>CP106728.1:31294155-31750817 GCA_025506655.1 Gossypium rotundifolium
AACATTTAACTTAGAAAAAAGAAATGGTCGGCCACTTGAAATGGGGAACATGCACGTGTGTAACCACGTAAGCCTCAAGCTTCAATTAAGGGAGGAAATTATTTATATATAATTTCTCCCTTCATTTTGATTAAGGTGGCTGACATGATTGAATGGGAGTTTTAATTTCCAATTTAATTTACCTGAATATGTCAATTAATCAGCCCCAACAAAACCATGGCTTGCTACTCGGTTAAAATTTCGGCAACACTATTTGCCCATTCTTTTTCTTTTCTGCCATGTTAATTTGAAATGTCTATAAAATTTAATTTCCCTTAAAAGAATTTACTCAAATAATAGATAAGCTAGTTATTTTATACTATATCAAAAATAAATTAATCTTTCTATTATACTATTAAAATTAGACATGAAGTAGACATGTAGGACCCCAACCCTTAAAATGAAAAATATTTTTTTTTACTCTTTTATAATTTATAAAATTTAAATTAGTAATGATAAATTTACATTTTATTCTAAAATGATAAATATTTAATTTAATCTTTTAAAATTATAAAATATAAGTTATCAAATGATAAAATTATATTTTACTATCATAAAAAATATACAACTTAATTACAAAATTTCCACAAAATTTGGCTTCACTCTTGTACATGTCACTATCAACCACTTTAATTTTTAATAATACAGATAAATAATTTTTTATCAATAAAAACCAATTATTATAGTGTGCCATGGATCTCTAATAATTTAGCTTATATAAAAAGAACAAAGAGCAATATATGTTTTGGGGTTAACATTGATTTCCTAAACTTAATAATAATACTTCACCATAATAATAAATCTTAGGGTTTTGTGTTCATAATTATAAAAATGGAAAGAAAGATGGAAAAGTGACAAGATGGGGAGGATCATAAACAAGAAATAAATGACATTCACTCTCACTTTCGGTTAAAGGTGGTAACTAAATTGGCTTCAACCCTAACACTATTATTAAATTTATGTTTTTTATTTAAAATTAAATTTCAATTCAATTATTAACCTTATTAGTATTTCTCGATAAAATTTATCTAACTTAACATATTATTTAAATTGTCTTCATATTATGTGAGATATGATTAACAAAAACTAAACATTTTAATAGAAGCTATCAAGGATGACCATTAAATTAAGATTTTTTAAAAAAATAAAGAATTAATACTTTAAAATTATAAACAAAACATTGGAAGAGCAATAATAATGTCATCTAAAAAACGAGGAGTAAGGATATGATATGAAATGAAAAAGTATATTATAAAGGAATTAGATGGGAATGTCCAACTGTAAAGTTGCGTTACAACTACTCCTAAAACTTAATTCTTCCATTCCGTGCCCCCACTCTTACACACTGCAATCATCTTCCCCTTTCCATGCTTCCTTTCCTTTCTCTCCTGTCTCTCCGTCGTAATTCACTGCTTGATGCCCTCTTAAAACTATAACCACAACCTAATTAACCTCATTCTGAAAAAAGAATAATAATAAAGCTTTTTCTTTGGTCAAGCTCTGTCTGTGTATCAATGGCAAAAACCAATTTTGGGTCATTCTTCAACAAGTTCCTATCTCTCTTCATCCTTCTTCTTCAGCTTGGTTGCTTCATTTTCGCTGCCAAAGACCACCAAAAACCACCCAAGAAACGCAAACATTGGCCGCTTTCTCCTTCCTCTCCTTCTCATAAGCCCCACGCCAATAAATCTCTTTCTTCAACTTGGTCTTATCTCAAACGCATTTTTACTTCTTCTAAAGCCAATTGCAACACCATCCCAACACACCCAACAGCCGCCCCCACTCCTGCGTTAACCTCTGCTAGAAACTCCCAACAATCCCTTGTCTATATGGTTATTCCGCCCGAAACTCATTTATCTGAGACCTCTCTTCCTCCACCTCATCCGGAATCCGACATCTCTTCCGACAACCCCTTCTCCCCTCTGCGTAATGATATCTTCCCCTGCACTGCTTGCGGCGAGGTTTTCCAAAAACCCCATTTTCTTGAGCAACACCAGGCCACCAAACACGCCGTCTCCCAACTCCTTGATGGTGATTCAGGGAAGAACATAGTCCGGATCATTTTCAAAACAGGTTGGACCGACAAATTTAGGAACCCTGAAATCCATCGTATTTTGAAGATCCATAACAGCACAAAGATTCTAGCGAGGTTCGAAGAATACAGGAGCTTGTGAAAGCGAAAGCTGCTAGGAATGGTGCCGTAGTAGGGAGACGAGACGAGAGGTGCATAGCCGATGGGAACGAGCTGTTGAGATTTTACTGTTCAACATTCATGTGTGATCTGGGACTTAATGGGAGTTCCGGCATTTGCAGCCAGCAGTATTGCAGCGTCTGTGGGATAATCAAGTCTGGCTTTTCACCAAAGATGGACGGAATCTCCACGCTATCAACGAGCTGGAGAGCACACATGGCGGTCCCTGAGGATGTAGAGGAAGAGTTCGAGTTCATGAACGTGAAACGGGCCATGCTTGTCTGCCGGGTGGTAGCGGGTAGGGTGGGGTCAGAAGGGGATGAAACAAACAAGGAGGATGGCGGATTTGATTCGGTGATAGGGAGGGGAGGGGGGAATATGGCACATCATACCAAGGTTGATGAAGAAGAGCTGCTGGTTTTCAATCCAAGGGCTGTGCTGCCTTGCTTTGTGATTGTGTACACTGTTTGAGTGTAAGTAATCTAATTTTCCTCTTTAATCTCATTTAATCACTTGGGGGGGGGGGGTGCAGTGAATGGGTTCATGGTGTTTTTGTTTGACAGGTTTTTGCATATCTGCCTTTATGACCCCCAATATAGAAACAAACGGGTTTGCTGCTAAAATTAACCATATGGTGGAGATTGCTGTGATGCTATAATGGAATATGCCTGCTTGGTTAATTAGGATAAACTGTGTGTTTACAGAATGTGAGATTGTAAATCTTGTGTTTGGATCCAATTAGTAGCCTTTCGTTCTGTATTTATGTAAAAGTCAGTTTTGTACTATGATGTTGATCTAATTTCATCATACCTATTATAGCCACCGTGAAATAAGAGTAGTAGCTAGCTGTTGTTTTCTATATTGCAGCTGAAGTACTTAGTAAGGAGTGTAGGGAGTGGGTACAATCTTTTTGTGGGTCGTACATATAGGACAGTGCTGCTATATGTAAAGGGAAACACTAATCAATCAGTACCTCTGGAACTGGACCCCTACTGATGATTGCCGCCAACTTAAGTTACTGAGGCCTGGAATGTTGAAGTAAACTCTGTTATAAGTTACGAGGTCTTTTTTTTAACAACACTGCACCCCCTTATTTCTGTTTTCTTTTTCACCGCCTTAGTATGTAACAACTATTGTTTTTAGGTAAAAACAACCCTACTTTTTCGCTTGTAGGCAAAACGGAGATTGTATTGGACCCTCAAATACGAGAGGTATAGTTTTTGAAAAATTTATGCTCAGTTTTTTTATTTTAGGGTTGTTTCCCGACTTCAGAGAGATTCCAACGAGTTCATGAAATTTGGAGAGTGCCTTGTCATCAAGGAAATATTGAGTATTTAACCACCAAACTCCTTTGGTGGTCAGACATTCCTTAATCCGTGAATTTATTGAGCTCTACACAAATTTGAGAGATAAACTCTGAGAATAAAATTAAATATAAACACTCCAAGCTCAATTCATCCACCGTTCAAGATTGACTTGCCCTCAACAAAGTTTGGGGTTAACATACCATTTGGTATTTATCATTATATTTATAATTTTGTAATATTTTATGTATCATTAATTTTAACAATTTATATTAATTACTTTAAAGGTATTTTAAATTTATATTTCATATATAATTATACTAAATTAAGCATAATATATAATTTGGTACCTAAATTTGACTTTTTTTAGGTACTTGTGCTTTTTTGTCTAATCTAGTATTTGTATTTGATAAAAGTTATACATTTTGGTACCTAAAAGTAACCATGTTAATTTTTTTTATTGTTTAATTTGAGTTTTAATTTGGGTTTTATGAAAGTTAATTGCTAACATTATTAAGTTTGAAATTTTCTTGATTTTGTTAATAAAATAAATTTAGTATTAATTATAAATTTGTCAAATTTGTTAGTTTGATGGAGATCATTTAATTTGGGTTTTAGGGTTGAATTGATGAAAATTAATTGTTAATATATTATCTATTTATAATTTTTATCAAATCAACTCTAAAACCCAATTAAACATTAAAAATTAAGATTGTTACCTTTAGGTACCAAAATATATAACTTTTGTCAAATACATATATCATATTCACCAAAAATAACATAGATACTACATTAAAAAAAAGTGACTAACTCGTACCAAATTATTTATTAAACCTTTAAATTAACTAATTTTTTTTTCAAACATCATGTTTAAGAAAGATATTTTAACTTTTAACCATAACGTTTCATAGCAATGTTGTAATTAGCCCATTTTGCCCGGGCCCATTCAGAAACCAATAAAACCAAACCAAAAGTTAAAAAACCAAATAAAAATAATGATAACAGTCCAAAAATTTAACAGTCCAGAACCAAAATAAATACAAAAAAAAAAACTCAATAATGAAGGTCTAGTTTTTTTTTTTTACAAACACAAACCCGAAGCCCAAAATTTTAGCCCAATACAGAACTGCCTAACCCTAAATTACAAGGCCCAAATGGCCCAAAAATTTTAACATCTTCGGAAACCCTAGGGGTTTCTAGAATCTCCTGGCGCCGCAGCCCCACATGCACGCCGCATACGTTCGAGCCTCCACGTCACCCCACGAACGGCCTCGTCCTCCGTACGATGGTTTCGCCTGCAAAAAAAGAAACAAAATAGCAGCAAAAAAGTGAGGAAATGGATAGCAGAAAAATAGAAGGCTTTCTGTATTTTCTTTTTATTTTTTATTTCGGCTATAAAATGAGGTCGAAGTTAATCTGTAAAGGGTTACATTTTTACGAATACAAAGTCAATACAAAAGAAAATATCAAAGCAGATTAGCGAAAGGTTTTTTTTCTTTTATTTTTTCTTTCGAAACTGTCATATATACCTATATATATATTTTATTTTCGTTTCTTTAGAACTAAAATATACATATATATTAAAGGAGTTTAAAAAAGGAAGAAAACTCACCTATTTTTGACCTTGCCGGAAAAAAAGTCGACTTTTGGTCTCCCTGCCATCATAGACAGCATCGCCGTCACCGGCGACTGGTGGTCGAAGCGGCGGACGATGACCGGTCCGGTGGCCGGATTCTAAAAAGGGGGAGAGCTCTAGAGAGAGGGGAGAGGGCTCAGTTTTTTTTTTTTTTTGAAAAAAATGGAAGGAGAATGTGATTCTTTTCCTGAAATTTGCTATTTATATAGGGTCCCAAAAACGGCGCCGTTTTGGACTTAAGCACCAGTGCCAAAACGACGTCGTTTCATGCAACCCGACTCGGTCCGACCCGCTCCAAGGGGAGGATCCACGTGTTTTTAACAGAAGGGCTAATTCACTTTTAGTCCTTCCGCTTTTTTATTGCTTCGTAATCAAGTTTTTTTTATTTTTAATTTGTACCCCATGATTTATTTCGATTTCAATTAGGTGCTTATTCGAACGACGTCGTTTTTGTGGGTAGGGATTAATTTCCCTTTGGTCCCTCTTTGTTATTCTCGCGTTCAATGTGGTCCTTTTCATTTTATTTATTTCGAATTTGCCCCCGAATTTCTATTTTAAGTTCAAATTAATCCTTTTTGTTATTTTTGCTATTGTTAATTAATTAATCTTAGTTATTATTGTTATTATTATTATTATTATTATTATTATTATTATTATTACCAATATTATTATTATTATTATTGTTACTATTATTATTATTATTATTATTATTATTATTATTATTATTATTATTCATTTTATTATTTTCACTACTATTATCATTATTATTATGATTATTATTATTACTCTTATTTATTTATTTTTACTATTATTATTCATTTATTAATCTATTTTTATTATAATTTATTATTATTATTATTATTATTATTATTATTATTATTATTATTATTATTATTATTATTATTATTATTATTATTATTATAGTTATTATTCATTTTATTATTTTCACTACTATTATCATTATTATTATGATTATTATTACTCTTATTTATTTATTTTTACTATTATTATTCATTTATTAATGTATTTTTATTATAATTTATTATTATTATTATTATTATTATTATTATTATTATTATTATTATTATTATTATTTTATTATCTTTAAATTATTCTACATAGTATTTATTTATTTATTGATTTTACTATTAGCTTTTACTATTATTTTACTATTATTTTATTTTATTTTATTTATTTGTTTATTTATTATTATTTTTTACTTTTAACTATTATTTTATATAGGTTGTTTGTTTTAACTTTTATTTTATTTTATTTTTGTCTTTATTATTGTTATTTGTATTATTGCACTCATTTTATTCTATTATGCATATCGATTAATTGTAATTTATTTTCCATTTTACTACGATCATATTACATTTTATCCGATGCATTAAAATTTTGGTTTTGAAATAAGCAAATACTTCGCGTTCTAAGATTCGAAAGAAAAGTGTACCCTAACTTACTGAGTTTTGATTTTTCTCATCGAGTCTGAAGAACCAATTATTTTTTAAAATCAAAGCATATAAGTTAAATAAAAACTTATTCTCGAAAATTCAAAAATGTTGTGTCCTAACTCACTGGATGTGATATTTTGTTTTTTCGAGTTAAGGATTTCTAAAAACAAAGGCAATATTCTGTATTTAGAATTTTGAGAAATTATGCCCTAACTTACAAGGTTCCGATTTTTCATTTGACCCAAATGGCCGAATATCCTTTTTGAATTTAAATGCCTTAGTTTTAAAAGTCAAAAGACAAACTTAGTTTCGAGGATTCGAAACGTTGTATCCTAACTCACTGGGCATGACATTTTACTTCTTCAAAATAAGTGGGCCTCAGCATCCAATTAAATTTATTCAAGTTTTTCTTTAAACAAAGAGGATAGTATTTTAAAATCTTCTCAAATTTTGACATATTTAAGACGTTAATCAATCAATTCGGTACCAATTTTGGGCATGAGAGTGCTAATCTTTTTCGTATGCGAATCGACTTTTAACCTGCTTTTCTCGAATTTTGTAGGCCAAAATCATCGCTTTAATAAATCAAAATGTTTTAACGATCAATCTCAAGGTGACCCGATCACACCTCAAAAAGGATTGGTGGCGACTCCATTTTCGTTTTTAAAGTCGACCCGCTTTTCAAACAAAAATGGCTTGACAAATGTTAAATACTTAAAATTAATAAAAATACTTTATTTCAAATTATTTATTCAAGAATTAAAACATTTGGATTTGGATTTCAAAATTTTGGCTTAAATTTATGGTTTAAGATTTCATTATTTCCAACTTCTTTATTTGGGAATTAGAATATTTGAAATTTAAGATTTTGAATTAATTCAAATTCATTTCAAGAATAATTAAAATTAATATTTTTATTTCAATTAATTTTAAGCTTTAAAAATATGATTTTTTTAAATTTAATTATTTAGAGGATTTTGAACATTGTTGTTTGAGTCGAACTAGACCAACCGACTAGTCGGATTGGAACGGGCAATGTATCAGTTGACTCGAGAATTAGTCTGAACCAATTGATTGAGAGGATGAATTGGTCGAATCAATTTTTTTAATTTTTAATAATTTATTTAATAGAATCGAACGAATCTGATGATCGAATGGTCAAATCAATCGATTAATCAAACCAATTATATTAGTTCGATTATGAAAACTTTAACTTCTAATGAAAAAAAGCCTTTTGCATTATGTATTGAACAATTTAGGATAAGATTAGTTGTTTTTGTATATTCTTTGAAAGATGTATTTTTAAAATTATGCATTTGCCGACAAAATGTAACTTTCTATTGATATATTTTTATAAATTTTTTAGTTAAAATATTAAAAAGAACTCTTAGCTTTTCATATTATTTATACATTTCATTGATACTTTGTTTACACTGAATAAAATGATATAATTTGATTTGTACTTAAATAACTGAACTTATTTAGGTATAAATTAAAAGTCAAAGGTTTATATAAATTAAAATTGTGGAAATTATGGTATCAATGAAATTTTTGAATATTTATTCGTATTAAATTAAATGCATGAAGCTTCATCATTGTTTTGAGAACCTTATCGGACCGACTAATTAAATTGATTAGATCGAGAATTGATTGGTGTACTAGTCCGAATAAGGGTTGATTGGTTGACTTGTGAATCGATCGAACTGGTTGAACCCGTTTGATCTATTTTAAATATTTTTATTTTAATAAATTATTCAATCGGATTTGGTTGAACCAAGAACAAATGGTTTGACCGATTCACCTACTAGTCCAATTCAAGTCCTTGAATTTTGTTGATGGTATATTATAAGTAAAATTAATTAATTATTGTTTGAGTTCTAAAGAAAGTGTGAAAGAAGAGAGAATAAAAAGTTTTTGGTGTTTTTTAATCAAATTTAGATTTTAAAATGCATTTTGAAACCCAAAATTGAACTTTTACAACTTTTAAACTTAGGGATTTGTCAAATTACATTTTATTTGTTAACAAAAAAGAAATTGAATTTTCAAATCTAAGTCTAAATAACAGACATATTTTCAAAAACAACTAAGCCTTGTTTAGTTCTTTTAGCATGAAAATTGAAGTTAGATTAGTTTCATGGAGTGGGACCCGATTAAACCCTGGGATGGTACGTAAATTAGGGGAGAAGCCCAGTGCATAAAGCTTTGGGCATCACCAAACATTCAAACTCAGCCAAGTTGTTTGCTGGGCTTGAAATTGGAGAATCTTTTTGTATTCCCACCAAAACCAATCACACATTTAGATATTCCAAATCACAATATTTAAACGAGACATCTAACTTCTTAGCATTCGATTTAAGGAAGGTTCAAAGTGTTAGATTAGTCTGGTTCAAAAGTAATTATCAAAGAAAAGAAAACACGAGTTTAGATTTACGTTTAAAGTTTGTTTTCTAAAAGCTAATGCAAGGAAATTGCAAGTAGATCCCAAGTTTAGCATATGGAAAATAAGGAAGAGAAGTGGAATTGATATGAATGTGATTTGCTTTTCAGTTTGAATTACTTAAATATAGCAATTGTTAAGTTAGTGGGATTTAGACGTAAGCACCAATTACCACTTTGTATGTATGCTACTAGCATTAATCCATGTGTTTAAATTCAATTCACTACTGTTGCATGCGTCGTTAATGTAATAAAATTCAATGCATGTGGTGAGTAATTGGTTCTATTGGTGTTTTATAAACACATACCTGAATCCTCGGATTAATATAACCTCAATTCGACTTTTATTTACTATAGGATTTTCTCAAATAAAATAAAAATTCCTTGAGTTTAATATAAATTTAAGCTTATTTTAAATGATTTATTATATATGAAAAATGGGATACATGATAAATTTATAATTCTATTTTGAAATTTGAAAAGTGTATTAAATACTTAAGTAAATTAAAAATAAATTATGTTACATCCGGAACTTAATAATTAATAATTAATCTACGGAATTAAATAAATTATATAATAGGATGAGAATTAAATGTACATGATGGAATTTAGAAAGAGTATTTGTATATAATTTTATTCTTGAAAACATAGAAATCATTTATTGTAATGGGATAAGGGAAAAGTGGATTTTCAACTTACTTTATTTTCGTTGTCAATGATAGATTTGGCGAGGTCCACTCTCAAAATCAAATTTGTACCTAAGAAATAGTAAAAACGAATGAGAAAAGAATATTAAATGAACAGTTGTTTTGTAGACGGTTGGTAAAGTTGAAAATGCATGCTGTCTGGTTTCTACACGATGGTAAAAAATCTAAATCCAACAACTTCTCATCTCACCCCAATTTTTTTTTTAAATATAAATTGGGTTTAAGCAGATTGGATCAGGTGAGTTTAGAAAGAATGGTTGTTAAGTTTAAGATAAATCCGTCTTTTTTGTCCCGAAATATTTATAGAAATGTCTCTAATATACGTATATATATATATTAATATTATAATAAACGCTGATAATAGTAACATCTAAAAATCGTATTAGAAGAAATTGAGTTAGTGAAACTCAAAGTGGTTACATCTTGAGTTTAAGTTTGTGAAATTTTGACAAGTGAATTAATCTAGTTCAGTAGATAGATGTTGTGTTTGTGGGTGTGAGGTTTTGGATTCGAACCATTTCTTTTGAAACATTGCTACTTTTGTCTAAACCTTTATTCTTGAGTATCTGGTTTTTATATTATTTTTGCTCAATTGAGGATAATGATGAGCTTAGTGGTTCGGTGATTAAACTTCTGTATACAATTGGTTTTGTGTTTGAGTCTCTACGAAAGTAATAAGAATTTTTTTTTGCTACCTTGTGAGTTAGTTTTTATTTTTCTTAAATTAATTAAGTTTTTCCCAAAAACTTCTTCTTCTTTTCACGTTCCTCTTCCAATTCTTCTCTCTGTCGTCTCTTCTTATTCTTTTCCCCTTGAATGCTTAAATGAATGTTTAAATGTATTATTATGAATATGTGTATAATGTGAATGATAGCCAAATAAGGGCTAGGATGGTGGATACCCATAATGGGTAATCGATTTATCGGTCGGTGCTTTATGACATTAATTTGCCTATGGTATGTGTATAAAATTGAGATGGCATGTGATGTATACTTATTTTAATGATATTGTGGCATGATACATGGGGCTTGGGATGTGACTATCGAAGGAAAGGGTGTACATATTTATGTACGTGGTCTAATGTTAGCCTTGTGTTACATTAGCGCTTGATGGTAGCTATGTGCTTCATCAAGGAGGTGTTGGCTAGGTGCCCATCTCGGCGGTTGATAGTGTGTGCATCACCGTGGATGATTGATATGTGGGATCACTTAGGTGATCGGTGGCCTAGCCACGGCCTCGCAGCAGTGTCTGCTAAGGTAGGTGTAATAGATGGACTTAGGTTGGGTTGGGATGCATTTTGCATGGTGGTTATGTGGATTTGTGTGGATATGGGCCAAGCCCATATGTATGGAGACATGTGAAATAACTATGCACTTGAGTCTTTTGACTCACCCAATATTTCTCAAACCTTATGTGATGCATAAAGCTTGGACCGGGTTGGAGTGGATACAAGGTGGCCCATGCAGAAGTTGATTTTCTTATTTTTATACACTTTATATTTTCAGTATTTTGGGAATTTATTTGATGTAATAAGGGCCACTTATGGTATTTGGGAAACTTTATTTACGGTTTGAAGTTTATTTTATTAATTGAACTAATGATGGAAAAATATTTTTGAATTGATTTATATTATAATAACTTATGTAAAAGTTTTAATCTAGGAATTTATAACAACTAAATTTTAATGGGCTTTTAAATACACAATGTTTTATTAAAGTTCACAAATTCTCACGTTTTCACCTTTAAGACAAATTCTTTGCAAATGTTTTTCGCAGTGACATACCAGATCCGGTCAAGGCTCGTGGGCCGGGTTTGAGGGTGTTACACTCACTGGGCATGACATTTTACTTCTTCAAAATAAGTGGGCCTCAGCATCCAATTAAATTTATTCAAGTTTTTCTTTAAACAAAGAGGATAGTATTTTAAAATCTTCTCACATTTTCGACATATTTAAGACGTTAATCAATCAATTCGGTACCAATTTTGGGCGTTACGAGGGTGCTAATCCTTTCTCGTGCGTAACCGACTCCCGAACCTATTTTCTTGAATTTTGTAGGCCAAAATCATCGTTTTAATAAATCAAAATGTTTTAACGATCAATCTCAAGGTGACCCGATCACACCTCAAAAAAGATTGGTGGCGACTCCATTTTCATTTTTAAAGTCGACCTCGTTTTTCAAACAAAAAAAATGGTTTCGACAAATGTCAAATACTTAAAATTAATAAAAAATACTTTATTTCGAAATTATTTATTCAAGAATTAAAACATTTGGATTTGGATTTCAAAATTTTAGCTTAAATTTATGGTTTAAGATTTCATTATTTCCAACTTCTTTATTTGGGAATTAAAATATTTGAAATTTAAGATTTTGAATTAATTCAAATTCATTGCAAGAATAATTGAAATTAAAATTTTTATTTCAATTAATTCTAAGCTTTAAAAATATGATTTTTTTTTAAATTTAATTATTTAGAGGATTTTGAACATTGTTGTTTGAGTCGAACTAGACCAACCGACTAGTCGGATTGCAAACTGGGCAATGTATCAGTTGACCTGAGAATTAGTACGAACCAATTGATTGAGAGGATGAATTGGTCGAATCAGTTTTTTTTTAATTTTTTTAATAATTTATTTAATAGAACTGAACGAACTGGACTGATCGAACTGGTCAAATCAATCAGATTAATCAAACCAATTATATTAGTTCGATTATGAAAACTTTAACTTCTAATGAAAGAAAAGCCTTTTCCACTATGTTATGAACAATTTAGGATAAGATTAGTTGTTTTGTATATTCTTTGAAAGAAGTATTTTTAAAATTATGCATTTGCCGACAAAATGTAACTTTCTATTGATATATTTTTATAAATTTTTTAGTTAAAATATTAAAAGAACTCTTAGCTTTTTCATATTATTTATACATTTCATTGATACTTTGTTTACACATGAATAAAATGATATAATTTGATTTGTACTTAAATAAGTGAACCTATTTAGGTATAAATTAAAAGTCAGAGGTTTATATAAATTAAAATTGTGAAAATTATGGTATCAATGGAATTTTTGAATATTTATTCAGTATTAAAATAAATGCATGAAGCTTCATCATTGTTTTCAGAACCTTATCGGGCCGACTAGTTAAATTGATTAGATCGAGAATTGATTGGTGTACTAGTCCGGAATAAGGGGTCAGATTGGTTGACTTGTGAATCGGTCGAACTGGTTGAACCAGTTTGATCTATTTTTAAATATTTTTATTTTTAACAAATTATTCAATCGGACTGGTTGAACCAAGAACAAATGGTTTGACCGATTCACCTACTAGTCCAATTCTGAAGTCCTTGAATTTTGTTGATGATATATTATAAGTAAAATTAATTAATTATTGTTTGAGTTCTAAAGAAAGTGTGAAAGAAGAGAGAATAAAAAAGTTTTTGGTGTTTTTTTAATCAAATTTAGATTTTAAAATGCATTTTGAAACCAAAATTGAACTTTTACAACTTTTAAACTTAGGGATTTGTCAAATTACATTTTATTTGTTAACAAAAAAAGAAATTGAATATTCAAATCTAAGTCTAAATAACAGACATATTTTCAAAAACAACTAAGCCTTGTTTAGTTCTTTTAGCATGAAAATTGAAGTTAGATTAGTTTCATGGAGTGGGACCCGATTAAACCCTGGGATGGTACGTAAATTAGGGGAGAAGCCCAGTGTATAAAGCTTTGGGCATCACCAAACATTCAAACTCAGCCAAGTTGTTTGTTGGGCTTGAAATTGGAGAATCTTTTTGTATTCCCACCAAAACCAATCACACATTTTGATATTCCAAATCACAATATTTAAATGAGACATCTAACTTCTTAGCATTCGATTTAAGGAAGGTTCAAAGTGTTAGATTAGTCTGGTTCAAAAGTAATTATCAAAGAAAAGAAAAACACGAGTTTAGATTTACGTTTAGAGTTTGTTTTCTAAAAGCTAATGCAAGGAAATTGCAAGTAGATCCCCAAGTTTAGCATATGGAAAATAAGGGAAGAGAAGTGGAATTGATATGAATGTGATTTGCTTTTCAGTTTGAATTACTTAAATATAGCAATTGTTAAGTTAGTGGGATTTAGACGTAAGCACCAATTACCACTTTGTATGTATGCTACTAGCATTAATCCATGTGTTTAAATTCAATTCACTACTGTTGCATGCGTCGTTAATGTAATAAAAATTCAATGCATGTGGTGAGTAATTGGTTCTATTGGTGTTTTATAAACACATACTTGAATCCTCGGATTAATATAACCTCAATTCGACTTTTATTTACTATAGGATTTTCTCAAATAAAATAAAAATTCCTTGAGTTTAATATAAATTTAAGCTTATTTTAAATGATTTATTATATATGAAAAATGGGATACATGATAAATTTATAATTCTATTTGTGAAATTTGAAAAGTGTATTAAATACTTAAGTAAATTAAAAAATAAATTATGTTACATCCAGAACTTAATAATTAATAATTAATCTACGGAATTAAATAAATTATATAATAGGATGAGAATTAAATGTACATGATGGAATTTAGAAAGAGTATTTGTATATAATTTTATTCTTGAAAACATAGAAATCATTTATTGTAATGGGATAAGGGAAAAGTGGATTTTCAACTTACTTTATTTTCGTTGTCAATGATAGATTTGGCGAGGTCCACTCTCAAAATCAAATTTGTAACTAAGAAATAGTAAAACGAATGAGAAAAGAATATTAAATGAACAGTTGTTTTGTAGACGGTTGGTAAAGTTGAAAATGCATGCTGTCTGGTTTCTACACGATGGTAAAAAATCTAAATCCAACAACTTCTCATCTCACCCCAATTTTTTTTTTAAATATAAATTGGGTTTAAGCAGATTGGATCAGGTGAGTTTAGAAAGAATGGTTGGGTTAAGTTTAAGATAAATCCGTCTTTTTTTGTCCCGAAATATTTATAGAAATGTCTCTAATATACGTATATATATATATTAATATTATAATAAACGCTGATAATAGTAACATCTAAAAAATCGTATTAGAAGAAATTGAGTTAGTGAAACTCAAAGTGGTTACATCTTGAGTTTAAGTTTGTGAAATTTTGACAAGTGAATTAATCTAGTTCAGTAGATAGATGTTGTGTTTGTGGGTGTGAGGTTTTGGATTCGAACCATTTCTTTTGAAACATTGCTACTTTTGTCTAAACCTTTATTCTTGAGTATCTGGTTTTATATTATTTTGCTCAATTGAGGATAATGATGAGCTTAGTGGTTCGGTGATTAAACTTCAGATACAATTGGTTTTGTGTTTGAGTCTCTCTGAAAGTAATAAGAATTTTTTTTTGCTACCTTGTGAGTTAGTTTTTATTTTTCTTAAATTAATTAAGTTTTTCCCAAAAACTTCTTCTTCTTTTCACGTTCCTCTTCCAATTCTTCTCTCTGTCGTCTCTTCTTATTCTTTTCTTTTTGATTGTGATTTTCTTCCACCCTTAGTTTGCTGCTTGAATCGTTTCAAATTTGTTGCTCTAAGATTCATTGTGCCATCGATCTTTCAATCGAACTGCGTAAGTGTTCCTTATTGAGTTTTGTTTGATTTTGTTAATGGACGAAATTACGTTCCTTTTTGTGTGGTGTAAACTTCTGACTTGCATAAATCTTTGTTAGGGAAGATCTCGAGATTTACGTCCCTCTAATGATTTAAGAATTGCGTGTTGGTTGATTCGTTTGATGCTAAGTTTCAATTTGGGGTTTTGTGTTGAAATTTCTTCGACGTAACTTTGGTTTTGGATGTTAGTTTAGTGATTTGATTCTGAATAAATCGTCTGATTGGACGTTTGAATGTCGTTTTTAGGTTTCGAACCTTTGTTGCTTCTATATCAAAACTATATCAAGTGTGTAACGAAAATCGAGTTTTCTGTGAATGAAGAAGGCCAGAATCCATGGTGTCGATGCCACACGGCTGTGTAACTCTCTGACTTAGGTCACACGTGCATGTGTCCAGGTCGTGTCAAGTACTTGTCATAACCATTTTTTGATAAAACAGTAAACGACGCGGTCGACTCGAGTTTTAAAAATGAAAAAGAAGGGAGTCACCACCGGTCTTTATTTGGGTGTGATCGGATCACCTTTGTTTTAATAAAACACCTCCGTTTATTAAAACGAGGCTTTTGGTCTACGAAAATCTGAAAAAAATGGGTTCGGAAGTCAATTACATGCGAGGAAGGATTAGCACCCTCGACACGCTCGAAGTTGGTACCAAACTGATTGATTGATGTCCTATTGTTGAAAACTTTGAAATGATTTGAAAATACGATACTTTATTTTCAAAATTTGAAGGAATTGGAAGGGATGCTAAGACTCTCTTATTTTCGACGAGATAAAGTATCATGCCCAGTAAGTTAGGTCGCGACACTTTAAACTCCTGAAACTAAGCTCGCCTTTTAAAACTTGGTTTTATTTTTGAAGAGGATCTCCCGTCATTTGTCGAGCGAGAAACCAGAACCTAGTAAGTTAGGGCTCGTTTTCCCGAAAATCCAAATTAAGGATATTGCCTCTATTTTAGAAGAAAAGGAAACTTATCTCGAAGTATCTAGGCGTCGAGTCCAGTAAGTTAGGGCTCGACATTTCGAATTTCCGAGATTAAGCATTTTGTTTAAAATTGAAATTGCGATTTTTAAAAAAAAGGATATTCCGTTGTTTAACTTAAACGAGAAAGACCGGAACCTAGTGAGTTAGGGCTCGATTTTTCCGAATTGCTAATACGAAAATATTGGTCGTTATAAAGATTGAGATGTCGAAAAATAGTGAGACGAACGATGAGAATATTGATAATAACAATAAATGAATAATAATAATATAAGTAATGGTAAAAAGAAAGTATTATGACGATAGTATATATATTGACGGTGATAGAAAATAATGATAATGATGGAAATAATAAAATGATAATAAATAAGGTAGTAATATATATAAAATAGGTAAAATATATGCATATTGAGAAATAACATAATGATAGTAGTAATGTGGGATATATATAGGATCGCGTGTTTTTAAAGGAATGGCTAATTCACTTTTAGCCCTTCCACAATTTTATCATTTTTAATTAGATTTTATTATTTTAAAATCGGCCCGAACACTTAGTTTGGTTTTAATTTGGTCTCCTCGTTGCACTGGCGTTTTGGCGAAAAGATTTATTAAATCGTAGTCCTCTGTTTCCTTCGCGTGTGCAAATTGGTCATTTTCTTTTATTTTTGTTTCGAATTCACTCTAAAATTTCGTTTTATTTACAAATTGATTCCCGAACCTTGTTTTATTTTTGATTTAACCCCCAAAGCATTCATTTTACCAAAATTGACCCCTTCAACCTGTCTTAAGTTCAATTTGGCCCATTTGCTATAATTTTTATTGGATCTTGCAATCATTTTTGTCATTTTTCTTTATTTTACTATTGTTTGTTTATTATTACACTATTACTCATATTACATTATCATTTTATATATATTTATATATATATATATTATTATTATTACTATGTTATTATTATTGTATTACCGTTATTGCTAGATTATTATTATTACTATTATATCTATGCACATATATATTATATTACTATATTATTACTATTATTATATTACTACTATTGCTATCAATAATATTCTATTTATTGCTTGTTATTTTCGTTATTATATATAAGAAAAAGGTAATATACATAAAATAAGTGAAATATTTACATGTATATGAAAATAGTATAATATTAATAGTGATAATGATAATGCAATGATGAAATAGATAATAATAACGAAAACAACAAGAAATAAATAGAATATTATTGATAGCAATAGTAGTATTATAATAATAGTAATAATATAGTAATATAATATATATGTGCATAGATATAATAGTAATAATAATAATCTAGCAATAACGGTAATACAATAATAATAACATAGCAATAATATATATATATATATATAATGATAATATAATATGAGTAATAGTGTAATAATAAACAAACAATAGTAAAATAAAGAAAAATGACAAAAATGATTGCAAGATCCAATAAAAATTATGGAATAATGTAGAAATGGGCCAAATTAAACTTAAGACAGGATTGAAGGGGTCAATTTTGGTAAAATGAATGCTTTGGGGGTTAATTCAAAAATAAAACAAGGTTCGGGAGTCAATTTGTAAATAAAACGAAATTTTAGAGTCAATTCGAAACAAAAATAAAAGAAAAGGACCAATTTGCACACGCGGAGGAAACAGAGGGACTACGTACGCAATAAATCTTTTCAGCCAAAACGCGTAGCAGCGAGGGAGACCAAATTGAAAACCAAACTAAGTGTTCGGGCCAGATTTTGAAATAATAAAAATCTAAATAAAAATGATAAAAATGCGGAAGGGCTAAAAGTTAATTAGCCCTTCCCTTTAAAAACACGCGGATCCTTTGCGGGCACGGGTCAGATTTGGGTCAGGTAGAGTGAAACAACGTCGTTTTGGGGGTTAAAAGCCAGCCCCAAAACGACGTCTTTTTAAGGGGCTATATAAGGCCTAAAACTCAGAAAAGAATTCATTTTCACCTGCCTGTTTAAAAAAAAATTTCTGGTTCTCTTTTTTTTTCTCTGCAAGGGTCTCCTCTCCGACACCGTTCCGGTCATCGTACGCCGCGGGCTCCGTCGCCGGCGCCACCGTTCACGGCGGTCGGAGCCCAAAAAGGTATGATTTTTTGTGTTTTTTTAATTTCTTTTTTATTGTACTTATATATATGTGTCATTTGTATGTTTTGACATAAAAAGAAGGATTGAATAAAAAAATTAGAAGTTAAAATGAAATCACCTCTGTTTGGCTTCTGTCCTCGCTTTCTTCTGTGGTGTTTTTAGTATTTAAATATTGCTCTTTATTTCTTTTTGTTTGAATCCATTATGGTGCTTGAAATTTTTGCTTGTATTCTATTAAAAAAAATCAACCCCTTTACAGATGTTTAGAATCGGCTTTTATAGCCCTGTATTTTACAACTTGGTCTCCGTTCTGTCCTGTCTCGTTTAATGCTTGCAGGGACTTTGGGCGGTGCTGGGTAGTGGGCAAGACTGCGGCATCAGAGGCAAGTGGCCGTCAGAGGGTTGAAGACAGAAGACCCTAGGTGCGGCGCACCTAGGGTTTGAAAATTCTGAAAAATTTGTTGGGTTAGGGTTGTAATTAGGCCTGTTGGGTTTTAATTTTGGGTCTGGGTAGGTTGTATTAGGATTGGGTTAAAATGGGCTTATAAGCCCGGGCAAAATTGGGGTTGTACAGTACTATTTTGGTTATGAGTCATACGGGCGTGTGTCTAAACCGTGAACTCTTTAACTTGAGCCACACGTGCAGCCATGTAGGCCGTGTGAATCCACACGGATGTGTGGGCCAAAAATCAAAAAATTTTCCCTAAAGCCATAGACGTCATTCGAATCAAACATAGGCCTTCCGTACGGTTCGTATGATCTAAAACAAGCTATAAAACTTGATATTTGATGATCTGTTGATGTATAATATGTTATATATACGTATGTTTGATATGATATAAGCTAAGTAAGTATGATTTGTTAGCGTATAATGTGTTTTTGTTTGAGACGTGTTTAAGGTATGTGATTTATTCAGGTATGATCCGTGCTCTGTTAATCTTGATGCTTCATTTCTGTGTTGGATGAGAACATGTGGTATCCGAATATGTTGTGTGTGTCTGATATTTAACCATGCATGTGATTTTATAGCAAATATGATATGATTCATTAAGATTTGATCAATCTGTTTTGCAAAGTGTGGATTCTCATGCCTTTTGTTTCTGTTATTGTACGACGGCATGTCCTACATGCTTCTAATTCTGATTCTAAATATGCATGCCAAGACACATTGTATGGGGTTCGAGATGATGTGAAAGGAGGAAGTTTCTGGCAGTTAATGATCTACATTATCTAGTGGTTTATCCACAATTCTGTCTGGCAGCTTGTCTGTAATTCTGATGGCACTATCCACAATTATCTGCTGGTGTGATTTGGTTAGATGAGTTCTAGGGAACTCTATTTTGGTGTGTAGTAGAGTTGGGTAGGATGTTTTTTTTAATAAATCTACATTTTGATTTTCTAAAAAACACTGCATTAGCATAATCATACATCCTCTGTTCTGTTATACGATCGTTATGAAAATCACTGTGATACTTTGATTTGTTTCGCTCTGGTTATATGATCGTTACAAAATTCTCTGTGTTACTCTGATTTGTATATTGTGTTTTGTTTTATCTCTGCTTGAGTTTAGTTATGCACTGAACTTAGCTCACCCTTCTGCTTTATCATTGTCTGTTTAGGTAAACCTTTGACTTAGGACCGGACGATGTATGGGAGCTTGGATTGTTTTTGCACTTAACGTAAATATGGTGAATTTCGTAATTATTTGTTTTGACCTTTTGGGTTTGTAATCCATTTGGAATTCGTTTTGGGTTTTTTCTTAACTCTTCAGTAATTGATATTTTCTAACGTGAGACTATAAACTCACTTAAGTCAACAAAATGGATTTTGGTTTTCAAAACTAAAACTTCGAAAAAAGGTTTTTCGCTGCAAAGTAAGTAATTTCTTAAGTGTATTCTGAACGCAAACAAATAGCCTTCTAATGATTATTTGCGAAAGTCTTATTTGCTAAATATTTACTGAAATCAGTTTTCCAAATGAGTCTATGTAATTTCTCCAGATCGGTCATAACTTTTAGGTTGGGTTTAGGGTGTTACAAAAATGACAGTAGAACGATCGCAAAACAATAAGAAAAGGAAAAATAAGAACACACAAATTTTACATGTAAAACCCATTAGGGAAAAAACCACGGGTAGAGGAGGAGAAATTCATTAATGTTGAAAAAGAATGATACAAGCAGAGCTCAACTACATCTATTTAAGGGTTGAAAAACCCTTTTCTAATTAAAGTCAAATAGAAGAAGAATAGTTCTATACGGATTCAACTTATGTTGTATTCTTCATACCCCTGGTCGCAACCCCAGTCCAACTTTGTGCTTAATGGGGATCTGTGGCGGGCTACGGCCTCGGGCTATTTATTTCTTCAACAAGTGATGGGATTCAGGTCACACAAACTCTAGCAAGTAAGTTTTTGCTTTCAATAATTAAATATATCAAGTTTTAAGTTTAAACACAAAAAAGAATAATCATATTTGCTTCAAAATAAAAAAATAAAAAAATTAAATTAAATTTGGGTTTGATCAGGTAAGAGTCGAGTCTCTTATTAAATCTCGAGTTCAGATTCGGGGCATTTTTTTTTTCAAGAATTAGGGTCGCGGTGGATTGATTAAGTTTTGGGTCAGGGTCAAGGTCGAGACGGATGAAAATTCACTTCCGCCATGTCCCGTTACCATCCCTAGTGATAATTGATGTTATAATAGGAAGTTGCAAAGATGTAATTGAAAATAGTAAGCTACAAGAAATATAAGAAAAGCCATAAGATTAGTTATGTATTTTGGCATTATAGTTAGGAACGGATGTAGAAATTTTTTTTTTTTTTTTGATCATGCAGTTTGATGTTACACTTATAAGACATTTAAAGAGTATGTACATAAAATGAGTCTTGGTTGTGCTGATGGATGATATTTTATGATAATGTGACATTTTGTGCTTAATTATTGTGTTTCTTATACAAATTTTATGTATTTCTATTTATTATGATTTTGTGAACATATTTTATTGAAATTATATAAAATAAGATAATCTTGATAAGATTTTATTGTAATCATGATGTGATATGTATATTACTTAGAAACCTATATATTGAGTTGTAATGTTGTAGATATATGACTTAAACTATGTATAACCATCATAACTTACATTTGTAAATTCACGTAAAAATAATAAATATTATAATTTGTTATATATACTCAATGTTTGTGCTATTAAAGTTTATGTTTTATTGCATTGAGCCAAGTGGGAGAATGTAAGAATTTAGTCCATATTATAGAACCAATTAAGTATAAAAACACTTGGAAAATTTTCAGCTTCCATCACTAAGATTTGTATAACCCAAGGGAAAAGATCAAGAAGGAGAAATAAGATTATCCTTGTGTTTTTCTTCATCAGTTTCAGTTTCAATGGTCAATTCCGAATCCACATATATTTGTTAAAATCTAAAGATGTTATAAATTAATGTTATTTATGTAATATTAGGTTTAATGTTGAATTATTTCATTTTTAACCCAATTCTAAAACTTCACCTCTCTCAAATCTAACCCTTTACCTCTTCCCCTTTAGATCGATTTTAAACCAAAGGAACCCAGGTCAATCTTGCATACAATTTAGTGGCGTCATGAGGGAAGCTATATGGAAGAGCTCCATATTCCATAGCGTCGGAAGATAGTTGCATGTGGTGATACCCATCGTGTGACTTTATGGTATTTGTATTTCCTTTGATCCATGTAAGATTGAAATGGGTTTAAATGGAAGCTTTTATATATATATTCAAATTGTTTTAGTATATATCCATACTATTATTTAAACTAAACTACTCCAATATATTTGAAATAAATTATATTCTTACAATAATAATTTTATCTTTTTACATTTTAATAAAAACAGTATAAAATTTACATATATTGAGATTTGAGCTCATGCTACTAACATTTATAAAATATTTTCTTAACCGCTTCAATCAAAACTTTATTTGATATTTTTATACATTCTAATGTTATCACACAAATTGTTTCACCACATTATTTATATCTCTACTATTATTAAATCGTGATTGAGTTTAACGACTTGTGACATTAATTTAATTGAGAAAATTATGAAAAATAACTTCACATATTGTAAATAAATTATATTATTATAAGAGTATTTTTGTGTTTTTTTTAATAAAATCAACAATAAATTTACAAATATTAAAATTTGAATCCATGCAATTAAAAACAATAAAACTTCGACTTTACAATTGCAACAAAACTATGTTCTAATTTATTTTGTAAACATCTTCTTTTTTTTTTTTTTTAGCTTGGCTGCCTTTTGAATTAAAAAGAAACTTACTTTAAAAATCCAAATTTTAATCACTTTTTAACCACCAAATAATTCCTTTTCTTTCATATGTTTTAATATTTTGCACTTTTTACTTTTTATTACTTTTCACTCACATAACAATTTTTTTATTGTTAATATAGATAATTAAGTTAATCTCACAAATAAACTTGATATCTAGAGTTTATTTTTTTTTAAATTACCACTCTACCTATTGTTCAATTGTCAAATAAATATTTCATAATATTTTTAATGTTGAATTTTTTACCAGCACAATATTTTGATATTTTAATCATATGCTAAATAATGTTAGCTAATATGGTGACCGTTTAGCGTGGTAGAGAAAATTGACAAAATAAGCTAAAATATAAAAATATTTTAATAACTTATATTCACATATTTAAATTAATTTGTTTTATTCTATGTCCTTACCTATTTCCTTAATTATGTTGTTATTATTATTAATTGTAAACCAAAAATATATTTTAAAACGTAATTTTCACGCCTATACTCATCTGATAATGTTACTAATATAAAATTAGTAATACACGCTTATAGAATTACAAAAACTCCAAAAACCGACTTAAAGGTTGTGATGTATCAACCATAACATCACCAATGAAATCCTTCTGGAAATAAATGTATTGGATTGCAACAACAAGAGTTAAGGGGTATTATTTTAGGAAATCAATGTGAAAGAAAGTATCAACGAAAGCTGCGTCAACATGCTGGTTGACAAATTGAAGTAAACAAAGAGACAGATTCAGAAACCCACCATGAAAATGATTGAAGTCTACCAAACAAAAGCTTAAATTTTGAAAAAAGCACCATTTTGTTTTTGGTTCGTAAACCACGACAGATTATTTCACTCAAAACTTGAGTGGAAAAGAGCCAACCCGCATTAAGGATATCACAATTCCTTGCATATTCCCATGTTTGAACCTTTAAGAAACTTAGCATTGTTCTTAACAAAGACAATAATAACTCCTAAAACGAGCTCTTTACGTACTTAAAAGTACCAAAATATAAGCTGCTACGGGTAGGATTGACAGGAAGAAACCATCTCAATCAAGTCCATCTCTTTCCTTCCATCTGAAGAAGCCTGCTCCGAGAGGAGGTTAGTGTTCACGTCGCCGTTGTAATAGTCGTCGCTATTTGGAAATGAGGAAGTGGTGGCTCCATTCAACAGGCGAGACAAGTAGAGATCGGAAAACAAATAGGTGGTTCGAGGTTCGTTGTTTGGCCCCTGAATAGAAGAAGAGAAGCCAAAACGAGTATCAGTAAACGTGGTGCAGTCAATGTTGGATGAACCTTTGCTCAAGTTATGATCAACAACATGGACGGACTTGAACACCTCAGTTGGATTTCTGGTTTGGGAATAATCAAGGGAGGGATGAATAGTATTGTTTTTATTTGCAAAGAAGTTTTGCATGAACATAAGTTCATCATCATATGTTTGAGCAACCAAAGGGTGAGAATTATCGGATTCGGATGGTTCAGGGAGGAAATACTTGAATTGAGTAGATAAGTCTTCAGAGAAGGTGGAGCTAGAAGGGGTGGCGGAAGTGGTGGAGCTGTTGGTTGGGGTATTCAGATTTTGGCTTCGTATGTAGTCTTGAAGAATAGAGGATTGAGGTTTGCCATTTTGGTTATCATTTTGTTTGTTCTTCTTCCTTGAGTTTTGCCTTCTTTTTGTAGCATTCCAATGGTTTTTTATGGCATTTTCAGTTCTTCCAGGGATGAACTTTGCAATCTCAGCCCACCGGTTCCCAACTTTGGCATGAGCTTCAATTAGGATCCTCTCTTCTTCTTCACTCCAGCTATCTTTCTGCAACAACGACATCACACGTAACAACAGAATATGAGGCAATGACAATTTTATTTCCAAAACAAGAATATATATATACATATGCTTGTGTATAATTATTATAGAATAAGTACAACTTTTTTTTTTTTAAAGAAAAAAGAGAGTTAATGTTGTTATAGAAAGACTAAAAGGAATGGTGTTTTTTATGAAGAAATTACTTCTTTGTTAGCTAAAAAGGTTTCCAAATTTCACATGAAAATCAACACTGAACTAAAGTTTAAAGTTAAAACTGTAAAGGTGGAGCAAATGAGGGGAAGATACATGCGGAGAAACGGCTACTGAAACCCCAGCCATATGTTTTGCATGTCAAGGTAATTATAGTTATGCATAAAAACAAAACCCCTTTAGACCTTTCCAACTCAAGAATTAACAACACATTATTAAAGATGGGGAAAAGGAATTTTCTTACTCTTTCTTTTTTTTTCTTTAAGTCATGAACGAAAACCCTAAATATATATAAATGGAGGAGGAAATATAGCAGTAGATAGCTATCCTGCAGGGTTACATCCTTTTTGTGTCCTAAATGGGTGTCTTTAGCATATATTTCGGGCTTGATGAGATGCACAGATTTCAAGACAAAATTAATATCAGTTAAGACAAAGTCCCAGGATTTTGTTTCTTAGTCAACTTTAATACTAATATTCATGAAAAACATCCAAGTTGATAGATTCCGGTAAGTCTGCATTTTGAAGAATGGATATGGAGACAACAAAACCAAGTAAAGTAATGAAGAAACTCTGTTTGATTTTATATAGTAAAGTATAAAACATGGAAACACAGAGAAACCTTGATATCAGGGCGCAAATGATTATGCCACCTCTCTCGACACTGTTTTCCGGCTCTACCAACCAAACTCTCTGCAATCTGTGCCCATTTCCTTACTCCATATTGCTTCACCAATCTTATCAGTTTCCTATATATAAATAGATAATATATATCAACCGTAAGAAAAACCCTAGAATAAAACCCATTAAAGAAGAAGAAAAACAAAATCTGAATCTTATAAAAGAAAAAGAAGAAAATGCGTTGTTTTATATATCACCTGTCTTCATCATCTGTCCATTGACCCTTGATCAAAGCTGCAGAAGCAACTTTCTTGTTTCTCTTCACTACCCCTTTAGGGAAATCACCTTTCATTGATGCCTTCATTTCCATGTTAGGGTTTTTATCATCTGTCAAAGCGAGGATCTCACCATCTACAAAAAGCCCATCAAGGAAGCTTTCCTCAGGGTTGGTTTGCCTTGGTAAATAGCCACCAATTGCATCATTGGGGAAGGAGAAACCCCAGAGCAAAGCATCAGTAGTTGAACCAAGCACTGTTCCTTTGTTGATCTTCACGTTGTTTTGTATTGAATACGGCCGCTCATGAGCAGCCTGAGAATGAGATGAGAGGCTTTTAGTTTGACCCCATAAAACCTGTCTATAGCAGATAATGGAGGACTGGACTTACATAGGAAGACTTATAATTATTATTACACAGTAAATTCCCATAACCAAAAGCTACTCTTCTCCCTCTTAATTCTTTCATGAAAAGTGACCTAAACAAAAAGATTTAAAAAAGGAAGAGAAAGAAAATCCCATGACAGAAGCCTAAAACTGAAGAGAATTAAGCTTATTTAGCTTAAAGCAAGGCTTGGGAAAGGCCACATGTTGAAATAAGATAACTATCGATGAGCTGGTGATTAATCCAACGACTCAGAATTGAAGTTACCTGTAACTCCTGAGCTTCCTCTCTCAGACAAAATTGTTAAAGAGAGAGAGAGAGAGAGAGAGAGAGAGAGAGATGGAGAGATTAGTGGGTTCGTTATTAAACCGACAATTAATTGCATAATTAATCATTTCTTTTTCTTAAAATTCTGCAAAATAGAATGAAAATTAGCTATGCTAAGAGAAAATTTAAGCAGGCTAGAATGATGCCATTGCCATCATTATATTAAGCATGTATAAGACAAATTTAACCCCCACAATTTGAAATTTTTGCCAATGCAAGGGTGGGTTTATTTTGGGTTAACAATGGGATGATGACAAAAAAAACTATGGAAGGTCTGTAATGAGAAGAAAAAAAATGGGTTTTTGAGACTAATCACTTTGAAATTATTATTATTATTATTATTATTATTATTATTATAGATGCACAAGTTTGAAGCCTTTTGTTTTTAGTCTTCTTGTGGATGGCTAATGCTATTAAGGGCTTGTTTTGTACTACTTATAAAAAGTACTTTTGACTTCAAAAATATTTTTGGAAGAAAAGCTATGCTAAACAAATTGCTTTTGGAAGAAATTTTTAGCTTTTCAAAAACAGTTTTGAAATTGAGAAGCTAAAATTTTTTAGATTTTCCTCTCCCAAAAGTTCTTTTGTGCTTAATTATTTTTTCACCCTCTAATAATATAGTGCTTTCCATTTTTTCTTGGTACTTAATTACAAATGTGTTAAAATCATTAATTAAAAATAAAAATATTTTTAAAATATTAATTACAAATATTTAATGGTTATATTTAAATATTTAAAATATAGTTTATATATTCTAATTAAATTTTATAAATAATTAACATTTATTGCTTAAAATATTTAAAATTTATATTTCATATATTAAAATATTAACAACAAGTTATAATAATTTTTTTATATTTTACTAAAATTTAATAATATTAAATAATTTAAATATTATTTAAATGCATATTTGTTACTTGATAATAACATGTCTAAAATAGACATTTTATTTCTCAAAACACTTTTAACAAGAATGTTAAACACTCAAAGTTTAAACTAAAATTTTCAAAACACTTCTCAACAACATTTTTATAGTACTTTTCAAAAGTACTTTTCAAAAATATTACCAAACTAGTCCTAAATAATTTTCTGTTGATATAAATAAATTCAAAATTCAAAATAATAAGCCGTTTTAAAAATAATTTCATTCTTCCATTATTACTATCTACGCATATCCAATCTATTATTATTACTTTTTTCTATTTAATTTGTAGTAGTTCATGATTTTCTATAAACTTAAATAATATTATTAATAAAATTAATAAAAGATATTAAAATAAAAGATATTAAAAACTCTATCATACGGATATGGTCACGGAAATCACATTTTAGAATATAAGTGTTAACATATAATAAATAATGAAACGTAAAGTTTGAAATTAATAATAACATATATATAATATGTTCAAATTAAAATGAAAAATTAGTCTAAATTGTGAGTAAAATATAATTTAAATAAATAAAAATATCATATTAAGAATATTAAATGTACTCTAATTGTTTTTATCATGATATTGTCAATTTTTTAGGTAATATCGAGTTAACTTATCACATCAACTCAATAAACGTCATTGTTAACATATGTAAACAATGTAGGTGAAACAATTTACTTATTAACATTGAGTGTATAAAATATCAAAATAAATTTTGGTTAAAGTAATAAAAAAAATATAAACGCAAGTGGTAGGAGTAAACAAATCTCAACATATGCCTAATTTTATTAAAATGTAAGAAGAAAAAGTACATTTTAAGAATATAACTTTAAATATGTAAAAACACTTTAAATGTGTAAAAACACTTTTAATAATTTTTAATTAAATTCACGTCAAGTTAATTTGTAATATTAATTTTTTTTTTAATAAATACTGATTCCATTAGTCGAAGAGTTATTAAACAAGTCCCAATATATCACAACAGTAAATAAAATAAAATAAAGGCAACGGTCCAAATAAAAGAACAATAAATACAGCAGGATGAAACGCACAGAAC
Organism: Gossypium rotundifolium; assembly: GCA_025506655.1. Lineage (NCBI taxonomy): Eukaryota > Viridiplantae > Streptophyta > Magnoliopsida > Malvales > Malvaceae > Gossypium > Gossypium rotundifolium. Next base: position 31,322,597 of record CP106728.1, read on the forward strand.
AACCCAAAAGAAACCAAATAAACACAGAACCTAGATGAAACTCCTCTCTAGAACCACCTTCAACCTGCTGCATGAAGCTCAAAGTCCGAAAACCAGAGAGGTAACAACTTTGGTAACCTTCATGAAGTACCCGATAAACAATCTCCACGCCACTAAGCTATCTATTGCCAGGCAAAACCATAGACACCCCTTTGTTCCAATCAACTGCTGCTGCCTGCTCCACCGTTACTGGCGCTTCCTCAACCCAATACCTCGGCTCCAGAAACATGCACCCCTTTTTTGCAAGAGCATGCGCCGCCATATTCGCCTCCCTTCTTGCAAACCGAAAGGTAATCTTCTCAAAGCATTCTTCATCAATCTCAGCCCACCGGTTCCCAACTTTGGCATGAGCTTCAATTAGGATCCTCTTCTTCTTCACTCCAGCTATCTTTCTGCAACAACGACATCACACGTAACAACAGAATATGAGGCAATGACAATTTTATTTCCAAAACAAGAATATATATACATATGCTTGTGTATAATTATTATAGAATAAGTACAACTTTTTTTTTAAAGAAAAAGAGAGTTAATGTTGTTATAGAAAGACTAAAAGGGAATGGTGTTTTTTTATGAAGAAATTACTTCTTTGTTAGCTAAAAAAGGTTTCCAAATTTCACATGAAAATCAACACTGAACTAAAGTTTAAAGTTAAAACTGTAAAGGTGGAGCAAATGAGGGGAAGATACATGCGGAGAAACGGCTACTGAAACCCCAGCCATATGTTTTGCATGTCAAGGTAATTATAGTTATGCATAAAAACAAAACCCCTTTAGACCTTTCCAACTCAAGAATTAACAACACATTATTAAAGATGGGGAAAAGGAATTTTCTTACTCTTTCTTTTTTTTTCTTTAAGTCATGAACGAAAACCCTAAATATATATAAATGGAGGAGGAAATATAGCAGTAGATAGCTATCCTGCAGGGTTACATCCTTTTTGTGTCCTAAATGGGTGTCTTTAGCATATATTTCGGGCTTGATGAGATGCACAGATTTCAAGACAAAATTAATATCAGTTAAGACAAAGTCCCAGGATTTTGTTTCTTAGTCAACTTTAATACTAATATTCATGAAAAACATCCAAGTTGATAGATTCCGGTAAGTCTGCATTTTGAAGAATGGATATGGAGACAACAAAACCAAGTAAAGTAATGAAGAAACTCTGTTTGATTTTATATAGTAAAGTATAAAACATGGAAACACAGAGAAACCTTGATATCAGGGCGCAAATGATTATGCCACCTCTCTCGACACTGTTTTCCGGCTCTACCAACCAAACTCTCTGCAATCTGTGCCCATTTCCTTACTCCATATTGCTTCACCAATCTTATCAGTTTCCTATATATAAATAGATAATATATATCAACCGTAAGAAAAACCCTAGAATAAAACCCATTAAAGAAGAAGAAAAACAAAATCTGAATCTTATAAAAGAAAAAGAAGAAAATGCGTTGTTTTATATATCACCTGTCTTCATCATCTGTCCATTGACCCTTGATCAAAGCTGCAGAAGCAACTTTCTTGTTTCTTTTCACTACCCCTTTAGGGAAATCACCTTTCATTGATGCCTTCATTTCCATGTTAGGGTTTTTATCATCTGTCAAAGCGAGGATCTCACCATCTACAAAAAGCCCATCAAGGAAGCTTTCCTCAGGGTTGGTTTGCCTTGGTAAATAGCCACCAATTGCATCATTGGGGAAGGAGAAACCCCAGAGCAAAGCATCAGTAGTTGAACCAAGCACTGTTCCTTTGTTGATCTTCACGTTGTTTTGTATTGAATACGGCCGCTCATGAGCAGCCTGAGAATGAGATGAGAGGCTTTTAGTTTGACCCCATAAAAACCTGTCTATAGCAGATAATGGAGGACTGGACTTACATAGGGAAGACTTATAATTATTATTACACAGTAAATTCCCATAACCAAAAGCTACTCTTCTCCCTCTTAATTCTTTCATGAAAAGTGACCTAAACAAAAAGATTTAAAAAAGGAAGAGAAAGAAAATCCCATGACAGAAGCCTAAAACTGAAGAGAATTAAGCTTATTTAGCTTAAAGCAAGGCTTGGGAAAGGCCACATGTTGAAATAAGATAACTATCGATGAGCTGGTGATTAATCCAACGACTCAGAATTGAAGTTACCTGTAACTCCTGAGCTTCCTCTCTCAGACAAAATTGTTAAAGAGAGAGAGAGAGAGAGAGAGAGAGAGAGAGATGGAGAGATTAGTGGGTTCGTTATTAAACCGACAATTAATTGCATAATTAATCATTTCTTTTTTTCTTAAAATTCTGCAAAATAGAATGAAAATTAGCTATGCTAAGAGAAAATTTAAGCAGGCTAGAATGATGCCATTGCCATCATTATATTAAGCATGTATAAGACAAATTTAACCCCCACAATTTGAAATTTTTGCCAATGCAAGGGTGGGTTTATTTTGGGTTAACAATGGGATGATGACAAAAAAAACTATGGAAGGTCTGTAATGAGAAGAAAAAAAATGGGTTTTTGAGACTAATCACTTTGAAATTATTATTATTATTATTATTATTATTATTATAGATGCACAAGTTTGAAGCCTTTTGTTTTTAGTCTTCTTGTGGATGGCTAATGCTATTAAGGGCTTGTTTTGTACTACTTATAAAAAGTACTTTTGACTTCAAAAATATTTTTGGAAGAAAAGCTATGCTAAACAAATTGTTTTTGGAAGAAATTTTTAGCTTTTCAAAAACAGTTTTGAAAATGAGAAGCTAAAATTTTTTAGATTTTCCTCTCCCAAAAGTTCTTTTGTGCTTAATTATTTTTTCACCCTCTAATAATATAGTGCTTTCCATTTTTTCTTGGTACTTAATTACAAATGTGTTAAAATCATTAATTAAAAATAAAATATTTTTAAAATATTAATTACAAATATTTAATGGTTATATTTAAATATTTAAAATATAGTTTATATATTCTAATTAAATTTTATAAATAATTAACATTTATTGCTTAAAATATTTAAAATTTATATTTCATATATTAAAATATTAACAACAAGTTATAATAATTTTTTTATATTTTTACTAAAATTTAATAATATTAAATAATTTAAATATTATTTAAATGCATATTTGTTACTTGATAATAACATGTCTAAAATAGACATTTTATTTCTCAAAACACTTTTTAACAAGAATGTTAAACACTCAAAGTTTAAACTAAAATTTTCAAAAACACTTCTCAACAACATTTTTATAGTACTTTTCAAAAGTACTTTTCAAAAATATTACCAAACTAGTCCTAAATAATTTTCTGTTGATATAAATAAATTCAAAATTCAAAATAATAAGCCGTTTTAAAATAATTTCATTCTTCCATTATTACTATCTACGCATATCCAATCTATTATTATTACTTTTTCTATTTAATTTGTAGTAGTTCATGATTTTCTATAAACTTAAATAATATTATTAATAAAATTAATAAAAGATATTAAAATAAAAGATATTAAAAACTCTATCATACGGATATGGTCACGGAAATCACATTTTAGAATATAAGTGTTAACATATAATAAATAATGAAACGTAAAGTTTGAAATTAATAATAACATATATATAATATGTTCGAAATTAAAATGAAAAATTAGTCTAAATTGTGAGTAAAATATAATTTAAATAAATAAAAATATCATATTAAGAATATTAAATGTACTCTAATTGTTTTTATCATGATATTGTCAATTTTTTAGGTAATATCGAGTTAACTTATCACATCAACTCAATAAACGTCATTGTTAACATATGTAAACAATGTAGGTGAAACAATTTACTTATTAACATTGGAGTGTATAAAAATATCAAAATAAATTTTGGTTAAAGTAATAAAAAAATATAAACGCAAGTGGTAGGAGTAAACAAATCTCAACATATGCCTAATTTTATTAAAATGTAAGAAGAAAAAGTACATTTTAAGAATATAACTTTAAATATGTAAAAACACTTTAAATGTGTAAAAACACTTTTAATAATTTTAATTAAATTCACGTCAAGTTAATTTGTAATATTAATTTTTTTAATAAATACTGATTCCATTAGTCGAAGAGTTATTAAACAAGTCCCAATATATCACAACAGTAAATAAAATAAAATAAAGGCAACGGTCCAAATAAAAGAACAATAAATACAGCAGGATGAAACGCACAGAACAACCCAAAAGAAACCAAATAAACACAGAACCTAGATGAAACTCCTCTCTAGAACCACCTTCAACCTGCTGCATGAAGCTTAAAGTCCGAAAACCAGAGAGGTAACAACTTTGGTAACCTTCATGAAGTACCCGATAAACAATCTCCACGCCACTAAGCTATCTATTGCCAGGCAAAACCATAGACACCCCTTTGTTCCAATCAACTGCTGCTGCCTGCTCCACCGTTACTGGCGCTTCCTCAACCCAATACCTCGGCTCCAGAAACATGCACCCCTTTTTTGCAAGAGCATGCGCCGCCATATTCGCCTCCCTTCTTGCAAACCGAAAGGTAATCTTCTCAAAGCATTCTTCATATTTCTTTACATCGTAGATAACTAGATTTAGGATCTATCGATCCGACATGTTTGATTTAAGTTTTTTAATCTTTGTCAGGGAATCGCCTTCAACCCGATCAATTCATTAACGGACCTAGCTCATTTCTGACCTAGCTTAACCAAGCTGATCGATCCAGCTGATATCCCTGAATGAACCCGATCAATTCATTAACGAATCATTTAACCCTTTCATGCAACAGTCTATTACACATACACCAGGTTGCCCAAAAAGAAATGACCAATAATTTCCTATCTTTATCCTGCATATTCAAGACAATTTCTACTAACCATTGTTTGTAATATGAACATTGCACGTCTGGAGTCACCATAATCTTTAAATGACGTCATGTTTGTTTCAAGGTGTGGCACGATCGGACATGATGATCAACTGTTTCTTCCCCTTCCTTGCATAGCGGACAGATCCCCTCCACCTGTAATTTGCGTCGGGATAGGTTCTCCCTTGTAGGCAAAAAATTATTAAATAATTTCCAAATGTAAAATTTTATTTTAGCTGGGATTTGCAACGCCCACATTTTTTTAAGGAAAGATGTGATCATGCCTGTTGTATTTCGGAGTGGATCTCCATTGGTTTGTAATTCTTCCTCAACAAGCAGTTTGTAACCACTCTTAATCATGTAATAACTCGAACCATCATGACGCCATACAATCATATCCGGAGTCTTAAAATTAGCAAGAGGAATGATAAGGAGTAATCTAACCCTGTTTTCATCCCAAGTATTAGTTTCTGAGTTAATTAGTTGATCAACTGTTGACCACCAAATATCAATTCTCTTACAAGAGACTCTCCCTATACCAGGTATAGGCAACCATAGGTCGTTCCATATATTCACCTGTTCCCCCGTGCCAACGTGCCAGCCAAAACCTTTTTCAGTTAATCCTCTAGCAGACCAGATACTTCTCCAGGTGAGAGATGGGTAAGCACCAATATTAGGTGACATTATATCTAATTGCGGAAAACATTTAGCTTTTAAGACTTTCGCTAAAAGGAAAGTAGGTTGAGTAAGAATACGCCAACATTATTTAGCTAACAACGCAATATTAAACTTTGATAAGTCGCGGAACCCCAAACCTCCTATGATTTTTGGTCGACATAAAATTGACCAAGTAGACCAATGAATGCCTTTTAATGAGTTTAAAATTTCTTTCAATTACTACATATAGTTTTTGGCAATAAGAAACACTGCATAGCATAAACTGGGATTGCTTAAAGCACGGATTTGATAAAAACCTCGTTTCCCCTCATAAACAAAAGATTTCATATTCCAACCCTTAACCCTCTTGAAAAACCGATCCACATAGTGTGTAAAAGCCCTCCATTTTTGCCTACCAACCATCATTGGCAAGCCTAAATATTTCTCAGGGTTTTGAGCAGTCCTAACTCCTAAAACCGTGCCAACCAAATCGCCTTCTCTGTCGTTTACGTTTGATCCAAGAAAGAGAACTGATTTTTCAAATTTCACCTGTTGCCCTGAAGCAGCTTCATATTCCTTTATAATATAGTATAATTTTATAAATAAAATATGGAAAACCATATTTCTGAGCAAAGAGTAAACTTTAGAATAGTTCTTACACAATTTTTATATTTTTTAGTTGAACAAACAACTAAAGAAAATGAATCTCATGATTTATTACTTAAATCTATTTTATATAGAGATTGGGACGAAATACTAATAGAATATATTGATATTAAGGAGATAAATAATCTTATTGATATATTCTAATATTTTATTAATAAAGGACAAACAATTCTATTATTAATAAAATGTTTAAAATATGTCTATATAATAAATGTAGACAAATTCTACCACCATATATTTTTACGAAAATAAATAGAGCTATTTGCAACCAAAGAAACTCAATTTAAAGAAACTTTTTCAAAATACTTTTTACAAGCTTATGTTTTTACTAATGATATAGGAGAACAATTTCCTACTATCAAATTTAGATTAGATCATAAACCATTTGATATAACCAGATTGAATGAAGATTTGTTAAAGAAATAATGTCCAAAATCTTTCTTTTCATTTACTAAAAGATTTTCTTGCTACGATAAAATCTAGATTAATAAATTTTACTAAAATAGATGATTTTGTTTATTATTTTCATATAGAAATAAATAGTTTCATTAGTATAGCTGAAAAAGAAAAATTTTATCAGCCATATCAAATTTGAAATATTCGTACAATGCTTTGGGGAAGATCCCTCTTAGCAGTAAATAAAGATAAACAACACTTGGCAAAAATCATTGACAAGTGTTATAATGATTTTTTTAATTATCAAATCTAAGCCGGAATTGATTTGATAACCAAGGCTTAGTATCTACTTCAACAAAACACTTATATGTTCTGGACCGATGACAAGAGAATTTTAGCATATGACACTGAAAAAACTCAGGAAAAAAGAAATTAAGAGTTTGTTCAGTTAAGAAAGATAGCTTTGATACCAATTACAGGGGGAGGATATATGCACAGCGGAAGGCTATATTAATATCTTAGAAATTAAGTTTACAAAAGGATAGTAAAATAATTTACAATGATAATTTACAAAGCTGATAAAGAAAGATTTCTATGGTTTTTGAGAAAGAGAGTAGGTATACAAAAGAAAGTATTTCTTGATTCCTTTTTCGATCCGATTACCTTGTTTAGGCTATTACAATGCCTTTTTATAATACAAATTCTAAACTCTAATTTATTTACAATTCAAATCCGCACAGTATCCTGATAATGATGACTTTAATGCCAGCTTAATGGTTGCTTCCACGTAGCCTTCTCGAAATAAATATTGACTTGATGGTTGCTTCCACGTAGTCTTCTAATTTTGTTAAAATTGTTGTGGTTGTTTCTACGTTTCCCATGCATTAATGGTTGCTTCCATCATGCTTTCATCATCTTTTGTCTCATTTGTTTATGGACATTTATGGATGGTGATGGTGAATAGATTTCCTTCTTTTCACCTTTCACGTCGCCTCCAAAATTGAATGCTCCTTTCTTGGATGTTATTCTTCCACGTGTTGTGTTTTGTTATTATCCTTCTTGGATGTTTCTGGGATTCATTTCCTCCATTTCATCGAGATGTAATGACTCTGGTGAAGGAACTAGTGAATTCCAGCTTTCCCACGTGTCTTTGATTTCCGTTGTTGTCGAAAAATCATCGATCTCCATATCAGCTATCTTTCTTAATAACTGAACAGACTCTTCATTTCTTTCTTCTTGGGTTTTTCCAGTGTCATATGCTAAAATTCTCTTGCCATCGGTCCAGAACATATAAGTGTTTTGTTGAAGTAGATACAGGGCCTTGGTCATTAAATTAATTCCGGCTTGGATTTGATAATTAGAAAAATCATTATAACATTTGTCAATGGTTTTTGCCAAGTGTTGTTTATCTTCATTTACTGCTGAGAGGGATCTTCCCCAAAGCATTGTACGAATATGCCAAATTTGATATGGCTGATAAAATTTTTCTTTTTCAGCTATCCCAATAAAACTATTTATTTCTATATGAAAATAATAAACAAAATCATCTATATTAGTAAAATTTATTAATCTAGATTTTACTATAGCAGAAAAATCTTTTAATAAATGAAAAGAAAGATTTTGGACTGTTATTTCTTTAACAAATCCCTATTCAATACTGGTTATATCAAATGGTTCATGATCTAGTCTAAATTTGATATTAGGAAATTGTTCTCCTATATCATTAGTAAAAACATAAGCTCGTAAAAAGTATTTTGAAAAAGTTTCTTTAAATTGAGCTTGCTGGTTGCAAATAGCTCTATTTATTTTCGTAAAAATATATGGTGGTAGAATTTGTCTACATTTATTATATAGATATATTCTAAACATTTTATTAATAATAGAACTGCTTTGTCCCTTTATTAATAAAATATTAGAATATATCAATAAAATTATTTATCTCCTTAATATCCATATATTCTATAAGTATTTTGTCCCAATTTCTATATAAAATAGATTTAAGTAATAAATCATGGGATTCATTTTCTTTAGTTGTTTTTTCGACTAAAAAATATGAAAATTGTGCAAGAGCTCTTCTAAAGTTTGCTCTTTGCTCAGAAATATGGGTTTTTCATATTTTATTTATAAAATTATAATATTCCAGAGGTATTACTGGGTTATAAAAATCTTTTATTTCAGGAATTTGTTGTTTTAACAAATTTTCTGTTTCTTTTAAAATCTCAGTATAACTGGTTTGAGATGCTGAATTTGGATCTTGAGACCAATTAAAATAACTCACCGAGTTTGATGATTGTGTTCCAAATGGTTGGCTTACCATTGGATATGGTACATAATATCTCTGGTTAGGATAAAATGGTACTTGAGCAGGTATAATAATAAATTCTTGTTTAGGACTTATTGTTTTCTCTTTATTGGGTTTTTATGGACAGTTGTCCATTCTCCAACTTTTTCTAGAGGTTTTTTTTACCTCTATCCGTAAGGCTTGCTAAGAAAATCAGCAATTATTAGTACAAATAAATTTAAGATTTTCTACTAGTGGTATTTCTATAGAAGTTTTTCTATAGATAACATAACTGATTTTTATTAATAGAAAATAGTAAATATTGATTAATAAAATTATTTCCTAATAAATTATCACCATACATATCGTGAAAATAAAATATTTTTAGAATTATAAATCTAATATTTATGTAAATTGGTATATTTTTGCTTTATAATAAATAGTAGTTTTATTACCATTTATTTCATTAATTTTATTGTCTTTTTCTGATTCCCAATTTTCTACAGAATAGCATTCTTTTTACCGCTATTGGTAGGGGTGAGTATTAGATCGAGTCGAGTCGAATCGAGTCAAAAAATTTCGAGTTAGTCGAGTTGATTTAATCCTATTTTCAAATCAATTCAATTTGAATTTTTTGAATCGGATCGAATCGAGTCAAAAATTTCGAGTCAAGTCGAGTCGAGTTAACGAATCCTATTATTTATACTTAATGTTGCATTTACATGAACCAATTATTTAACTAGTAAATGAAGTATAAAGTTATTTAACTACATAAACAATATAATGGCTTTGCTTTTTAACTTAAAGAGTAAATATTTATCAAAACAACGTAGTTTTAACTTTTAACTTAATGATTTTGACTTTTAACTTTAGAAAAGGTAAACGTTTATCAAAATGGCGTAGTTTTGCCTTTTCTTATTCAGATTTTCTGATAACCCGAATTGTGTAATTCACATTCAAGTTAAACCGAAAAACTTAATTTTTTATTCGAGTTGATCCAAAAAACTTGATTAACTCAAATAACTTGAACTATTTAATTCAAAATTTGAAAATTTTATCGAGTTTTTCGAATCGAATCGGATTTTGCTCACCCCTAGCTACTGGTTGTAGCTCCTGTATCTAATAAAGCATGTAGAGAATATGATTTATATTCTTTATTATATAATGTAATTTCAATATATATATTATTTTTTCGTGATTGAAAATTAATAATATCTTCTATTGAGGATTGTGTATCTTCCATTCTAGTGTTTCTAGAATTTCTACTAGGTGTAGTAGGAAAAATAGGAATATGAATTGTTTTCATACCTATTGGTGTAGAATTATTTATATTTTCCTCGTCTTCCTCTAGTTGATCGAATTAGAGGGTAAAACTAAATTATCATCTGTATTAGTTATCATATTATTTTTAAAATATAACTTATCTCTAGATGGCATATATTCTATAGTACTTCTTGGTTTAAAAGTACTTGCATTATTAATTTTTCTATCATCCATCTTTTGAAATTGATAGGTCTTTTAAATGTAATAATTTTGGTTGAATTTCCATAGTAAACTTATTGGGCTCAAAAAGTTCAATTATTTTATTATTTATTTCTTTTATTTCTACTTCTGCCATATTAGTATATTCATTAATAGAAGTCCAGCTTATTGCTAAATCTTCTGCTAAATCACTAATATCAGAATTTTTTTTTTCTGAATTCTAAGACATAGACACTCTTCTATAGCGTCCCCAAACAACACACAATCATCTGTAAAAGAGAGATGATTAATTGCTAATCTTTCTCTTCCTATCAAAGCGCCCCTCACAATTCCTGTCCTTTTCGCATCATTCAGAAGTGTTGAGAAACCTTCTGCACACGGTAAGAAAAGAAATGGGCTAAGTGGATCCCCTTGTCTCAATCCCCTTAATAGCAAGAATCAGTTACTAACCCCTTCATTTACCCCCGCCGTATATGTAACAGACTCATCACCAAAGTCATCCAGTCAACATGGAAACCCAACCTAGTCATCATTCCTACTAAGAAGTCTCATTCCACTCTACCGTAGGCTTTGTTCATATCGAGTTTTAGCGCAAAATTCCCTACTCTTCCGCATTTTTTTATTTTCAAAGAATGTAACACTTCATAGACAATTAAGGCACTATCCGAGATTTGACGACCTGGAATAAAAGCTCCTTAAGCCTCATCAATGCAGCAATTTAGCAGACCACTCATCCTGTTTACAACAACTTTTGCAAGAACATTACACAAACTGATGCCTAAATTGCATCATGTTTCTAGGCCCGTTAACTTATGGTATTAGAACTTTGTGGGTCTTACTGATCTCACTCATGTCCACTACCCCATTAGAACTGATATACAGAAATGTTTATAAAGGGTACGCAAAATAATGGTAGGTGATAAAGGGTTTGCTTGAGTCATAAAAGTATGGGCTGGATTTAGAAAATATGTGAGACCAGAGTTGGCCCATGAAAGTAAGAAGCCAATGATCCATATTGGGGCATCAAAGAGCACTAACTTATAAAACCCATATTAGAATGAATGGCTACGATCTTATAAATGAGATCGCTAGTCAGTCAAATCTAGATGCAATTAGTTAATACAAGATTCTATTCCATAGATCGAAGATTCAACCTCTATAATTTGTTTTTTAATTTTACTCATTCAAAGAAAATAATTTAATTTGTAAGAATTTGAGTAAAAAGGACATAATTTAGGTGTTAAAGAATCAATATTTGATAATGGAAAAAGAGCTCCAATAAACTCTTAGGAGAGAGAATGGGGTGGAGGGTAAATTATCAAAAAAATATCCTCTCTTTTTTTTTAATTTACGAAAAAGGACATATTTTTTAATTATTTACCGGAATGGGCCATTTTTCTCGAAAGCGCGTCTACATCAGCGTGATGTCAGGGGATGCAGCAAAAAAATACATCCCTGGGGAGCGTTTTTACCACATCAGCAAAAAACGCTTCCTTGAGGGCGCTTCTTGATGTGGCAAAACGCTCTCGAGAGCGTTTTTAGCGTGTTTTTTTCAAAAAACTATTCTCAAATTAAATTTTCAAAAGGTCATTTTTAAATATTATAAAATAGATCAAATTTTTTAAAAGTTTACGAGAATAAACCTTTATAAAGGCTCAAAGTGATGGCACCATTTTTTTAAGGTGTCATCAATTAATATGGAAATATAACTTACAAAGCAAATCTTTATATAGACCCAAAATCTTATTTTCCTTGTTTTCTTAAGCAACGTGGGATATGAGATATGTGTGTATATAGACTCATGAACAGTTTTGCAGCTTGTTCCTAAACAATGTGGGATTCCTTCCTCTTTTAACTAACAACATGAGATTAAAGGCTACACTATATTTTAGAATCCCACGTTGTTAGTTAAAAGAGAAAGGAATCCCACATTGTTTAGGAACAAGTTGCAAAACTGTTCATGAGTCTATATATATACATATCTTATATCTCACATTGCTCAAGAAAATAAAGGAAATGAGACTTTGAGTTTATATAAAGATTTTCTTTGTAAGTTATATTTCCATATTAATTGATGACACCTTAAAAAAAATGGTATTGTCACTTTGAGCCTTTATAAAGGTTTATTCTCGTAAATTTTTAAAAAAGTTGGTCTATTTTTATATTATCTAAAAAATGACCTTTTTTGAAGATTTAATTCAAGAATAGTTTTCTTTTGGAAAAAAAAACACGGGCTAAAACGCATCCTTGGGGGAGCGTTTTTGCCACATTAGCAAAGCGCGCCCTCAAGGAAGCGTTTTGTCGATGTGGCAAAATGCTCCTGAACGCGCTTTGTCGATGTGGCAAAACGCGCCCCTGTGGACGCGCTTTTCCTCGCAGATCCTTGACATCGCACTGACGTGGACACGCTTTTGGGGAAAATAGCCCATTCTAGTAAATAATTGAAAAATAAGTCCATTTTCATAATTTTTTTTAAAAAATGGCATTTATTGGTAATTTACCCTGGGGTGGAAGAGAAAACAAAAATTAAAAGAGTAAATAAGGGAAACTTATTATTGGCCCAAAAACTTTTTTTAATAGATTATCTTAAAGAACCTCATGTGATGGCTTGATCGTCAAGGGTGTTCATCATCTCAGGTGTGGTCTGAATTCGAGTCGCGTTAATCGTGTTTGTTGTTCGGGCTTTATCGTGTTATTACGATTCAAAAAAAAAAAAAAAAAAAGAGAGAAATAAATCATCTTAAATAAAATGACATAATTTAGGTGGATTAAACCAAAAGCAGATTTTACTTGTAGTTGGCAATTACTTTTTAGATTTTATTTTATAAATAAAGCATTATTCAGTTACGTTATTTTTACAATTCTAATATTATTAAATAAAAGTATTGTCATGATAGAATAATTGCATTTTGTTTAAAAGTTAGAAATTTATTTTATATAAATTTTCATAACATTTTTACTTGTAAATTTAATACTACTAAGTTATTCAATTACTCTCTCTCTCTCTCTCTCTCTCTCTATATATATATATATATAATACTATCATTTTTAACATTGTGTTTTTAGACATTTTATTTTCTCACACTAATGTCTCAGGTTGATTTTCTCTTTTTCGTTATCATTTTTACTTGGCTGAACTATCAAAGATTTCTGCTTACTTATTTATATATATTCTCATAAATTTATGGTACTTGGCTGAACTATCAAAGATTTCTGCTTACTTATTTATATATATTCTCATAAATTTATGGGTAATTTTTTTTTACAATAAAACCAGCTCTTTTGAGAGCCATTGGAAATGGCTCTTGTAGTCATTTGTTGGGAGTAAAATGTGACGATCCAATTTTTATTGATGTCGAAAAAAATGATTTTAGAATCTCATTTTCGTAAATTGAGTTGGTAAGAATAAAATATGAAGATGTATGAAATTGGTATGAAAATATATTGAAGATCGATGAAGTTATTTTGATTGAGAAATTTATTAACTAAAGTTCGATATTCAATTATAAAATTTCAATTGCTATTGAGTTTTAATTTGAAAAATGTTCGACGACCTAAATAATAAGTATCCAAAGGATCAAAATGATTATTTAACCATTTTGAGGCATGAGATAGTAGAAGATGACGATGTTTCCCAGTTAGTGTTAATATTAGAATTAAAAATGAATATATATATATATATATATATATATATATGGTGTGCGTTAATTAATGACATAACCATGTTTAAGTTTTTTTTTTTTTTTGGTAGAAAAGAACAACATAAAGCTATTATGAAAAAACACACATTTTAGGAACTGTTAGAGCTCATTTTATCAGCTAATAGAAGTCCTTGGACCAAAGTTGGAGGTTTTTCAAAAACGACTAGACTTGGAGGACCAAATATCGTAAGCTTTGCCATATGATCAGCAACCGCGTTTTGGGATTTAGGATCATGGCGAATGCACACCTTCCATTCACAATTAAGGATACAACGAATCAAATGTAGCTCCACCATTCTGCTATTTACAGATCCACAAACCAACAATGATTCCACTAGAAGTGCATTATCACATTCGACCTCAACCTGTCGCAATCCTTTTCCCATGCAAAATGCAAACCCTCTAGCACAACTCTCGCTTCCATTTTGAAAATATTATCGTTGCCTATTCCCATAGAAAAATCACATACCCAGTTCGCATCTGCATCTTTGAAAGCACCCCTAATTGCTGCCTGCTGATTAGTTAAAGATATTGCCCCATCAGTGTTAAGTTTGAGCCATCCATTCTCCGGTGGGGACCAATGAGGCATCGTCACCATAGGTCTCGGGTATAACACCAATAACCTGAATGTATCATAATCCCTTTCCCATGACAATCTTGTATCCATCACATCCTGCATACTAATATTGCCATAAGAGAAAACATAGCGATTGTGATTCTTTCACAATAACCAACATAAAATTGAAAACAGAGTTTTCAAATCGACATGTTCTCTACTCAAATGCCCTACATCCCGTACATTCCAAACCAACCGCTCGTTGATAAGGCATAAAAAGGAAAAGACTATGTAGTAGGGTAGGAACAACTGATTTTCAAACCACTATAGATGAGGGACAATTTCGTACTGTGTGTACCCCAGATTTCAACACATCACCACATCTTGGGCAGTGAATTTTGTTAGACATATGCCTCCTAGTTCGCTCCTTGTTCGTCAGTAAGTTATTCTATCACAATAGCCAAACAAACACTCTAACCCTTTGCGGTGTCTTAACATTCTAAATTAGCTTTATTTATTCATTCATAAGGTCCAAGCCTTGAAAGGAAAAGAAGAAACTTTGCTCATTTCTAAATATTCAACCATTTGAATACCATCGGTAATCAAGCTATTTTCTTCAAATCTTTATAGATTCATGATCATGAGAGCTTAATTTAGCTAGACTATGTGTTAATTTATTCGATTAATTTGTGTTTAACAGGTTTCTATTAAAGCATAATTGATGATTTTGAGCTTGATTTGAAAAAATTTGTAGTTAGTAAGCTTAGATTTTATATAAAGACTACGTTGGAAACTGAGTTAAGCTTGTTAGATAACCTTTTAACATTAGGGGCTAAATTCAAAAAATTGAAAATTGTCATGAAATAATGCTATAGTACATAGAAAGTATGGTGTCCCTAAAGAGAGAATGTAAAATCATATTTTAATCTGATGTTAGATATGAAAAAAGATACTAGTATCTCGGATATAGGGACTAAAATGAATAAAGGGAAAATATGTTGATTATGTGTTCGAATGTGAACTGATCTTTTTTATGATTGAATTACTGAATGCAGCTAAAATGATGTCGAATTGTCTCGAGAGAAAAGAAAAGCGAAAGTCGTAGACAAGTGACAAAATAATTCAGTTTGTACTTTTATGGTTCGAGTTCAATACCTAAATACATTTACACATGCATAAATAAATATATGATTGTTATAAATTTGCCTATTGAGGTAAGCGTATTACTATTTCCTAACTTGGTTTATACATGATGATATCAGATGTCGAGAATTGGATTGAATTGAATAGAGCATAAACAAACATGATATAATTATGATATGTAAGAATGCAAATGATATGTATTTAAACATTGGTTGCCCTATTAACTGTTCAAGCAAAGTCGGATATAGTTTGTAACGACCCAGTTTCCAATGGTGTCGGAGATTATAGTTCTGAAATGTCATTCCCATAAGCTATGCTTGTAAATATTTATATTTAATATTTACAAGTGTAATGATCCTAAAGTTAGCGGTGTCAGAAAATAAAGTATCAGGATCTCGATTCTGTAAATCAAGCCCGTAAATATTTATATATGAAATATTTACGGATTTATATTACAGGTGAATTGAATTTTGGATAGGTAATTTTGTCAAATTAGTGACTAATTAAGGTACAATGACTAAATTGTAAAAGTAGTATAAGTTAATTGCTATAGAATTTTATTTATTATGGGACTTATAAAGCAATAAAACCAAGGTTTAAATGGAAATTTAACTTTTTTGTATGTAGTGGACGGTTTGGTAAGGTAATTTTAATTAAATAATATTATATTTTATAATTAAAATAAAATAGGTAAGAAAGAATTAAAAGAAACAAATAGGAAATGGTGAAAGGAAAGAGAAGGATTACTCAGCTTCATCTTTTCCACCAAATTTCCATTGAAGAAAACTCTCAAAAGTTTAAAGTTATTTGGTCCTTGCATGGTATGCAAATTTAAGTTTATTTTTAGTAATTTTTATGTTTTCGTGATCATTGAAGCTCAGTTTAGCTAATCCGTGTGTTATTTTTCTAAACTATTAATGTAAGACGTTATACTCGGTCCATGTTAGAGTTTTCCCAAAGACCAATCATGAGATGATTGTAATCATATACTCATTTTACCTTATTTACTAATATAAGATATTGCCATTGTTATTTCAGTTTCTTTTTCTATGTGTATAAATAAACTGGTTAATAATAAAATCCTGAAAATAATATGATTATTTTTAAAAGGTCCTTAGTCAAGTATTATTGTGGGCTTGGAAAATGATAATGCATCGAGACTAATGTGTAGTTGATTGATGACAAAGTGTTGTCATTGACATAAAGATGTCAAAATCAATACATAAGTATGTGTTAGAGAACAACATACTGGACTGACCCGCTATGAGTATGTTTCTTGGATTATTATGTAATAGCCACAACATTACTCATAGTGATAACTATGTATATGATTCTCAGACTTCAGATCATTATTTTCCCAACATCGTGAGTTGTATATTTTGACACAGTCAAACATCTACCATAACAAGTTATACTATAAAGACTGATGTTAGGTATGCCACAATCTATGTTGTGGGAGATGATAATCAAGATAGGATTTGTCCCTCCTATATAATGGAAGCAATATCTTAGGCGTCTTGATGATGTGAGACTAGAAATGCATGGCCATGCTCAAATAAGTTGATATGAGATATCACAAGAATATAAAGAAATATGAGATTGGACTATTCCATGACTTGTGTCCAATTTAGATATTAAGGATAAAATGATATAATACATGAAAAATTGTCATAGAAAGGTTATGTTGAATCGCAACTGTAACGCCCCAAAATTCTTACTTTTGTTTCTGTTAAAATGTGACACAACTGTGTATCTGGTTTAGTGGTTAAATATTCTGGGTGTGTGTGTGAGGTTTCAAGTTCAAGCCTTGCATTTGTCAAATTTTAGTATTTTTCTGACTTAAGCCCTATTCTTGCTCAGTAGGCTGATATTTAATTATTGGTAGAACCATATCAAAATGGGCCTGCTGGTCTAGTGGTTAAGTTGAGTGTTAGTTTGCTAAAGGTATTGTGTTCGAATCCCGTGCGAGCGTGGGAGTTTATTTTTGCTCGATTTTACGCAAGGGTTTCAGTGCAATTAGAAGTCTGAGAAGTGGTTGTTAGTGGGATTCGTGGAGAAATTTGAGGGATATGGGGAGTTGGGAATTATCCTCATCAATTTCATTTTCAAAATTTCAGTTGTTTTTCCCAAATTCTGACGTGGTTCTCTACTTCCCTACCGAAGTTCTGTCTCTCTTTTTCCTTTTTGTTTTGATTTCTATTTCAATTCGTGTTCTTTTTGCACACCGTCTGATTCGTTGATTCGGTAAGTAGAGTTAAATGCTTTTGTAATCTTGTTCTTCAAAATTGTCGCTTGGAGACTTATTCCCTATTTTGGCAGCAACAAATTGTGAAGTTCGGGGTTCTCCTCTCTCGGGTTTGTAGGCAAAATCTTTGAGAGCGTTGGGGTAAGCGTTGAACGCTGTGTTGGACTTTTGTAGGTATTTAGTTTTTGATCAAATCATGTTTTAGGACTAATTTTCAAGTGTTGATTGGTCAATTATAGGCTTTGGAAGGCTTTGGAGTGGTTTCTACATCGAATCGATACCAGGTGTATACCCGATGCAGAAAATGAGATTCAGTGAAAGCTGAAATTACAAACTGTCGATGCCACACGGGCGTGTGGTCGCCTGTGTGGTAGGCCATGTGCGATAACAATGTCATGTGATCAATGGTCGTATGATGGCTAGGGTGTGGCTGAGTGATGGCCAGGGTGTGGCCGTGTGGGCCACACGAGCTAAACTGAACTGGGCGTGTGGGCCACACGGGCGTGTGATATTGGGCCAGGCCGTGTGATCCACACGAGGAAGGCTAATCTGGGCATGTGGGCCTACACGGGCAAACCAAATTGTCGGGTAGGCCCATTTAGCTAAAATAATTCCTAGGAATGCACGGGTTGCCCAAGTCGATTGTGAACCTATTGTAGGGTTGGTAAGCGCTACTTAGACTGTAAATCGTGTGATCTGGTTATACTGTATGTATTGAGGATGTTAAATTTATGCATGTTTACTGATCTGTATGTATGACTGATAACTGTATTATAGCATGTAAGCATGTAATTCTGTATGTCTGTATTAAGCATGTTTAGGTGCATTTGTATTGGGGTGGAATGATTGATTATTGGAGGAAGTGTACTGAAAGGCTTCCCTGCCTATTATCTAGCAGCTCAGCTGCGATATTACTGATATGTGCCACATTGGTACGACTTGGTGTGTAGGGCTGGGTGGGTGTTTTAAACCTCACATGGTGTGTAGGGATAGTCGGAGATGGTATGTAGAGGTTGGTGGGTAGGATATTGATTTTTGTTGCTATGTGCATACTGTATCTTAGATGGGCTAAGGCCCTAATTTATATCTAAAACTAAATCTGTAATTGGCTTAGGCCCTAGACTGAATTTGACTTATAATTGTTATGTGTCTGTATGCATGCCTTTTGTGGGGATTACACAATGAGTTTACGTAAACTTACCCCTTTCTATTTTATCTGTGCAGGTAATCCCCAGACTTAGACGGATTGGTGCGGCGGAGGACTCAACGGTGACCGCATGACCATTGAACTGAGTTAATTCCATTAAAGATTTTCAATTTCTATTAATTTTGGGGTGTTTTTGATGTAATTTGGACTTTTGGATTGTTTGCCTTTGCTTTGGGATTTTAACTGATTTTATGAATTTTTAAACTGCAAAACTCAATGAAAACTCGGTTTAATTAGAAACAATGATGTCCCTAAATGCAAACGGTTTTCTTAAAATATCACAATTTCAAAAGCTTCCGCTATAGAATATGTTTTTAAACGAATCGAATTAATGAGAAAATACTTTTGAAATTGACGAGGGATAAATAAAAGGTAATAAGCAAAAATGATCCTAATTTGATAAACTCGATTTCAAATTCCATTCCATGTGACATCGCCAGATTCGACCAAAACGTCTAGGTCGAGTTTGGGGTGTTACAGCAACTTCTTGTAACTTGGGTAGCAATGGTACATTGCTAGATGCCACTAATTGCTTGTAATATTAGAAACGTTCTAGTATTACTACTAACATTACAATAGTCTATAGAGTCACACCCTATAATTTAAGCAAAAGGAATACAAATACATTTTGTATTGTATTTACCTGTCACATGAATTAAATTAATTATTGAATTAATTTAATTTGATGGTTAAATATTGAACACATTATACGTACAAACTTATTGTACACAAATAGAGAACCTAATTTAAATTAATATATGAATTTGATTCATATAAAATAGTAATTGTATATAGTTTACCTAATTATTAATATAAACAATTATAATAATTTCGGTCAAAATATAAAAGGGCATGGAAAGTGATATTCTTTTGGAAAGAATATATTTTTTTTCTTGACTTTTCATTTGTTTCTCTAATAATAAGGGAATAACCTCATTTTTTTCTGATATATGATATCAAAGAAAATAAAAGAAATATAATCCCTTAATATTTTAGGGTTACCAAGAGAAAAACAAAAAAAAAGGTCTAGCAGTCGTTTTTAAAAATACTCTCTGAAAAGTTCAAGAGGTTGTTGTTGTTCATTCTTTGATTGGGTGGATTACATAAAGGCCGAGAAATTATTGTTGCGGCTGGAATCGACATCTCTGAAGGGGATCCTATCAACAATGTTGTTCGTTGTTCATTCAATTTCGAAAAGGTCTATTTTCGACCATTTTTTCAACCCGATTCGTTCCTTGTACATAGATCCATGGTTGATGATCGCTAGAATATTTTTCCACTGCAACACGGGGCATACCGGCGATCTAACAGTCCAATCACAGGACCCAAGCTATAGGATGCTATAATAGTAAAAAGAATCAATCATATACAATTTGCTCCATAATATTAAATAAGTCAATATATACGAGTTAAATCTATGTTTAACATGCATTACAAACAAAACCGAGTCTCAATCAAGCTTACAAAATCCCTTAAATTGACTTGGAACCAAATCAGGACCATTTTGAAACTTTTACAAAAATATAAGCAAAAAGGTAAAAACATGGGTCACATGGCCGAATGACTAGGCCATGTGATAGGTTGAGACCGTGTAGGGCAGTTTCATCAGTCTTGTCCCCAAACCATGCAATAAACTATTGATAAACCATAAAAGTAACACATTTTAATCCCACGCTTAGCGTGTTTTTGGATGTTTATTCATATAATTTTGTGAATTCGATGCTCCTAATCCTTTAAATTTGTATTTCTATACTTAGGTGAGCATAGGGAAGTGAAAGGAGTAGAAAACGGGCCAAAATTGGACAAAACGGGCCACCTTAAGGATCCACACGAGCAAAGCAAGAACCAAACGGGTAGGGCACATGCCCGTGTGAACCACATGGGCTGGACACATGCCCGTGTCACTCACGAGCCATGCAAATTTCCACATGGCTTGGACACCCTCACACGCGCTGAGCACACGCCCGTGTCCCTATCGCACCCTGTTTTGTTTTCACGCGAAAAAAAGCCAATTTTTAGTGTTTCTGAGCTTTCTAAAGTCTATAAATACATGCCAGAGGAAGACCTAAAGGAACACGCAGAGTAGATCGAAGAAATTACTCGAAGGAAGCCGTCGAAATCATCTCGGAAGTAAGATCTCATTCAAGATTGAAGATCTCCATCAAGTTCTTTAGAAGTTTTTGGGTTTTTTTATGTCTTGTTGTTTTCTTAATTCTAAGATGTTTTCCTTTTACGTTATGAACTAAACTCCCTAAATACCTAGGGAGGATGAAACCTAGATGAATCTTATTATTTAATTATCTGAATTACACAATAAATACTTGTTCTTGTTCTTAATTATGTGCACTTAGCATTGGTTTTAATATTTTCAGGATATTAAGTCAAGATTGATATGCTTATTCAGTACAGCAAAAGTCCCTGTTTAAGAGTAGATATCACATAATTAAGCAAAGTTGATTGCAACCCTAGAAATAGGATGACATAAATCTGCCGGATTAGAGTCAAATCTAATAAGGGAATCCATAGATCGAGTTAATGCGACGATAGGGATTTTAATTAGAAATAGATTTTGATTAATCAACCTAGAGTTAGTTGTTTTTAGTCTCGAAAGAGATATTAACATAATTTAGGGATTTCTACAGATCAAGACAAGTGAATAAATTGGTTAATTCAGAGTCAGAATAATAAGTGAAGTCTAGGTGGATTCTTCCTTGGGTATTATCTTTATTCATTGGTTTATTTGATTACTTTCTTCACTCTCTCTGTCGCGTTCATAGTTAATTAGTTAGTTAAATATTTTTAGATTAAAATAAATCCCCTTAATTATTAGGCTAAATAATAAAAAGATAGTTATTACTAGTAATTTTAGTCATTGAGGATACGATATTCTGGACTCATCAAAGCTATACTATTTTTCGATAGGTGCGCTTTCCTTTGTCGAAATATTAGTTAGTTTCGAGCCCATCAAGTTTTTGGCATCGTTTTTAGGAACTAGAATATTAGGAACGCTTAATTTTTATTACTTTAGTCATTTTATGACTAGAAGGAACCCGTCAGGACCATTACTTTTTGATAGTGAGATAGAAAGTTTCGCTCATAGAAATCATAGGGAAATCAGGCGAAGTCTACGATATATACAGGAAGAGAAAGAGGACGATACCCATATTACGAGGAGATGGCTGATAATAATCCGCTACCTCCTATGGTTGCCGCGAATTCGGTGAATTAAAATCCTACTTCTCGTACTATGTACTACTATGCTAAGCCTAATTTGACTGGGGCTAAATCGAGTATTGTGTGGCCTGCTGTTGCTGCAAATAACTTTGAGCTGAAGCCGAACACTATACAGATGATCCAACAATGTGTTCAGTTCGATGGTTTATAGGATGGATCCAAATACCCATTTAGCCAATTTTCTAGAATTCTTCGATACTTTTAAAATCAATGGCGTTTTTGACGATGCCATTTGCCTTCAGTTATTCCCTTTTTCATTAAGAAAAAACTAAACAGTGGTTGAACTCGTTACCACGAGGTTCTATCACTACTTGGGAACAAATGACCGAAAAGTTTTTACTGAAATATTTTTCACCGGCTAAAATGGAAAAGTTGAGGAATAATATCTCTTCTTTTGTGCAGATGGATTTAGAAACTCTTTACGATGTATGTGAGAGGTATAAGGACTTGTTGAGAAGGTGCCCACACCATGGGTTACCTCTATGGTTACAGGTTCAAACCTTTTACAACGGTTTGAACCCCTCAACTTGACAGCTGATTGACGCAGCCGCTGGTGGTACCCTAAATAATAAAACACTTGAGGAGGCTTATGAATTCATAGAGGAGATGTCGCTGAATAAATATCAGTGGCAAGTCATGAGAACAAAGCCGACAAAAGCTTCCAGTGTTTTCAACCTCGACCCAGTCACCATGTTATCAACCTAGATAGAGCTCTTAAACAAAAAATTGATGGTTTATGTGTTTCTACGCAGGTTCATCCGGTGATGCAATGTGACACAAATGAGGGAGGGATGAACACCACAGAGTATCCATCCTGCCACCCGAGCACAGAGAATAAACAAGTTCACTATATGGGTAACAATTCTAGACCATAGAATAATTCATATAGTAACACTGACAATGCAGGTTGGAGGAACCATCCCAATTTCTCATGGGGTGGTCAAGGAAATTAGAGACAACCGCCCTCTCCAGGCTTCCAACAACAACCATACCAACAGGAGAAGAAGCTGAACCTTGAAAAGATGCTAAAAAAAAATTCATCTCAGTGTCAGAAACTTGTTTTCAAAACACCGAAATAACACTTAAAAATCAGCAAGTGTCGATTCAAGGGCTCGAGAACCAAATAGGTCAGCTTGCAACGTTGATCTCAAAACGACCACAAGGTAGCTTACCGAGTAACACCTAGCCTAACCCAATGGAGCAACTTCATGCCATCACAGTGTGCGACGAAGAAGAGTTAGTAGAATCTGAATCAAAACTGAGGCAATAAGTTGTGGTAAATAAAGGTAAGGTTGAGGTAAGCCACAATGCACAGACATCGGTAAGAAAAGAGTATAAACCTCATGTGCCATACCCCAATGCGACAAGGAAGGACCACACAAATGAACAATTCGGCAAATTCCTTAAACTATTGAAAAAGTTGCATATTAACTTACCGTTTATTGAAGCTCTTTCGTAGATGCCCAACTCAGTTAAATTTTTAAAAGAGATTTTAGCAAACAAACGGAAGTTGGATGATGCATCGCACATAGAGCTAAATGTAGTCTGCTCAGCCATTTTACAGAATAAACTACCCAACAAACTCAGGGATCCAGGGAGTTTTACTATTCCTTGTTTAATTGGTAGTTTAAATGTCAACAATGCCTTGATTGATTTAGGGGCAAGTATTAACGTCATGCCCTATAAAATGTTTAAGCAACTAGGTCTTGGGAAACCTAAACAAACTAGGATGAATATTCAACTAATAGGTAAAACTATTAGAATTCTTAGGGGAATTGTTGAGGATGTGCTGGTAAAAATTGATAAATTTATATTCCCAGTTGACTTTATTGTTCTAGACATGGATGAGGACAGTGATGCACCTTTAATCTTAGGACGACCCTTTTTAGCAACTGCTAATACTATTATTGATGTTGGTACAGGTGAGCTCACACTTCATGCAGGAGACAAACGATCACTCTTTAGGCTCGTGATTCAGTTAGGACATCGAGTAATGAAGGTGGGTATATAAATTCTATTAGTAACCATTTGATCCAACCCTTTTTTCTGGAAGCACATCGAAAAAGCACAAATGAGCCACGTCCTAGTTCTCGTGCCAACAATAAAACAAATCATGAGGAGCGAAGGCTTCAGATTGAGGAACTAGACGAATGGAGGACACATGCCAAGGAGAAACCAAGAACACACGAAGCAAAATCGAGGCAACTCCATGACGAGCTTAAAGGTGAAACAAACTACTTCAAGGTTGGGGACTAGGTACTATTAGATGAAACAGATCCTCGAATAACCACTTCTGAGCTAAATATAAATAGAGCAACTCCTTTTACAATACTCAATGTCTTTCCATATGGGACAGTCGAGGTAACGCATTCTAATTTCGACACTTTTAAGGTAAATATTGCTCGACTCAAACCGTATATTGATAGAATTGATAGCGAGAAAGAGGAGTTTAGACTCCGTAAACCACCATAACTAAGTGAAAACGAGGTAAGTCGAGCTTAGACTCTAAACAAGCACTTCTCGGGAGGCAACCCGAGCACTAACATGCCTAATTTACTAATTATGCTTTATAATATTTTCAACATTAAATAAATAAAGAAAGAAAAAAAGTTTTAAAACCCACACGGCCTAGACACATAGGCGTGTCCCTAGTCGTGTGGATCTTGGGAATTAGTTTTTAAATTTCAAGGAAATGGACAAAGGGCTCTATGGGCAAGGCACACAGCTGTGTGTGCGAACACACAGGCGTGGCAAATTCCACACGGGCGTGTCCTAGGTCGTGTGAAAACTGGAGCTTAATTTTTCAAATTTTAAAATTTAAAACAAGTCAGGGGGCACCACGGGCAAGACACACGGTCGTGTGTACCATCACACGGGTATGTGGAATTTAACACGAGCATAGGAGAAGCGAAGGACTTCGCACACGGCCGTGCGATGCGACCGTGTGGACCACACGGCTTGGACACACGCGTGTCCAAGGCCGTGTGAAGGATAGACTCAAAAATATCGCAACGAACATGGGCTAGGGGTTATACAACACAGGCGTGTGACAAGGCCGTGTGGCCCAACACGGGCCGTTGCATGACCGTGTCTCCTATTTAAACATAATTTTCATTTTTCTTTCTTTCTTCTTCCTCCAAACTCCCCCCAAACCTTCCCTTTTGCTTCGCCGTCCCTTCTTCCCCAACCCAAAACCCCCCATTCTCCTTTACTTTTCTTCCATTTTGTCCCTCTCTTCCTCTTTCCTTCCTCTTTTTTCTTCTTTCTCCGGCCACCCCCCTGCGACCTCATCGCCACCCTTTCTCCCACCCAACCCACACACGCATCACCCAACCTTGCACGGCCGTGCCACCGCCCGTCGACCTCACTACCGTCGGTCACACTTCTTGTTCCCTCCATTTTTTTTCATTTTTATTATTATTGTATATTTAATTTATTTCTTTGTTTTGTTTATTATTTTAATCTTTATTTTTATTTTTATTTAGATTAGGATTATTGTTATTATTTTATTCTTTTTATTTAATTATCTTATTTGAACTTTATTCTCCTTATTTCCATTTAGACTAGGATTATTATTATTCTTGTTATTCTTTTTAGTCATGATGAATTTTTAGTATTTTGTTTCAATTTCTTTACTTACTAGTTTTTAATTTATTAGGTTAAATAATATGTTCTTAGTTTTTGGCATTAGGATTATTTATTTATTTCGATTTTTAGAATATAATGATTCATTCTTATTTTAATAGTACATTACTATTTCAACCTAATGAAATTTTCCATCCTTGACTTTGGTGATGCTTGATTTCTTTTTTAAAAATCTTTTATGTTTTCAGGTACATCATGACAAATACCCGAGGAAAGACTAAGGCCGTCGTCCCCGCTTCAAAAAAGCAAAAAGGTCCCGATACGACCTCCTCGAGCGCCTTCGCTGAAGTGCACCACCCTTACCTCCGATTTACCACTGACCCACTAGAGGACCTCTTTCAGATCCTTCGAGTACGACCCCTAGGTTCGGGCCACTACATCAATTGGGCCACGTTGGAATAGGTCCACCTCGCTGACGAGGTTCGCGCCTTCATCATCACAGCACCATGGGACCGCTTCTTCAGTATCGTCGAGCCCATTTATATGGAGATTACTTTGGAGTTTTGCTCGAAGTTCCACCTTTAGAGCGTCATGTCAGTCCATGACGAGCCCGACACCATCATATTTCGCCTTGGTGGTTTGGTGCGCCACATGAGCATCCCAGAATTTGTGTGGCCTTGGGATTTTATACAGAGGAATTCATGAGTACTGAGGAATTTCTTTAGCTACATCTCCACATTCATTACTCGCCCTCGCGTTGTTGGAACGATATTACGGGTGGCCTTACGACCTATGATGCCAGTCGCTCGAAGGCGACTTCTCTCTCTCCACCTCTCAGGTATCTTCACGCCCTTTTAGCTCACACTTTGGCAGGATGAAGAAAGAGCACCGGCGTCGTGAGCACAAACGATGCTTACTACTTATGGAGCATGGCCCACGGCCATATTATTGAGTTGGCGTACTTAATCACTTTATCCTTTCACCATCAGACGAACCGCCATAGGAGGGGCCCCATCTGCTTAGGCCTTTACGTGACTCGCCTAGCTCGACACTTTAGTCTCCTTGACACACCAGAGCAGTCCTCCATACTCTCACTGGTTGGCCAGATGTCTCCTCAGGGTATCTCGAGCATGCTTCACATGAGGATGATCGAGAGGCATCGTGGATTTGATTCTCCCAATACCGATTGTCTCGTCTTGATGATCAGGATGATCCCGAGGACATCACTGATGATGTTCCTCTCCCTCACGAGGATCCACCCAACTCTCCACCTCCGAGTCACCGACCTCCTTCTTCTGCTGCTACTTTGAATGACATATCCGAGCGACTCACTCCCTTTGAGCAGCAGTGTTATCAGCGATTTGACATTCTCGAGGCCATCTTACAGCAGATCTGCTACCACCTCCATATTTCACCTTCAGCACCGCTACCTCACGACGCATCTGACGATGAAGACCTTTGATTCCATATATTTTATTGTTATTTTTATTTTTATTTTTATTTTTAGTCTATTTTCCTTTATGTTTCGTATCATACTTTCAAAAAACTTATCTTTTATATTTTGAACTATGTGTTAGATTTTTATTATTATTCCTAATCGAGTAATCCCTTAATCTTCTTCCACAGTTGTGTTTATTTTTCTTAATAGTTGCCCAGAATCATGCACTTCACTTTATATCTACAATTTCGAGTTCACTATTCCATGGATTTCATCCAAAATTCAGGAAATTTCATTTCTCTCCCCATCTTATGATTTTCTTATTATATTGTCATTATTTATTTTGGTACATTGAGGACAATATACATCTTAAGTGTGGAGAGGTTATTTATATGAGTATTAGAAAATCCCTGAATTATGTCTTGTTCTTAAGTAATTTTCTCATATTACTATTAGAATGATTTTTTTATTGATTTATGATTTTTCTTGATATGTTTTGGATTAAGTCATAGGTTATTGTGCAATGATTGTTTAAACTTTAAGACATTAGAGAATCAAGCATGATAAGTCTATTTTCAGAATTAAAATTTTTTAGGTTGTTTTCCCTAAATTTAAATATTACCTTCAAGTTTGAGATTTACAAGATTGACATCAAAAACCATAATTTTATGAGATTTTGAGCCTTTTTGAGTGTACACTTTTCTTGCTCACTTTATTTGGTTATGAGTGTGTCAACATTGATTTGTTATTCTAGAACTTGCTTCGATTATACATATTGAGACCACACCTTTGATTTGATATACTGAGATGATAAAGGCATATAAGTTTTAACCCACTTATCTCAAAAAGCCTACCTCCATAATTAACCCTTAGTGAACCCCTTTGAACCTAATAAACCGTTTTTTGATCCACCCTTAATATTAACCCAAAACTTATTCTTTTTGATTCATTGAGAATTTTTCCTATCGTATTAACCCTCTTTTTGTCGAAATTTGATTTGGTCAGTTGCCTAACTATGTTCTTTATTTCAGTTGTTAAATTCTTTCTTATTATTGTAAAAAAAAATGGAAATATATTTATACTATTCTATTTTATTTGAGTTTAAACAGTTAATTCCATATTTTGAGAAGAAGCTTGTTTTATTATTGATAAATTTTCAATTAATGTAATTATCCAGTATTAGTTTATTTTTCTAGTTAGGTAAATTGTCAATTCAATCTCGATTTTAACCCTCTAATTCAGCCTTTATTCGCACCTTTAACCCAAGCCCCATTACATCCCTTTCAAAAACATTTTGATTTGTGTATCATCTCATTTTATAAGGGTGGAGATTTGATTTTCATGCAAGCCTATGGTAATAACTTTTCGTGTTTAACTTTTGAGTGCTTAATTTGAACCTTAAACACTTTGAGTGATTTGAGTGAATCTTTAGTGAGGATGTAAATTTTTGTCTGTTTTGAATCAAAGGTAATTATTTAGATAATGAGAAACACCTATGTTTCCGTGCTATAAAAATTTGTGACTTGGGTTGTTTGAATCTTTAAGATTCTTTTAGTCAAATTATCAATGTATGAATTATTTATGAATTATGATAAGACATAATTGATAAGAATTGTGAATTAAGATGGTTTAATTTTATTTGTGAGTTGAGGATTTTGCTTGAGGACAAGCAAACGCTTAAGTGTGGGGATATTTGATAAACCCTAAAAGTAACACATTTTAATCCTACGCTTAACGTGTTTTTGGATGTTTATTCATATAATTTTGTGAATTCGATTCTCCTAATCCTTTAAATTTATATTTCTATACTTAAGTGAGCATAGGGAAGCGAAAGGAGTAGAAAACGGGCCAAACCAGACAAAACGGGCCACCTTAAGGATCCACACGGCCAAAGCCAGAACCACACGGGTAGGGCACATGCCCGTGTGAACCACACGGGCTGGACACACGCCCGTGTGCCAGCCCGTGTCACTCGCGAGCCATGCAAATTTCCACATGGCTTGGACACCCTCACACGGGCTGAGCACACGCCCGTGTCCCCATCGCACCCTGCTTTGTTTTCACACAGAAAAAGCTAATTTTTGGGGTTTTTGAGTCTTCTAAAGTCTATAAATATACGCCAGAGGAAGACTTAAGGGAGCACGTAGAGTAGATCGAAGAAATTACTCGAAGGAAGCCGTCGGAATCATCTCGGGTAGATGTTTTTGGGTTTTTTATGTCTTGTTGTTTTCTTAATTCTAAGATGTTTTCCTTTTACATTATGAACTAAACTCCCTAAATACCTAGGGAGGATGAAACCTAGATGAATCTTATTATTTAATTATCTGAATTACACGATAAATACTTATTCTTGTTCTTAATTATGTGTTCTTAACCCTTGTTTCATATTTTCAGGATATTAAGTCAAGATTGATGTGCTTATTCAGTGGAGCAAAAGTCACTGTTTAAGAGTAGATCTCGCATAATTAAGCAGAGTTGATTGCAACCCTAGAAATAGGATGACATAAATTTGTCGGATTAAAGTCAAATCTAATAAGGGAATCCATAGATCGAGTTAATGCGACGATAGGGGTTTTAATTAGAAAGAGATTTCAATTAATCAACCTAGAGTCAGTTGTTTTTAGTCTTGAAAGAGATATTAACATAATTTAGGGATTTCTACAGATCAAGACAAGTGAATAAATCGGTTAATTCAGAGTCAGAATAATAAGTGAAGTCTAGGTGGATTCTTCCTTGGGTATTGTCTTTATTCATTGGTTTATTCGATTACTTTCTTCACTCTCTCTGTCGCGTTCATCGTTAATTAGTTAGTTAAATATTTTTAGATTAAAATAAATCCCCTTAATTATTAGGCTAAATAATAAAAAAATAGTTATTACTAGTAATATTAGTCATTGAGGATACGATATTTCAGACTCATTAAAGCTATACTACTTTTTGATAGGTGCGCTTGCCTTTGTCGAAATATTAGTTAGTTTCGAGCCCATCAACTATTTTCATGTAATCCAGGGTCACATGGTCGTGTCTCCACGTCATGTAACTCACTGTGTCCGTATGAACTAGAAACCAACCTGAACATGTTGAACACGGCCGTGTCAACCACCCATGTGTGACACACGACCGTGTGGTAGCCCGTATGCAGCAAAAATGACCTTTTTTGTGCAAGTTACATACCATCCAAACAAATTGACCGATAATGTCATTTTATACCATTCAAACCTACTCCAAAACATACACATTTCAAAGCCAAAACATCAATTCACATGATCATTTAAACATACAACCAATATGCCTTCATTGGCACCAACAAAGCATTAAACTCAAATCAAATACATTTCATACCAAAGCTATTAACCATTTCATACCACAGTCTACTTCATATGCACAATACCATTCAAAACTTTTCCATTTCCTTTAACCTTCAAAGTACCAAATTTGATATCAAGCCAAATGTAATGCCTCAAATTTCTTAATTTTGAATTGTTAAATTATGTCAAGTAATTTGATTTGGTCAGTGGTTAGGTGTTGTGTTTGTGTGTGTGAGGTTTTATGTTCGATTCATTTCCCTTGAATTTTGATTATTTTTGTCTCAACTTATCTTTAAATTATTAATGTTTATTGCCAAGAATGAGTTTACTAATTTAGAGCTAAGGGCTTAGCTTATCCTTTGATCCCAAGTTCGAATTTTGTTGAGTTCAAGAGAGGAATTATTTTTGCTTCGATTTTGAGCAATCTGATAAGATAGCAACTAACCGGATTTAATAAGATTTTATCAGTTTTATATTTATATACTTTTTTTAAAAAATTAGAGAATTTTTCTCCTGAAAAATCTTTCCATTTTTGTCATTCTATTTGTATTCCCACTTTCCCATGTTTGGTTCTTTTTCCTCTTTCTTCCTTCTTTCATTTTTGTTACACAAAACTACCTTCTGTGTCATTTTTCTTCTATTTTTCTTCTTCTTCTTCTTCTTCTTCTTTAAAAATTTATTTATATTCATATTTTATCTTTTATTTTCTTAATATATTTTCATTCTTATTTTTAAAAACCAAAATATTGCTTGTTTTAGCACTTGGCATTTATTTAAATTAAAGCTCTGATTACTATAACAAATCAAAAGAAAAAAAACCGGCTCTTATTATTATTATTTTAATTATTGGCATCACAAAATGTTGCTATGTGTCAAACTCTTTTTATTGTCCGAATGGAATTAATTGATTTTAATACGTATGTCATCATTATATAATACCACGTGTTAAGTTAAATTAAGATTGAAAAAGGTGTTTCAGATCATTTCAATCTCTATTGTATTTAAGATTTTAATTGAATTAATGTTGAATTTAGTATAACTTAATTAGAAATTAAATTAAAAATTATTGAATTTTTCTTTAGATAGATGTTATATTATTGTGATAGTATTTTTATTTTTATTTTTATATAAAGTTAATAAAATTTATACATGATGAGATTAGAACTTAAGACAAAATAAATTTTAGGGATAAATATCAAAACTATAAATGAACTTGATCTAATGTGTAATGTCTACACAAACTTTGATTTTGTGCTATATGAAGTTTTTATTTGATTCAATTTTCATAAATTATTAACAACATTATCGAATTAGCACTATTTTTCGTTGATATATTGTATACACAAATAATTATATTAATCCAATATGAAAATAAATATATGTATTCATTTCTTTAAATATGTACAGTAGAATCAAAATTAAAGTTTCATGTATATAATTGCATCAAATTAAAATTCATGTATCGAATTAAACATTAGACCAAAGTCCATGTATAAATTTGATATTTATCCCTAAATTTTAAATCTTTAACTTTATCATTTCAACCAAAGGTTTAATTAATTCTTTTATAAACTTTTAATAAATATATTTAGGCTTAATGGTTTAAAAGGCCCTCAAAATTTTTCAAAAAAACTCAATTAAACCCATGCAACCTTTTTGCACCTAATTGAGCCCCTGAACAAATAAAACTGGCCAAATAGGCTTTTTGACTAACATTGATGTTACAACGCTAATATGATCGTTAATGGCACCAACACGACGCTCCATGTCAGTGACAGCTGTTTATGTAGCAATCGCTTAGATTTGAATCCTTGTTGTGATAGTTTTCACTGTCACAACTTTACCATTTCAACTAAAACCATATTTGATTTTTATAAATTTGTTACATAAATTTTTTTCATCCATATCGTAGCTATACCATAATCTAGTATTCCTTAACAATAGTAAGGGTAAGGCCTAAAAGAAAAGGTTAATATTTTTTTTTACCTCCTGAACTTGGCCACGTGTACCTAACTGGTACCTTTTTTTTATTTTACTTAAATGGTACCTAAACTTCAATTCCATCACACATTGGTACTTCAACAGTAACACTGTTAAAATACGTTCACTTGACACTAACGACCAATAGCATGGTGATGCATGGTAGCCTCAAGTTTTGACACATGGTAAAAAAATTATATATGTTTTATTATAGAATTATAAAACTTTTAACATGTGATTAATGAATTGTAACACCCCTAACCTTTATCCGTTACCGGAATAGGGTTACGAGGCATTACCAAACAGTTCAGAAAAAAATGAGCAATTACATATATTTTTAACATATACATCATAATTTAATCACAATGTCCCTTTATTGAGCTCTCGAGGCCCAAAACACGTGTTCGGAACTAATCAGGACTTAATTAAAAGCTTAGAGAATTTTTCACAAAATTTCAAAATTTTCCTAGGTGCAGGGCTCACACGCCTGTGTGGTTCAGGGACATGCCCGTGTGACCCTAAACATGCCCATGCTTCAGACCGTGTCCTACCTTGTGTAACTCTCTGACTTAGGCCACAAGGCCAGCCACATACCCGTGTGCCTAACATGGCTGAGACACACCCGTGGCTCTACCCGTGTGCAATTTTCTAAGCATTCTGTTTTGCATTTTTAAGGTGCAGGGGACACACGGCCTAACCAGACGCCCATGTGTAAGCCGTGTGTCTCACACGGTCTGGTCACACGCTCGTGTGCCAGGCCATGTGGACTCAAAATGAGCCTTATACAACAAGTTTATCATCCCTGCAAACCTTGAACGACAAGCAACTCAAAATCCAATCTTTCAACCAGCCCAAAACATAATTAATTACATCTAAAACATGTCAGAACTATCAATATAATGATCTAACTCATGCATGTTCATAGATATCTAACATAAGTTATCTAATCAATTCATTTAAATATCATTCAACTAGTTCAAACTAAACCATACAAATGGCTATATTATAAGACATATATTTATATATGTAAATCAACCAATATCATTTTATACACCATTAATAATCATATCTTAAAATGACATCAAAAGACAACCTAGGTACATGCCATTTCAAAAAAGAAAATACTTCACCACGTATTTGAGTTCGGGATCAGTCTTAGATGCTGATTCAACGTTCGGACTTTACCTAATATGCGCACGGAAACAAACCATACGCTGAGTATAAACTCAGTGGAATTTCTATAATCTGAATACTTATTAAGCAAAAATTTATAATGTTTAAGTACATATCCAAACATAATAAAAATCATTCAACCAATAATTAATTTCATAACTCACCATCCAAATCACTTCAATAATCATATTTTCTATTTCAATCTCACAATTATTATTCAATAGCATTTTACAATAAAATTCTTTGTTCAATTTCAATATCAATATCCATTTCTTATTGAATATCGGTCAATGTCAATCATTTGGTCAATTCATTCATATATACCTATTAACACAAATTGAACTCAGACGGATACACGGATCCAACCCAAACACACCAGTACGACACTCAGTGCCTCATCGGCCATGCCGAAGTAAAAGAATACGGTACTCAGTACCTCATCGAATTTATCTGAAGTAATAATAATACGACACATAGTGCCTCATCGACCAAGTCGAAATATCCTGAATGCTTCCAATCCTATGGCATGCCAACTATATCCGACTTAGCCCGACATTGTTAATAGGGTGTTTCAATACATAATTCAATTTTCAATAAATATACAATTTCAATCAATTCCAATTCAATACACTTTTCAATCATACACATACTTTCACAAAATAATTCAATTCAATGTCAATATATCAAACTCACCTCAATTTCACTTACCATACATAATAATAAATACAACAAATAATTTTAGTTTTCGGATTATAGAAATTCAAACCGTATTTTCCGAACTATTCCTCTTTGACTTTTTCCTTTCCTTTCTTAGCCGAGGTCTCCAGCTCAATGTTAGCTACGGAAATCGAAACAATAAAAATTTATCAATACACTACAATTTAACATTGAATATTTCAATTTATATACAACTTTTGCTTTAATTCCAATTTAGTCCTTAAATCAAACTAACTATTTTCTTACAAAACTAATTCCATATCTCAATTTAATTTTCACTTTAATCTACTTTCAACTCCCTAATTTCACCATAAAATCTAATTTTGAAATTCTTTCAATTTAGTCCCTACTACATAAAACTTATGATTTGTTTTGCAATTTAATCTTTTTTCTCAATTCTAATTTGAAATTCTATCAATTCAAACCCTAATTCTTCAATTAGTTCAATATAAACCACATCTAAAAATCAACCGACTTTCAAAATTTCCATATAAATCAAGTAATATTTTGTTTTAGGATTCCAAAAACATCAAAATTACAAGAAAAGGGCTAAATTGACTTACCAAATTAACTTTAAATCCTTAGAACCCTAATTTCCCCTTTCTTTTTCTTTCCTTTTTCTTTCTCTCTTTTTCGTTTCACTTCTCTATTCTTTCTTTCTTTTATTTACTTTATGTATTATTATATTATACTTAAGTATTAAGTATAAATATATGTATATTATACATACACATGGAATAATATTTTCCATACATTTGTCACTTATTTGCTAATTTAGTCCTTCAACTTTTCTTGATTCTATAATTCAACTTTTACCCTATATTCAATCTAGTCCTTACACTAAACTTAATTCAAGCTAATTCACCTAGTCAAAACCTAATTAACTTCACAACTAACTTCGTAAATATTAAATATTTACGAATCCGTTTTATGAAAACAGTGACCCAAAAATACACTTTTTCGATACCCGTAGACTTTGGGTCATTACATTTCCCTCCTTAATAAATTTCGTCCTCGAAAATTACCTAAAAAGAGGTGAGGATACTGTGATCTCATAATTTCTTCTGGTTCCCAAGTTGCTTATTCAATATTATGACTTCTCCACAATACTTTCACTAAGGAAACTTGCTTATTACGTAATTCCTTCACTTCTCGAGCCAATATCTTAACTGGTTCTTCTTCATATGATAGATTATCCTCTGCAGTGATAACATGAGAGGGATCTGATCGATACTTTTTGAGCATTGATACGTGAAAAACATTATGAATCTTTTGTAGTTCTAGTGGTAAAGCCAAACGATATGCTACTGGTCTGACTCTTTCTATAATTTCATATGGCCCAATAAAATGAGGATTCAATTTCCCCTTTTGGCCAAATATCATAATTTTCTTCCAAGGCGAAACTTTAAAAACACTTTATCACTAACAAAATATTCAATATCCCGACGTTTTAAGTCTGCATATGATTTTTGTATATCGAAAGCTGCCTTCAGTCTATCTCGAATATTCTTAACAGTGTCTTCTATTTCTTGAATCAATTTCGGCCCAATCAATTTTCTATCATTCAATTCCATCCAACATACAGGTGATCGACATCTTCGACTATATAAAGCTTTATACGGAGCCATTTGAATACTTGATTGGAAACTGTTATTATACACAAATTCAGCCAACGGTAAATAACATTCCCAACCTGATTCAAAAACAATAACACAAGCTCGAAGTATGTATTCTAGAATCTGAATAACTCGCTCTGATTTCCCGTCAGTCTGTGGATGAAAAGCTGTACTAAAGTGAAGTCGAGTGCCAAGAGATTGATGCAACTATCTCCAAAATCTCGATGTGATTCGTAGATCCCGATCAGAAATTATTGATACTGAAATACCATGTAATCTTGCGATCTCCCGAATGTAAACTTCAGCAAATTTCTAGAGCGACCAATCAATTCTAACTGCTATAAAATGAGCTGACTTTGTAAGTCGATCAACAATCACCAAAATATCATTTTTCTTACTTGCTGACAATGGTAACCTCGTTACAAAATCCATTGTAATACAGTCCCATTTCCATTCAGGAATGTTAATAGGCTGAAGTAGACCAGTTGGAACCTGATGCTTTGCTTTGACTTGCTAACATGTCAAACATTTAGCTACATATTCCACAATATTTCTCTTCATACCCAGCCACCACTATAATTCTCGTAAATTACGATACATATTCGTTCCTCCCGGATGCAATGCAAAAGGACTATTATGTGTTTCCTAAAGTATTAATTCTTTCAATTCTGGAACAGTTAGAACACAAATTTGATTACAAAATCTCAGGCAATCATGATCATCAATGTTGAAATTCTCTGCCAAGCCGTTCTGAACCATTTCTCTTTTCTTCATTAACTTGTTGTCTTCTGACTGAGCTAACTCGATTCGGTCAAACATCACTGGTTTAACCCTTAATCCAGCCAATAATCTTCCATCATCGCTAATACTGAGCTATGTAAACATTGCTCGTAATTAAATTGCTGCTTTTCAACATAATGCATTGGCTACCACATTAGCCTTACCGAGGTAATAGTCAATGACATAGATGCTTAACCAGTGAACCAGCAAGCTCATTCTTGTCACCATTTCACACTGAATTGAACTTAATCGGGTATCGTGGGCTCACGGGTTTCTTTAAAAACACAATAAAACTTTCGATGAAACGACTCGAACTCCAAACTTTAAACTCAGAAGCAGAGCATAGTACCAGAAATACATAAATCTAATTACTGCATATCTCACAATTCAATTCTTAAAATTTGGGGCGTTACAATGTTAGCTCAGGTTAAACAAAAAAAAAAAAAGGAATACAAAAACCTCGATACTCTGCTCCATGGATTCTGACTTGGAGGATGAGAAATCATCAACATCTCCGATCAAAACTGTGGATCTTGCGAATGACACCACCATGGTAATAATTACCAAAAGTAGAAAAATAAAAATAAAAAATGAACAGAGTAAAATAGGAACGATTCCCTATGGGAGAAAACAAAGACGAACAATGAAGATTCTCTACAATGAATAGTGAAGATTTTCTACAATGAACAGTGAAGATTCCTTGCAATTAACGGTGAAGATTCTTAGCGATGAAATTTAAATGTATAAAAATTAGATTTTAATTTAATTTAATTTAATTTAAAATATAATAATTTATGAAAAAATTAAAATATATAGAATTAATAAAAAAAGATATATGGAATGAATCTAGACAAATTGTTGTCCTTAAAATGTATCTAGACAATTATTTATTTAGGATCATTCTAGTGTCAAGTAATATTTTTAATATTTATAAATTAACATGTTCTTTTTTTTTGGATTTTATATATTTTAAATTTAAAAATAATAATGGTATAATAACCAGATATGTTATTGACCGCTGAAATCGGAGCTTTAAAATTTATAAAGAGAATGATCGAACCTGGAAACTAACTCTGACAATGACTTAAGGCAAGTGTACCTATCGAACAGTAGTATAGCTTAGGCAAGACCAAATTGTCGAACCCAAAGGAACTAAAAGTACTAATACTAACTTTCTTTTTATTATTTAGCCTAAAATATGGAGTGATTGGTTGATTTAATCTAGTTTAACGACTACTAGGCTAAAGACACAAAGAAAAAAAGAATGAATTGGGAAATAACTTGAAGAAAACTTAATTGATTACGACGATACCTTCAGGAAGAATCCACCTAGACTTCACTTGTTATTTAACACTGAACCATATATTCACTTGGTTTGATCCATAAGACTCTCTAACGTATATTAAATCGTCTCTCGAAACGAATAACGTCTAACCCTAGGTTAATTAGTGGAACTCTCGTTCTCTTATCATAACCCCCTAGAATAGCAGTAAATCGATCTATGGACTCCCATATTAAGTTTCACCCTAATCCGGCAAAATCTCGTCACCCTATCTCTAGGCGTGCGATCAACTCCGCTTAACTATGCTAGATCTACTCTTAAGCAGGGTCTATTCCTCCTCCACCTAAGCGCATCAGATTTGGATTAAGCATGCATAATTAAGAATAAACTAAGTATTTATCATATAATTCAGAAACCAATAACAAGATTCATCTAGGTTTCATCTCCTTCAGGTATCTGAAGGGTTTAGTTCATACAAATAAAGAAAACACTCAAGAGAAAAGATAAAACAAAACATAAGTAATCCCTAAAACCCCTAGAGGAATTGGAGGAGAAATTCGCCGTCTTGAGTAGAATTCTGACTTCTTGAGATGGATCCACTAGCTATCTTCGAGTGATTCCCACAAGCCTGACCTTTCCGGCTTGACTCCTTGGCCTAGCTCACCGCCGTGACAAAAGCCCTAGCAGAAGGCTTCTGCTGAACTCCCCCTTAAGTTGCACTCTTGGGTGTTTATATAGACTTTGAGATGTCTTACTTGGCCCCTAAGTATCCTAATTCAAGTATAATTCCTACTAGGGTGTTTGAATAGGCTTTGGAATGTGTTTCTTTGCCTCAAAGTATCCTATTTCGAGTAGAATTGCTCTTTTCTGTGGCAGGGACACAGCCATGGTACACGCCCGTGTAAATCGTCTTTAGGCTGTGTCTCAATTCTATCTATGGGAGCACGACCGTGTAAATCATGGCATGGCCGTATCTTAATTAATTATCGAGGCTCGGCCGTGTGGCTTGAAGTCCAGCCGTGTCGATTTCCTCTTTGGCCCAAATTGGCCCGTTTTAAGCCCGTTTCTTGTTCTTTTCGTCCTCGGGTGCTTTCCTGAGTAAAAACATGAAAAGAAAGGATTAAGAGCACCTTTTTACATAAATCAAGGGCTAAATCATCCAAAAGCATACTAAATGTGGGCCTAAAATAAGTTACTTTTACGGTTTATCAAATACCCCCACACTTAAGCTTTTGTTTGTCCTCAAGCAAAATTCTCAACTTACAATTAAAACGAACTTCCCAAAATTCATAATTCCTATCAATAATGCCTCATCATAATTCATAGATAATTCATACATGGATAATTTTAACTCAAGGACTCGTAAAGATTAAAACAATTCTAAGTCATATATTTGTAGCACGAAAAACATAGGTGTCTCCCCTCTTCTAAATTTTTACCTTTGATTCAAAACCGACAAGGATTGACATCCTCACTAAAGATTCACTCAAATCACTCAAAATGTTTAAGGTTCACAATTAAGCACTCAATAGTTGAACCTGAAAAGTTAATCCCATAGGCTTGCTTGAAAATCAAATCTCCACCACTATGATATAAGATGATACACAAATCAAAAGGTCTTTAATCAGGGTTGTAACGGGGCTTGGGTTAAAAGGTGTGGATAATGGCTGAATTAGAAGGTTAAAATCGAGATCAAATTGACAAATTACCTAACTGAAAACAATGAACTAGAAAGTAAATGATTACATCAATTGAAACTTTAAACTAATAATAATACGAGCTTTTTCTTTGATAATTGAAATTTAAATGCACAAACTCATTTTTTATACTACTAATACTTGAATATACTTCGATTTTTTGATTTTTTTTAGAACAAACTAAAGCAAATACATAATAAAGAAAGACTTTATCAACTGAAATAAACTAATTAGGTAACTGATCAAATCAATTCTCGATAGAAGGGTAGTCAAAAGAATGATGATAACAAATACAAAGGGTTTTGGGTTAAAATTTAGCGGGTAAATCAATAAAAGGGTTGTTAGGATCAAATGGGTTCACTAAGGGTTAATTTGTGAAGGTAGGCTTTTTAGTGGAGTGAATGGGTTAAAACCTAGATGCCTTTATCATCTCAGTATATCAAATCATTAATGTGGTCTCGATATGTATAATTTAGGCAAGTTCTAGAATAACAATTCAGTGTTGACACACTCATAATCAATAAAGTGAGCATGAAAAAGAATATATGCTCTATAAGGATTAAAATCTCACAAGAATTATGGGTATTTGACATTGATCCTGTAAATTTCAAACTTCAAGGTAATATTCAAATTCAGTTCAACAACCTAGAAAATTTTGTATTCTTAAAAAATAGACTTATCATGCTTGATTCTTTAGTATTCTTCAAGTACAAATCATCAATGCACAACTATCAATGACTTACTCAAAAACATATCAATAAAAATCATAAATCATCAGAAATTTCACCCTAATTAATAATATGAGAAACTTACTTAGGAACAAGACTAAAATTCAGGATTTTGGAATAATGCAAAAAGTTAGGTACTTTTACCCCCCACACTTAAGATGTACTGTCGAAACCATTTTAAAAATCGGGTTTTAAAAACAGAGATCGACTTTAAAAAACAAAATGGGAGTCGCCACCAATCTTTTTTTTTTTTACTTAGGTGTGATTGGATCACCTTGTAAGACGTTTCATTTTAAAACATTTAATTTTTGGTCTACGAAAAACGAGAAAATGGGTTCGGGAGTCGATTACGTATGAGGAAGGGTTAGCACCCTCATAACGCCCAAAATTGGTATCTAATTGATAAAATCATGTCCAAATGTTTGAGATTTAAAAAAGTTAAAAAATGATCCTTTTATTTGAAGGTAAACCAAGACTACCTATCTCAAAGAAATAAGAAAACTACACCCAATAAGTTAGGATACAGCATCTCATAACTTCGAAGCTAGATACATCTTCTTAGAAAATTCTTACCTCGAGATACAAAACATCACACCCAATAAGTTAGGATACAATGTTTTGAATTCTCAAGAATAAGTTTTTTATGATTTAAAACTTTAGATTTCTTTATTCCGAAAGAATATAAACATCACATCCAGCACGATTGGACACGACATTTTTTAAATCCTCGTCACTAAAATTATCTCATTATAAAACTTGTTAAAAGGATATTTAGTTATTTAGCCAAACGGAAAATCGCAACCCAGCACGATTGGGCACTATTTCCCGAATTTCTAAATATCAAAACATTGCCTTATTTTAAAAACCTTTAAATAAAATATTGGCTTTGTAAAAAAAAATATATTTTATTTTAAACCATAACCATGTGGCAATATTGCATTTATACATTATCAAATACAAATATTAAAACAATTATAATACATTAACATAAACAATACAAGATACAACTAAAATCACTAAGGAAATAGTAGTACAATAAGAATAATATTAGTAAAATAATAATATATGTTAATATAAAAATAACAGCAAAATAAAAAAAATGATGGTAATGAAAATAATATAAATAATATTAATAATAACATCATAAATTATGGCAATAATACTAATAATACTAGGGTTAGTTATAAATAAAATAATAATAGTAGCAATATCAAAATAATATATATAGTGTATATAAAAATATATATATATTGTTAAAAGAATAAATAATATAACTTTAAATAAAATTACATTTATAATAATTTAATAAAAATAATAAAATAAATATGTATTACAAATAAAATTTATACCAAGTATAATTTTAAAAATAATATAATATAATACTATATATACAAAAAAATATAATATATTAAATAATATATAAATTATTAATTAAATTTTAAAAATGTAAAAGAGGAAAGAAAAGGGATTAAATTGAAATATAAGCGAGCTTATGTGGTTGATTTACAAAATAGATCAATTAATAGGACACAATTAAATAAAATAAAATAATGGAGGGATCAAAAGAGTAATTTTCCCATTTTCAATAAAAACACGCGGACCCTTTGTTCGGATCCGGGTCAATGCTTAAGTCATGCGTGGTCAAACGACGCAGATTACATTTCGCTTATAAATGTCGGTTTTCTAAAAAAATCGTTTAGTTTTAAAGTTTAAAAAAAAGGCTAAAAATTCTCGAGAGAGAGAGCCTCGTCTCTCGTCCTTTGCCCTACGCTGAGCTCGGTCGTCGACTCGATCCACGCGCCACACGCGTCTCCTTGGCCGGTGGCGGAGGCTGGCTCCTCCGTTTTGGTCGTCTCAAGCATGTAAATCCTTTCCTTTTACTTTTTTTAACATTGGTTATATATGCGATATGTAAAAAAAATAAATAAATAATAAAAATAAATAGAAATAAAAAAACCTCTGCGCAAATTTACTTTTATTTCTCTGTATTCTTGTTTTTTTCTCTGAATCGTGTACAGATCTGTGTGTGTCTGTGTGCGTGTGTAACAGTGTGTATTTTTTTGTATTTTTTGTATCCCCCACTAAACATGCTTTAGATGGGTTTTTATAACCCGAAAGTACATAAAAAAAGGAAATACAGGGATTTTTGCCATTTTGTTTGCTGTGTCTTTCCTTTTCTTGCAGGTTGAAGGCGGCGAATCTGGCAATGGCAAGGCGCGCTAACTGCAGCGCGAATCGTGGCTTGACGAGGGGCGGACTGAAGGCGCGACGATCGGGCTTCTGTGATTGCGGCATGACGTTCGAGATAACTCCTGTGGCGCGAGAGTTTCTGTGGCGCTTAGGGTTTTAGAAACCCTAGGTTGAAACTCATTTGGGCCCTTTTGGACCGATTCTATCTTGGGCCACCAGAGTCTATTGGGTCATGGGTTAGTAGATCAGGCCATGGGTGTTTGGGTCAAAGGTTTAGGCTAATCGGGTAGCTGGGTAGTTTGCTTAAAAATTGGACTTCTGGATTGGGCTCTGTAATATGGACATTGATAGACTTTGGTTTATAATTTTATTTTTGTGTTTTATTCACATTGGCCCGATCAAAATTGGGTATTTACAGCTGCCCCTCTTTGTTCATTGTCGTGTAACGAGAATAGAGTAAAGACTATAAAAGGACCAATTTTTTCCGGCCTTGGCGGAGCCTTGACTTCTTGGTCTTCTTCAAGTGGCTTCTAACTCAACTGCAACCCCAGGGAAATAAAGCTGAAAGTGTCTTTATGATCTGCTTCCTGCAACTTCAGGAAGATGAGATCTTCTTTCTTCAATCTACTCCACTGCAACCTCAGGGAGATAAGACTGAAATGTCTTTGATCTGCTTCCTACAACTTCAGGAAGATAAGATCTTCTGTTTTCGATTTGCTCCACTGCAACTTCAGGGAGATAAAATCTTCTGTCTTTAGTCTACTCCCTACAATTTCAGGGAGATAAGTCTAGAATGGTCTTCGATCTGCTTCCTACAACTTCAGGAAGATAAGATCTTCTATCTTCAGTCTACTCCCTACAACTTCAGGGATATAAGGTTGAAGTGGTCTTTGATCTACTTCCTACAACTTTAGGAA
The DNA here is from genome assembly GCA_025506655.1 of Gossypium rotundifolium. Taxonomy (NCBI): domain Eukaryota; kingdom Viridiplantae; phylum Streptophyta; class Magnoliopsida; order Malvales; family Malvaceae; genus Gossypium; species Gossypium rotundifolium. The sequence continues at coordinate 31,366,452 of CP106728.1, forward strand.
GATAAGATCTTCTGTGGTCGATTTGCTCCACTGCAACTTCAGGGAGATAAAATCTTCTGTCTTTTTAGTCTACTCAATGCAACTTTAGGGAGATAAGACTAAAACATCTTTGATTTACTTCCTACAATTTTAGGAAGATAAGATCTTCTGCGGTCGATTTACTCCACTACAACTTCAGGGAGATAAAATCTTCTGTTTTTAGTCTGCTCCACTGCAACTTCAGGGAGATAAGACTAAATGTCTTTGATCTGTTTCCTGCAACTTCAAGAAGATTAGATCTTCTGTTTTTGATTTGCTCCACTGCAACTTCAGGGAGATAAAATCTTCTATTTTTAGTCCACTCCGCTGCAACGTTAGGGAGATAAGACTAAAACGTCTTCGATCTGCTTCCTACAACTTTAGGAAGATAAGATCTTCTATTTTCGATTTGCTCCACTGCAACTTCAGGGAGATAAGACTAAATGTCTTTGATCTACTTCCTGCAACTTCAAGAAGATAAGATCTTCTGTTTTCAATTTGCTCCACTGCAACTTCAGGGAGATAAAATCTTCTATTTTTAGTCTACTCCGCTGTAACCTCAGGGAGATAAGACTAAAACGTCTTCGATCTGCTTCCTACAGCTTCAGGAAGATAAGATCCTCTATTTTTGATTTGCTCCACTACAACTTCAAGGAGATAAAATCTTCTATTTTTAGTCTACTCCACTGCAACTTCAGGGAGATAAGACTAAAACGTCTTCGATCTGCTTCCTACAATCTTAGGAAGATAAGATCTTCTTTCTTCAATCTGCTCTACTGCAACTTCAAAGAGATAAGACTGAAAGTGTCTTTTGATCTGCTTCCTACAACTTCAGGAAGATAAGATCTGAAACTTTACTGATATCGCTACACCGTCTACTGAAGGACATATCCTATAGACTCGGTTTCATGTGTTATGAATGACATGAATGCAACATGTCATGAAAATGATTAGGATTAGAATGCAATGACCAGAATGAATCAAATGCACCTAATAAAATTTACTATGATACAAAAATGTTATGAGTATGATTTCCTACTCTAGGTGTTACCACTCATTTGTTCTTCATTTCTTGTTCATCAATCATTTTCTACTTAACCAGCTTGCCCCAATGTAATTTCTGAGTCAGCCCCACTTGAACCTCGGGACATAAAGTTGGTATCTCCTAATGCAACTTCAGGGGAACGATATTTGGTTTCTTCTATATTTCTGTTACCACTCAGAGGTACAGAACTTGTATCATTTTTAATCTGTTACACCATTCCCTGGGTGTAATGACCAAATGTATGTGTTTGAATGGATGCAGGGTATATGATCCCCTTTTACACTTGGCTTGACCTTATTCGTCATTTGTTGATATGGTATCATCAACGAAATTGTCTTATCCAACAAGAATTCGAAGAAATAATCATTTTCCAATATTTCCAATCCCTTAGGCTTGGTGAGTTCTGAACAATAGTCATGTTTTAGATTCCTCATATTATTTAGAAGCTTCTAGAGTAATATGCGAAACTCCTTTTATGAAAGTATTATTAGTCCATTAATCGTTATTTTAATAAAAATGCTTGAAAAATATTACAATAATGGACAAGAAAGAAATTAATCAAGAGCATAGCTCGCAACAAGTAAGCTAATCAAAGATAACCAAGGCAATAAATGAAAACTAATTGGTGTATCTTAAAAAGAATAAAGTAAGCAAAGATAGCAAAGGCTATTAAAGAAAATTGATTAAGGTATTTCTTTGAAAAGAATAAAGTAATCAAAGATAGAAAATTTAAAAGGGGTAAGATGGAAAACTAGGTGCCCCAGATATCGCAGCCTGAGCTTCTTTGTTCCAACTTCTTGAGGACCATTTTAAGCTTAATATGTGTTTAGGGGATCCAGAGTACTTTGTCGATGCCCCAAGACGTAACATACTTCCTTATTGCTAATTCAAACGTAGCAAGACTACTGTATGCCCCACTTTTCAAAATTTGAGCTACCTTTTCGGGTTTTCAACTCAAAGCCCTTTTGGTCTCAAAGCGCCCTTTGCGGGTTTTCGCCTTGGCCTCTCCCTTTTTTTTCTCTTTTTTTTGAATTTGGACTGAAGGCGTCCTTTGCGGGTTTTCACCTTGACCCTTTCCTTTTCAGGTAAAGTCCTTATTGACTAAACCAGAATTCACCGGATTTGGCAAGTCATCGCTATCCATCTCGGTCAATATGAATACTCCTCTAGAATAGTCCCTTCATAAGTCCTTCCCAGCATATGTTTTCCTCTAAATAGTTTTGTAGAGGAAAAATCTTTTTCAGTATCAGGTTTCTTCGTGGAATTCCCTAAGATGAACTTCTGTAAGCTCAAATTATCTAGCCGTGACAAATAAGTTTTAACCTTTTCTTCAATTAGGTTCAATTACCCAAACTGTTTCTATTCCGATAAGAAATGTGTTTCCCCAGCAAAAGTCCTAGCTAACGTTTGATAATCATAGAGAGAAGTGATAGCTTCTTATACCAATCTTTACAAGTCTTAGCCACCCCTTTTTTTTTTTTTTTTTTTTTTGGCAATTTTTGTTGCACTGTGATATGCTACTGGATCTTTGGACAAACTGTAAACTTAAACTTTGTACAGTTATTTAAATGTGATCCTTTATGGCATTCTGCAAGCATCTGATCTTTTTTTTTTGAGGAATTTGATGACTTCAACTTCGTAACATTGGCATACGAAGCTATTTCCACCCTCTTAGTAGAGTAAACGATGACTATGCCGATGAGTCGATATTGGCTAAAAGCTTTTGACGAGATTGTCCCCATCACATCTATGCCCCACATATGGAAAACTTATGAAGAACTGGAGTAGGCACATGAATCTTGTCTTCTTTAATCTCGTATTTGAGGTATGACTGATGCAATCCCCTTTCATGGTGAATCAACAGTGCCCGATCCTCTTTATTTAGCCTGCTTCTTATTAGCCAAGGCATGTCCTGATATGATTGTGCGAAAACATCTTTAAATTCTTGAAAATAACTCAATGATAATCTTGCCTTATTTTTGTGGTGAGCTAGGCTTCAATCTTCGTTCCTTTCTTAAGTTCGCAATGACCTTTTGTAAAGTAAGGTCTATTTTCCATCTTGTTAAACCATTCTTAACAAGTCTGAAGATATATTACAATCTTTGTTATCTTCAAAGTCCTTAGATCCCCTAGACCCATAACTCATTCAAAAAGAGAGTCAGTAACAACGTTGCTCATGACGTTGATATCTGGATACCTAGGTACGGAGGCGAATAAATCCAAAGAAGAAATGATTATAAAGATGATTATTGGTATGGTCATGAATAAAGAATGAAAGAATAAAAACAAAATAATGTACAGTATAAAATAGAAAGAATAAAAGAATATATGCTCAAACAGATGCATTTTATTGAAATAAAATTTTAAACATAAGCCTATTTCACAAAAAAAGATTCTTGTTGCCTCTAGGCTTAAGGCAACAAGCATGTTTTGCACATTACCCTAAATTAGCCCTAAAAATACAAGAATTTCTTCCACAATCTCATTATTCAAAACCCTCCTAAGTACGCAAGAGCTTGGAAACTTCGTTCTCTGATTCCCTCTTCATCTTCAAGGAGTAGCAACTTTCTTGTCTCCTCCTTCAATCATTGCATTCACTTCCTCATTAAAGTGATCAGGTTTTGATGGATCGTCGAACTTCACAACTCCCATTTTAATAAACCTTTCGACCAACTTTTTAAACGTATTGCAGTTTTCAATTGAGTGGCCTTTTATTCCCGCGTGGTACTCACATTGGGCATTCTCGTTATACCATTTTGGGAGTGGAGGTTGCAACGATTTCGAATAAAATAGGGACACCACATGTGCGTCAAACAAACTTTGATATAGCTCCTCATACGTCATGCCGATAGGCGTAAATTGGAGATTTTCAGAGTTATACCTACCGACATTATTTATTTTCTTTTCCTTCTGCTTTAGGGCTTTTGAGGTCCATTCTCCTCTTTCCTTCATTTCTACTAGAACAACCGGTTTGGCTTGATTTTTGCTCAGGTTAACACCCATTGGAGAGTAAACGATGTCTTCTTCTATTGTCCACTAAGCTATTCCTTTTTCCAAGTCTTTCGGCTAGTAACTGAGTTAGCTGGCCTATCATATTCCTTTGGAATTCCCTTATTTCTTGTTGAATCTCGGTCAATTGCCTCTGCATCTATATTTGCATTTGTTCTATTCTCTCCAACCTTTGCTCCATGTTTTCCAAGTTAACTCTGAAATATTTTGACCTAATTAGGATTCTCTTGTAAAAATCTAATGCAAATGATGCAATGTAATGCAAATGTATGAATGCAAAGAGGCATCGATTCTAATCAACTTCATTGTAGAAAACTTTATTAGAAAAAAAATTCTTTTACATAAAATGGACTACTATATGCTTTCGCCCTAAATCCTAAAGTTTTAATTTTCCAAAGCAATGGAGCTAGCTCTCGACTACTATCTGACTGTAGCTCATGCCTCATGCTCAATACGTCAGTCTACGCTGCCAAACTCTATGGGTGGTCAGCTACCTCTCGAATCTGAAATTTGGCTTCCCCCATGAGATAGTCCCGATTTTTGACTTGACCGTGTGAATGATAGAGCTCTTCCTTCAAATGCCCTTCCCTTGTTTCAAGACACTCGATCCAAAGTTCATAATTGTGCAGTGCTGACTTTAACTCTTCAATTCTACCCTTCATTTTTTCAATCTTGTTCACGCTTACCTTTAACTCGATCACGGAATTACGGCTTCAATCGTGATGAAGAGATCGTCCAAGTTTAGCCTTTGATCTTCAGAAGAAGATTTGATCATTCACCCTAACTAATGTCATACACTAAGTCACAATTTCATACTCAGAAAGATTCTTCCGCTTCCATGGCCCATAAAGATCAGAATTTTTCCTATCAGGGTGCAAAGAAAGAACTGCGGAGCTTCCAGAAAGTTTAGATTGTATCTATTCCAACATTTTTTCCACTCTAAACCTAGGTGAAAATCATTTATTTTGGTTCATCTCATTGAATATATCAAATGGGGGATCAACACTGTAACACCCCAAACCAGGTCTATGCGTTAAGACGAGATTTGGTTTGTCACACATAACGAACATCCATTTAATTATCTAATGATTTAGGTAAAACAGTCTACAAAACCTTTTGAAAATGAAGTTTAGTAAAAACCAAGAATTTGATTTAAAAGTGATGAATAAAGTAGCACTAGTTTGAAATCTTATTATTTAATATTTAATTGTTAAAGACTTTAAAATAATTTTTAAAGAGTTCAAAAGAATCTGAAAACAAGAATATTTAAAGAATCTCATATGTTTAAAAACAAAATATTTAAGGAAACATTATTAAAATAGTATTAGTCCAAATTAAGTGTCTAAAGCATATCTATCCACACATAAAAATCCATAAAATAATAATAATAGAGGCCTTATTACATCATACCCAAAATAGTAATTAAATAAATATACTTAATTGAAGTTCATAGTTTATAAAATCCTTGTTCGAAGTATGGCCTCCACGAAGTCATCCCCAGCCCAAGCCTCCATCAATTGCCATTACCTGAGAAGGATAATAAAGCAGAGTGAGTTACTCAGAACTCAGTGTATAACCCACTTACCATATCCACTGGACCAAATCATCAAGACATTATAATGGGCTTGAGCCCATTTACTGATTTAACAATATATTAATAATAATAATGCATGTAAAATGAAATTCCCAATCAAACCTAAATTTTCCATCCGCTACACACCACCCGTACCAATCAGCACACCTGTGGGGATCAAGTCAACCCACCCCGCCAACACACCAATCGCAGGCATAAAGCCATTTTAAATAATATTGTGGTGCACCACCAAACTAGATTGAGGCAAAGCCACCCGAACTAGATTTTTGGCAATAGGCCTTTCTTCTTTTCGTCAATTTTCTGAACCCATGCAATCATGTTTATATATAAAACATAATAATACATTCACATGATTAATTTAACAAAAGGCCCATAATACAAGTGGGTCCATATTTCAAATTTTCATTTTGGCCCATAAGGCAAAATAGCATTTTAGCCAATTTAACGATCTAGGAAACCTTGGCCCATATATCGATCTAGCAGTTTTTGGCCCATGTATCGATCTAGCAATTTTTGGCCCGTGTATCGATCTAGCAGTTGTTGGCCCATATATCGCATGAGGCATAAAATTTTACTATTTATCAAATAACCCATTGAGGGCGTTTTCATAATTTCCATGACTTTAACCGTTTTCATGCATTTACACAAAAGTTTTAATTATTTCGTATTTCTCTGATTTTGCCATCTTTACGATTTTATCCCAACACTTACGGTATAGTATCTAACCCGAGAGATAAGTGTCAAATTACACACCTAGTTACAGTGAGAACTAGACTTTCCTGCTCGTCGATACCTAAACACGCATCACGATAATTTAGAACACTAATACTATTTATAAATCTATTCTTATAAATAACGATCTAGACTTTACCCTTGGAATTTCGAACAACTTTTATATGAAGTTTTTCCCCGATTGTTGGTTCATTTCCCGATGAATATCCACGAACAAACAAAGGTTCAGGAGTACGAACGACTTCAAATAATAGATTCTCCTCGGATGAGGGCCCACAACCCGGTGGAAAATCTCAGATTCCCAAAACAACCCTTCGCTTAAATTTCGGGGGAATAGTGGAACCACCCCTCTTTCGAACACTATTCACAACCTTTTTCGTCCCTATCTTGATTGTCTCCATTGACAAAAGATCGTTAGTCCAACTAAAAAGTATATCGGAAAATGTGACTAACGATTTTAAGGGTGAAATCAGCTTACCACAAAATATCCTTGTTCCACAAGATAAAAATCAAGCCATAACGTCCCCTAAAATGAAATCGATTAGTAGTCCGTCTATAACAATATGTCGAGTAGTATATAGCTTCTTGATAAGAACCCTTACCTTGAAAAATATGATTCAAACTTAACAACCTCAAGATGACTTTGACGAGATGGTGATTCGGCCCTCCACTATCACATTATAAAAATGAAAGATTGTCTAAGGGAAAAGAACGTTATTATCGGTCATAAGACCCTCCCAAACTTATATATATTCGACTACGAAAAGAAGGGAAAAGAAAAGATTCGAAAAGAGTTCTTATCGATTGCTTAAGCGAAGGTTGAAGGAATAATCAACAAAACAATATAGATGAAGAGAAGATTCAGCTTTGAAGGAAATTTGAAGGAAATGGTATTAGTACCATTCGGCCATGGGGAGAAAAGGATGGAGGAGGTGTTTGAATGATAAATAAAATGGAGAGGAAAAGAGAATGGGGAGTAGGTGTTTATGATTCGATTTTCAAAGAGAAGAAAAGAGAAAGAGAAAAGTGATGAGTTTAGGAACAAAATGCATTCGGCAATGGGGGAGGAGATGGAAAAAGAAATGGCTTTTTATGTTGATAATTTCGGCACTAGGAGAGAATACAAGATGAAGCACTTGAGAGGTTTTGCAAAATAAATGACCCAAATGGTCAAAAAAATGACCAAAAAAAACAAAACAAAAGTTGCTTCCTCCTAACACAAACACATTCGGCCAAGAGAGGGAAAGATGAAAGGAGAAATGTCTAGCAAAACAAAAGTGACAAAATGATACCCAAAAGCTACCAATCAAACTAAACCTATCACCAAAATTTGCCACCCAAAATTCGGCTCCCCCTTTAGTCCACAATGTCATCCAAATTCATGGAAAAAATGTCCATTCAAAAGTTTCCAAGACATCATCCTTGTATCATGCCTTGTGATCCTCCACTTTCCAAAAGATTAAAAATTTTATCCCTAAAATCAAGTTGATTCTATCCCTAAATTCATGCTTGCCATAACCTTTAGCCTCCTTACCATAAAAGAATTTGTCCATCTTATCCATGAATGAAGCTTGGCCGACACTTGCTAGGAAAAAGCAAAAATAAATGCTCAAAATTTTCATGCTAGGAGATTCGAACCTTTCCCCACAATACCATACATGTAGCGCATATCCACTTAACCAATAACTCAACTTATGCTATCTTTTACCACTTTAATTAACTTAAACTTCATAGTCACCTGATTCTTCTACAGTAAAGTACTATTTACTAAAATTTATTCTAACTCTGAATAAACCCGAGCCTTCTCAAGACTATATTAAACACACAAATAAAATCATTCAGAAGCTAAACACCGAAAACGTGCAACATATCGATACTCACATTTTTAGGATGTTACAATTCTACCCCCTTAAAGAAAATTTCGTCCTTGAAATTTTACCTGATTAAAAGATGTGAGGTTATTGTTGCCGAATTGCATCCTCAGGCTCCCACGTAGCTTCCTCTGCTTCGTGATTACGCCATAAAACCTTGACCAACAGCACGGTCTTCTTTCTTAGCACCTTAACATCTCGGTCTAAGATTTCCACTGGTTCCTCCTCAAAAGATAAGTCTGATCTCAACTCCACTTCTTCTACCGGTACTATGTGAGATGGATCCGATCTATAGCGCCTCAGCATAGAAACATGAAAAACATTATGAATTTGACTCAACTCCGGAGGTAATTCAAGCTGATAGGCCACTGGACCAACACGCTTCATCACACGATATGGTCCAATGAACCTAGGGCTCAACTTGCCCTTCCTTTCAAATCTAAAAATCTTCTTCCAAGGTGAGACTTTCAGAAAGACCTGATCTCCCACCGCAAACTCAATATCCTTACGCTTCAGATTCGCATACGATTTTTGTCGATCCGAAGCTTCCTTTAATCGCGCTTGAATCACCTTTACCTTTTCTTCCGTCTCAGATATCAACTCAGGACCCAACAACTGCCGTTCCCCCAATTTAGTCCAACAAGTAGGGGTACGGCACCTCTGACGTATATAAAGCTTCATAAGGCGCCATTTGGATCTTTGGATTGGTAGCTGTTATTATCGTGAACTCGCCAACGATGTGAAATCCTCCCAACTACCTCTGAAGTCGATTATACAACCACGTAACATGTCTTCTAAAATCTGAATTACTCTTTCTGACTGACCATCTGACTGAGGATGAAAAGCCGTACTAAAGTTTAACTTTGTTCCCAAAGCCTCATGTAAAGCTTTCCAAAATCGTGATGTAAACACAGGATCCTCGTCCGATATGATGAACCTTTGGTACCCCATGCAACCTCACGATCTCAGATACATATAGCTTAGCCAACTTCTGTAATGAGTAGTCTGTACGAACTTGAAGAAAATGAGCAATCTTTATCAAACGATCAACTACTACCCAAATGAAATTTTTTGAAGTAGGTGTTAAAGGTAACCTACTAACAAAATCCATTGATATCTGCTCCCATTTCCATAGGGGAATCTTTACCAGTTGTAATAAGCCTGACGGCAGTTGATGCTCCGCCTTCACTTGTTGACAAGTCAAACATTTACCTACAAACTCAAAAATCTCACGCTTCAACCCTGGCCACCAATACCGTTCACAGAGATCTCGATACATCTTATTTCCTTCGGGGTGCATAGTATAAAGCTACTATGCACCTCCCGTAGAATCATTTGTCTCAAATCTGAGTCCTTGGGCATACAAATTCTTCCACGAAAACACAGTACTCTATCATTATTCATACCGAAATCCCTTATTTCACCACTTTCAACTTGCTAAATTAAGGATCCCAACTTTTTATCTGATATCTGCTTTTCCCTGATCTGATCTAACCATAGAGCTTCACCTGAAGTTTCGCTAACAGACTACCATCCTCATACAAACTCAGATGAGCAAACATTGCTCTTAAATCAGATACCACCTTACGACTTAATGCGTCTGCTACCACGTTAGCCTTTCCAGGATAGTACTCGATTGAGAAATCATAATCCTTTAACAACTCCACCCACCTTCTTTGTCCCAAGTTTAACTCCTTCTGGGTAAGAAGATACTTAAGACTCTTATGATCCGTATAGATGATAGACTTCTCACCGTAGAGGTAGTGCCTCCAAATCTTTAAAGCAAACACTACCGCAGCCAACTCCAAGTCATGAGTAGGGTAGTTTACTTCGTGCGATCTCAACTGACGAGAAGCATAGGCCACCACTTTTCCATTTTGCATCAGCACACATCCTAAACCCGTGTGTGACACGTCACAATAGACGATAAATTCTTTTTCAGCCTCAGGTTGATTCAGTGCTGGTACTTCCGTCAAAATCTTCTTCAATTTCTCAAAACTTTCTTGTTGTTTATCAGTCCATACATACGATACTCCCTTTCGCAATAGCTTAGAACAATCAACGAAAACCCCTCAACAAATCGTCTATAATATCCATTAAACCTAAGAAACTCGAATCTCGACTCTCGACTTGGTGGTTTCCAATCAATCTGACATCAATCTTCCAAGGATCCACCCTTATTCCTTCAGTTGACACCACATGACCCAAGAAAGTCACTTTTCTTAACCAAAATTCACATTTACTGAATTTGGCATAGAGTTGCTTATCACGAAGTAACTGCAATACTATACGCAAATGTGAGTCATGCTCCTCTTTATTTCTCGAATATACCAAAATATCATCTATGAACACTACCACAAACCGGTCTAAATAAGGTTGAAAGACCCGATTCATCATGTCCATAAATGCAGCTGGTGCATTGGTCAACCCAAACGGCATCACCAAGAACTCATAATGTCCACAACGAATTTGGAATGCCGTCTTATGAATATCTACCTCTTTCACTTTGAGTTGATGATAACCCGATCTCAAATCAATTTTGGAGAAAACTGATGCTCCTTTCAATTGATCAAAGGGTCATCAATTCTCGGCAAGGGATACCTATTCTTGATCGTCAATTTATTCAACTGTCTGTAATCAATGCGCATACGCATCGACCCATCCTTCTTCTTAATGAACAAAACTGGTGCTCCCCACGGAGACACATTCGGTTGAATAAATCCCCGATCCAACAACTCTTGAATTTGAGCTTTAAGCTTTGCCAACTCCTTCGGTGCCATCCTATAAGATGCAATAGACACTGGAGCTGTTCCGGGCAAAAGCTCAATACCAAATTCTACTTCCCGATCTGGAGGTATACTAGGAAGTTCTTCGGGAAAGACATCTAAAAATTCCTTTACCGTTCTCACATCTTCCACTGATAACTCCTTGGCATCTAAAGCACAAATAAAAGCTAGGAATGCTCCATACCCTTTCCGCACCAACTTTTCTGCCTTTAACGCGGATACCACATTTGCCAAGTAATTCCTTCGTTCGCCTATCATTACTACTTCCTTATCATCCGAAGTTCTTATTGACATCCACTTTACATCACAATCCAAATGCGCTCGGTGCTTCACCAACCAATTCATGCCCAGAATGAGATCGAATTCGCCGAAAGGCAGTTCCATCAAATCCGCCAAAAATATTTCTTTGTGGATTTCTAAGGGTACGTCTCTAAAAAGTTTATTCATAAATACCAACTGTCCTAAAGGACTAATTACCGTTATTTCACTATCGGTAATCTCAGATTCTATATTCAGGTTTCCAGATATGGCACTAGCAACATACGAGTGGGTAGAACCGATATCTATCAAAGCAGTAATAGGCATATCAAAGATGAAGAACGTACCAGTTATCACATCAGTTGCATTGCCATCCTCACGGCGTCTAACCGCATAGACCAACCCTGGCTGTCTTACCTCTACATTACCTCTGGAACCATTGCCTCGACCCGGTGCACCTTGTCCACGTCTAACCTCATTACCACCACGACCTGGTCCACGGCCTCTCGATGGCTGCTGAGCGCCTTCGGCCGACTGAGCATCAGGGTTATGAGATTTCTGAGTCGTATCCATCCGTCGAGGGCAATTCTTATATTGATGATCCTTGGAACCACATTTATAACAAGCACCAGTTTTCCTCCAGCACTCTCCGGGGTGTCATTTTCCACATTCGGCATAGTCTCGACTATGATTAGTAGCCACATGTGCTCTACCTTGAGCTGGCTCATCATTTTGAGGCCTATTCTGAAACCTTTTTGAAGAACCCAAATACTTTATATCTCTCTTGCCTCTGACTCTTTCTCAGTTCTGACGTTCTGAGCTATTAGCCTCTTCGGCTATCTTGGCTTTCTCTACAAGCGTGGTAAAAATTCTTACTTGTTGTGGGGCTATCAGTACCCGCAACTCATCATTTAACCCATCCTCGAAGCGTACACAGCGCTCATGATCCGTTGGTACTATAGTTCGAGCATAACAACTCAAGCGTAAAAATTCTGCCTCATAAGCTGCCACCATCTTATTTCCTTGAACCAGATTCAAGAACTCCTTCCTCTGAGCATCCACATAACTTGTCCCTACATATTTCCCTTGAAAGGCGACTTTGAAGAATTCCCAAGTGTGAATGTAGCCGGTGCCTTCTCGAACGATAAGCCACCATTGATATGCCTCGTCCCTTAACAAGGACACCGCTCTTCTTAGTTTCTGCTCTACAGTGCACTCTAGATCATCCATAATTCGCTCTACAGCCTCAAGCCAATATTCAGCAACATTTGAGCTACACCTAAAACACATCTAAAAACTTCAGCACCACTTGATTTCAGTCGCTCCGATATCGACCCACGAGCTGTTGGCCCAGCTCTAGTTCCAGTGACCCTTTCAAGGACTCGCAACATTGCTTGTGTCAAAGCATTATCTTCTCTTCTATGGTCCTGTGATTCATTTTTCGACACAGGTGATGCCGGTGCATCCATTTTGGGATATGTCCCGATTCCTCAGACACAGCTCTAGCACCCCGGCCTCTACCCCGGCCATGTCTACCACGTCCGTATCCTCTGACACTCATACTGACTAACTCGTTTTAATCTGATTATGAATTTTATGAATTAGAAAACTATTTCAGTGTTTATTAACGATATTTTATGAGATTCATGAGATAAAGTTATTTTTTTCGCAAACACATCCTATAGTCTCGATCTCTACAATTTTCAACACTTAAAACTAGAAGTTCTAGAGTGTTCCTATGATCATATCATCATAATAATCATTCAGTAATGAATACTTTACTTGGTGCCGAATGCTTGTGGTGCCATACAACCTTTAAAACATAATTAAAATAATTTCAAACGAAAGTTATTTGTTGAACCCTACCACAGTTGAGTTTTGAAACTGGCTCTGATACTATTAAATATAACACCCCAAACCAGGTCTATGCGTTAAGATGAGATTTAGTTTGTCACACATAATGAACATCCATTTAATTATCTAATGATTTAGGTAAAACAGTTCTGCAAAATCTTTTGAAAATGAAGTTTAGTAAAAACCTAGAATTTGATTTAAAATTGATGAATAAAGTAGTACTAGTTTGAAATCTTATTATTTAATATTTAATTGTTAAAGACTTTAAAATAATTTTAAAGAGTTCAAAAGAATCGAAAACAAGAATATTTAAAGAATCTCATATGTTTAAAAACAAAATATTTAAGGAAACATTATTAAAATAGTATTAGTCCAAATTAAATTATACAAGCATAATTAAATCCATCCACATATAAAAATCCATAAAATAATAATAATAGAGGCCTTATTACATCATACCCAAAGTAGTAATTAAATAAATATACTTAATTGAAGTTCATAGTTTATAAAATCCTTGTTCAAGTATGGCCTCCACGAAGTCATCCCACCAAGCCTCCATCAATTGCCATTACGAGAAGGATAATAAAGCGAGTGAGTTACTCGAACTTAGTGTATAACCCACTTACCATATCCTTTGGGCCAAATCATCAAGACATTATAATGGGCTTGAGCCCATTTCTGATTTAACAATATAATAATAATACATGTAAAATGAAATTCCTAACCAAACCTAAATTTTCCATCCGCTACACACCACTCGTACCAACCAAAGACACTGTGGGATCAAGTCAACCCACCCGCCAACACACCAATCGCAGCATAAAGCCATTTTAAATAATATTGTGGTGCACCACCGAACTAGATTTTTGGCAACAGGCCTTTCTTCTCTTCGTCAATTTTTCCAACCCATGCAATCATGTTTATATATAAAACATAACAATATATTTACATGATTAATTTTTAACAAAAGGCCCATAATACAACTGGGTCCATATTTCAAATTTTCATTTTGGCCCATAAGGCAAAATAGCATTTTAGCCCATTTAACGATCTAGGAAACCTTGGCCCATATATCGATCTAGCAGTTTTTGGCCATGTATCGATCTAGCAGTTTTTGGCTCATGTATCGATCTAGCAGTTGTTGGCCCATATATCACATGAGGCATAAAATTTTACTATTTATCAAATAACCCATTAAGGGCGTTTTCATAATTTCCATGACTTTAACCGTTTTCATGCATTTACACAAAAGTGTTAATTATTTCGTATTTCTCTGATTTTGCCATCTTTATGATTTTATCCCAATACTTACAGTATAGTATCTAAACCGAGAGACAAGTGTGAAGTTACACACCTAGTTACAGTGAGAACTAGACTTTCCCGCTCGTCGATACCTAAACACGCATCATGATAATTTAGAACACTAATACTATTTATAAATCTATTCTTATAAATAACGATCTAGACTTTACCCTTGGAATTTCAAACTACTTCTATATGCGATTTTTCCCCGATTGTTGGTTCGTTTCCCAATGAATATCCACGAAAAAACAAAGGTTCAGGAGTACGAACGGCTTCAAATAATAGATTCTCCTCGGATGAGGGTCCACAACCCGGTGGAAAATCTCGGATTCGAAATAGCCCTTCGCTTAAATTTCAGGGGAATAGTGGAACCAACCCTCTTCTGAACACTATTCACAACCTTTTTCGTCCCTATCTTGATTGTCTCCATTGAAAAAAGATCATTAGTCCAACTAAAAAGTATATCGGAAAATGTGACTAACGATTTTAAGGGTGAAATCGACTTACCACAAAATATCCTTTTTCCACAAGATAAAAATCGAGCGATAACGTCCCCTAAAACGAAATCGATTAGTAGTCCGTCTATAACAATATGTCGAGTAGTATATAGCTCCTTGATAAGAACCCTTACCTTGAAAAATATGATCCGAACTAAACAACCTCAAGATGACTTTGACGAGATGGTGATTCGGCCCTCCACTATCACACTATAAAAATGAAAGATTGTCTAAGGGAAAAGAACGTTATTATCGGTCATAAGACCCTCCCAAACTTATATATATTCGGCTACGAAAAGAAGGAAAAAGAAAAGATTCGAAAAGAGTTCTTATCGATTGCTTAAACGAAGGTTGAAGGAATAATCAACAAAACAATATAGATGAAGAGAAGATTCAGCTTTGAAGGAAATTTGAAGGAAATGGTATTAGTACCATTCGGCCATGGGGAGAAAAGGATGGAGGAGGTGTTTGAATGATAAATAAAATGGAGAGGAAAAGAGAATGGGGAGTAGGTGTTTATGATTCGGTTTTCAAAGAGAAGAAAATAGAAAGAGAAAAGTGATGAGTTTAGGAATAAAATGCATTCGGCAATGAGGGAGGAGATGGAAAAAGAAATGGCTTTTTGTGTTGATAATTTTGGCCCTAGGAGAGAATACAAGATGAAGCACTTGAGATGTTTTGCAAAATAAATGACCCAAATGGTCAAAAAAATGACCAAAAGAAACAAAACAAAAGTTGCTTCCTCCTAACACAAACACATTCGGCCAAGAGAGGGAAAGATGAAAGGAGAAATGTCTAGCAAAACAAAAGTGACCAAATGATACCCAGTAGCTACCAATCAAACTAAACCTATCACCAAAATTTGCCACCTAAAATTTGGCCCCCCTTTAGTCCACAATGCCATCCAAATTCATGGACAAAATGTCCATTCAAAAGTTTCCAAGACATCATCCTTGTATCATGCCTTGTGATCCTCCACTTTTCAAAAGATTAAAAATTCTATCCCTAAAATCAAGTTGACTCTATCCCTAAATTCATGCTTGCCATAACCTTTAGCCTCCTTACCATAAAAGAATTTGTCCATCTTATCCATGAATGAAGCTTGGCCGACACTTGCTAGGAAAGAGCAAAAATAAATGTTCACAATTTGCATGCTAGGATATTCGAACCTCTCCCCTCAATACCATACATGGAGCGCATATCCACTTAACCAATAACTCAACTTATGCTATCTTTTACCACTTTAATTAACTTAAACTTCATAGTCACCTGATTCCTCTACAGTAAAGTACTATTTACTAAAATTTATTCTAACTCGAATAAACCCGAGCCTTCTCATGGCTATATTAAACACACAAATAAAATCATTCACAAGCTAAACACCAAAAACATGCAACATATCGATACTCACATTTTTAGGATGTTACAAACACGACTTCCTTTCATTTCTCCACAATGAATCAAATCCCTTGCAATGTTGTTTGGAACACAACGAGGAGCTGAGAAGTTCACAACAGTTTATCCTTCAATCCTAGATGGCTCCACCAATTTCTTATTGTTAAGATTCCAACGCCCATTGCTTGGAAAGAAATCTTCACTATTGCCTAATCTTAACCTTGGTTCTAGCAGAATATGTCCGTCTACTTAGGTGATCATCTTCATATAAAAGAGAAATGTTGTAATGGTAGAAGTGTCCATCTGTATTTCCCACACTCACTTTAAAGTGATTGGTGAATATAGTTACCTTCTACCCTTTAGTTCAAACACCACGCTTTGCCATAGGTGTCGTACAATCTTCTTCATGATCGATTACGAAATGACATCGGGAGGCACAAGTGGCGTAAAAGGAAGGATTCGGTCTTGCCCCATTTCTCTCTTACTCAAACAAATCCATACCTTGAAATCTTCTTCCTAATTGGTTTTGCTCTAACCATATACGAACGATTGCATTGTCTTCTACTTTATCAAGGAACCCGTTCTCCATAACCAGCTTTCTAACTTAGAAATTGATCGTGAATCGACACCTCTTAATGTATGAAATGGTGTGCACCAATAAAACACAAAAAATTAGCACCGCAGAATAAGATATAAAGTAAGTAAAATATGATGTTATGTAATGAATGACTGCAGAGAAAGAGAGGTATTGATTCTGAATTTAGTTACATTAGAAAAACTTTTCTAAAAAACAAATTTCTTTCCATAAAATGGATCACATGCACAATCTTGCCCTCATATTCCAAGCAAAAACATTAATTCCCCTCCTCGCTAAGGTCAAATCTTGCAAACTTGTAATAAATGCCTTTACTAGCTCCTTTTTGCTTAATTTGGGACACGACTTACTGCTTCATAATACTCGTTAGCTCCTTCAAGAAGGTTGAGACGTGGTTATTCCCGATTTGTCTTTGTCAGCTTGTATCCTTGGGTAATAAGGTCTTGTATTCCTTCACCAGCTATCAGTCTTCTTTTATTGTGTTTACTTAGACCGTATTCAGATGAGACCGTATTATAATCCACTTCATCAAAAAACTCATTTTCTTATGACAAACTTTTCTAGTTAGTAATAGAATTTGAAATCAACACCTCTTTTCTATGATGTGAATACAATGCAAAACAAAAGAAAACACGTTAGCATAGGAAAAATAAATAACATAGAACCTATCAGGGTGACCACTAGGGTTTGACATGGTTCTACCTAGGGTAGGCCCTTAGGTTTTCTACATGTGGTTTAGCTCTAAAGCTGACGTACCCGAACCAGTAGATTCCTCGATCCTCACCCATTATAGGCTCATATGGACCGAGTTCGATTCAGGGGAATACATTTCCCTATGGCCATGCGGAGGTGAAAACCTCACGAAGACATAGGTACAGATGTATTCTGGAAGCAATCCACTAGCCCATGCGGAGGTGATAACCTCACGAAGGCATAGCTTCTCGTTCCCACTTAAGGGTGTGACCACGACGGTCATGCAGTGCAATGCAAAGAGATATATTTTAAAATAAAATGCAATAAAATGATCATATTTTTAAAATCAAAATTTTAAATTCGAACGAAAGGACATGAAATTATCAATTTTACTGCCTGACTCTCTTATTCCCCAGTGGAGTCGCCAAGCTGTCGAAACCAGTTTAAAAATCGGGTTTTAAAAACGGAGATCGACTTTAAAAAACAAAATGGGAGTCGCCACCAATCTTTTTTTTACTTAAGTGTGATTGGATCACCTTGTAAGATGCTTCATTTTAAAACATTTAATTTTTGGTCTACGAAAAATGAGAAAATGGGTTCGGGAGTCGGTTACGTATGAGGAAGGGTTAGCACCCTCATAACACCCAAAATTGGTACCTAATTGATAAAATCATGTCCAAATGTTTGAGATTTAAAAAATTTAAAAAAATGATCCTTTTATTTGAAGGTAAACCAAGACTACATATCTCAAAGAAATAAGAAAAATACACCCAATAAGTTAGGATACAGCATCTCATAACTTCGAAGCTAGATACATCTTTTTAGAAAATTCTTACCTCGAGATACAAAACATCACACCCAATAAGTTAGGATACAATGGTTTGAATTCTCAAGAATATGTTTTTTATGATTTAAAACTTTAGATTTCTTTATTCCGAAAGAATATAAACATCACATCCAGCACGATTGGACACGACATTTTTTAAATCCTCGTCACTAAAATTATCTCATTATAAAACTTGTTAAAAGGATATTTAGTTATTTAGCCAAACGAAAAATTACAACCCAACACGATTGGGCACTATTTCTCGAGTTTCTAAATATCAAAACATTGTCTTATTTTAAAAACCTTTAAATAAAATATTGACTTTGTAAAAAAATATATTTTTAATTTTAAACCATAACCATGTGGCAATATTGCATTTATACATTATCAAATACAAATATTAAAAGCAATTATAGTACATTAACATAAACAATACAAGATACAACTAAAATCACTAAAGGAAATAGTAGTACAATAAGAATAATATTAGTAAAATAATAATATATGTTAATATAAAAATAATAGCAAAATAAAAATGATGGTAATGAAAATAATATAAATAATATTAATAATAACATCATAAATTATGGCAATAATACTAATAATACTAGGGTTAGTTATAAATAAAATAATAGTAGTAGCAATATCAAAAATAATATATATAGTGTATATAAAATATATATATTGTTAAAAGAATAAATAATATAACTTTAAATAAAATTACATTTATAATAAATTAATAAAAATAATAAAATAAATATGTATTATAAATAAAATTTATACCAAGTATAATTTTAAAAATAATATAATATAATACTATATATACAAAAATATAATATATTAAATAATATATAAATTATTAATTAAATTTTAAAAATGTAAAAGAGGAAAAAAAGATTAAATTGAAATATAAGCGAGCTTACGAGGTTGATTTACAAAATAGATCAATTAATAGGACACAATTAAATTAAATAAAATAATGGAGGGATCAAAAGAGTAATTTTCCCATTTTCAATAAAAACGCGGACCCTTTGTTGGATCAGGTCAAAGCGGGTCATGCGTGGTCGAGCAGGCAGCAGATTACATTTTAACTTATAAATGTCAGTTTTCTAAAAAAAATCGTTTAGTTTTAAAGTTTTTTTTTAAAAAAAAAGCTGAAAATTCTCTGAGAGAGAGAGCCTCGTCTCTCGTCCTTTGCCCCTCGCTTGAGCTTCAGTCGTCGACCCCTGGTCCACGCGCCACACGTGTCTCCTTGGCCGGTGGCCGGAGGCCTGGCTCCTCCGTTTTCGGTCATCTCCGACAGGTAAATCCCTTTCCTTTTTACTTTTTTTTTTAACAGTGGTTATATATGCGATATGTAAAAAAATAAATAAATAATAAAAATAAATAGAAATAAAAAAACCTCTATGCAAATCTGCTTTTATTTCTCTGTATTCTTTTTTTTTCTCTGAATCGTGTACAGATCTGTGTGTCTATGTGCGTGTGTAACAATGTGTATTTTTTTGTATTTTTTGTATCCCCTTACAGGTTTTAGATGGATTTTATAACCCGAAAGTACATAAAAAAAGGAAATACAGGGATTTTTGCCATTTTGTTTGCTGTGCCTTTCCTTTTCTTGCAGGTTGAAGGCAGTGAATCTAGCAATGGCAAGGCGCGCTAATTACGGCGAGAATCGTGGCCTGACGAATGGCGAACTGAAGGCGCGACGATCGGGCTCCTGTGATTGCGGCGTGACTTTCGAGATAACTCCTGTGGCGCGAGAGTTTTTGTGGCGCTTAGGGTTTCAAAAACCCTAGGCTGAAACTCATTTGGTCCCTTTTGGGCCGATTCTATCTTGGGCCACCAGAGTCTATTGGGTCATGGGTTAGCAGATCAGGCCATGGGTGTTTGGGTCAAAGGTTTAGGCTAATCGGGTAGCTGGGTAGTTTGCTTAAAAATTGGGCTTCTGGATTGGGCTCTGTAATATGGACATTGATGGACTTTGGTTTATAATTTTATTTTTGTGTTTTATTCACACTGGCCCGGTCAAAATTGGGTATTTACATATACATTGTCTTCAATGTATAAAGATAGATAAACAATTATGTAATAATAAAATCAAAAGAGAAGGGGAGAAGTAACACTTCCTGAATTTTTGGATGAAGTCAATGAAAAGAAACCAGATAAGATTGGAGGTGAACGCGAGGAAGCGTCTCTAACCGTTTGAAATTGGATCCTCGAAGTAGCCGGCTTGGTTTTATTGTATCCTAAGCTAAATCTAAATGCCATTGAGAAAAAGGAGAAAATAATAAAGGAAGTAAAAATAAAAAATAAAAATAAATATAAAAATATGAATAAAAGTAAATAATTAAACAGAGATAAGGTCCACGCCCATGTGCCTAGCTGTGGTGTCCACACGGCCACGACCACGGCCGTGTGCAAGGCCGTGTGGGTATGGAAACCTATGCCTAAATGTGAAAAGAAATAAAACCAAACTAATTAGTATGGTTAGTACTCGGGTTGCCTCCCGAGAAGAGCTCGTTTAAAGTCTTGAGCTAGACTTACCTGTTGTACACACAATCATGGTGGTTTGAGGAGGTGGAAATCCTTTCTCATGCGATCAACTCGGTTATGGATATAAAGTTTAAGTCGAGTAATGTTTACCTCAAAAGTGTTGAATTTAGGATTGCTTACCTCGACTGTGCCGTATAGGAAGACATTAAGTACCTCAAAAGTGATTTCTTCGTTTGTCTTGAGGCTGAATTGGTGATTCGAGGGTCTTCCTTATTCAACAATACTTGATCCCCTATTTTAAAGTGATTTATTGTTCCTATCAGCTCGTCTGGGGTTTCCTTCAGTTTTAATTCGTGTGGTTCTGGTTCTTCTTTAAATTTTGTTTTCCACTATTCTAGTTTGTTGACCTTAAGGCTTCGTTCCTCATATAATTCTTCTTTATTGGCACGAGGTCTAAGATCTAGCTCAGCTAGGTGATTTTGTGATGTTTCTTGTAAAGAAGGTTGAACCAAATGGTTATCAATAAAATTAACGTTCGTACCTTTATTACTCGATGTCCTAGCCGAGTCAAGAGCTTGAAGATTGATTGTTTCATCATCTACACGAAGTGTGAGTCCATCGAATTCTTCTTCTGCGTGATCTTTCTTTATTGCATTGGGATATGGCACACGAGGTTGGTACTCTGTAATTGCCGGTTTTGGTATATCATGGAACACCTCAACCTTACCTTCACTCACCACAGGTTCTTCCCTTGGGTTTGGTTCGTCTAACCCTTCACTGTCATGAGCTGGTATGGTTTGAATTTGCTCGTTTGGGTTAATCTCTGTGTTGCTTGGTAGACGCCATTGCGGTCGTTTGGACATTAACTTTGCAAGTTGTTCAACTGACTTAGTAAATTTCTGAACTTGGTTCTTGATCTTTTTGATCGATGCTTGTTGATTATCGAACGTTGTCTCAGTTTTTTGGGGACGGGTTTCTGTGGCTGCCATGAATTTTGTCAGCATCTCCTCAAGACTCGACTCCTCTTC
Organism: Gossypium rotundifolium; assembly: GCA_025506655.1. Taxonomy (NCBI): domain Eukaryota; kingdom Viridiplantae; phylum Streptophyta; class Magnoliopsida; order Malvales; family Malvaceae; genus Gossypium; species Gossypium rotundifolium. The sequence continues at coordinate 31,388,448 of CP106728.1, forward strand.
CTGTTGGTGAGGTGGTTGTTGAAAATTTGGAGGAAGTTCCTGTCTTTGGCTACTTTGATCATCCCACGAGAAATTGGGATGGTAACTCCAACCTGTATTATAAGTGTCGTTATAAAAATTATTTTGTGGTCTAGAATAGTTACCCGTTTAGTGAGCTTGCTCGTTTTCCATGCCATATCTGTAGGGTGGGTACTCAAGATTCGCCACGCCTCCTAAATTCGAATCATATTGCACTATTGGGTGTACCTGCGAGAGATTATACAAACCATCAATCTTTTTATTCATCATCTCTAGCTGGTTAGATAACCTGGTGACCACATCGAGGTTGAAAACACTGGTGGCTTTTGTTGGCGCTGTCCTCATAACTTGCCACTGATAATTATTCAGTGCCATTTCTCTATAGACTAAAATTATCTGCCAAAAGCAAAATAGAGGAAAAATTAGCAAAGTAAAAATAATAATAATAATAATAATAATAATAATAAAATATATAATAAATTACAAAAAATAAAAAAATGGATAAAGTAATAAAAGTAGAGCTTTCTTAATATTTTAGTTCCCCGGCAACGAAGCCAAAAACTTGATCGCTGAAATCAGAACTTTAAAATTTATAAAAAGAATGATCAAACCTGGAAACTAACTCTGACAACAACTTAAGGTAAGTGTACCTATCGAACAGTAGTATAGCTTAGGCAAGACCGGATTGTCGAACCCAAAGGAACTAAAAGTACTAATACTAACTTTCTTTTTATTATTTAGCCTAAAATATGGAGTGATTGGTTGATTTAATCTAGTTTAACGACTATTGGTTGATTTAATCTAGTTTAACGACTACTAAGCTAAAGACGCAAAGACAAAAAGAACGAATTGGGAAATAACTTGAAGAAAACTTAATTGATTACGACGATACCTTCAGGAAGAATCCACCTAGACTTCACTTGTTATTTAACACTGAACCATACGATTTATTCACTTAGTTTGATCTATAAGACTCTCTAACGTATATTAAACCCTCTCTCGAAGCGAATAACATCTAACCCTAGGTTAATTAGTGGAACTCTCGTTCTCTTATAATAACCCTCTAGAATAGCAGTAAATCGATCTATGGACTCCCATATTAGGTTTCACCCTAATCTGGCAAAATCTCGTCACCCTATCTCTAGGCGTGCGATCAACTCCACTTAACTATGCTAGATCTACTCTTAAGCAGGGTCTATTCCTCCTCTACCTAAGCCCATCAGATTTGGATTAAGCATGCATAATTAAGAACAAACTAAGTATTTATCATATACTTCAGAAATCAATAACAAGATTCATCTAGGTTTCATCTCCTTCAGGTATCTGAAGGGTTTAGTTCATACAAATAAAGAAAACATCTCAAGAGAAAAGATAAAAAAAAAACATAAGGAATCCCTAAAACCCCCTAGAGGAATTGAAGGAGAAATCTGCCATATTGAGTAGAATTTCGGCTTCTTGATATGGATCCACTGGCTATCTTCGAGTGATTCCCACAAGTCTGACCTTTCTGGCTCAGCTCTTTGACCTAGCTCACCATACGACAAAAGCCACAGCGAAGGCTTCTACTGAACTCCCTCTTAAGTTGCACCCTTGGGTGTTTATATAGACTTTGAGATGCCTTACTTGGCCCATAAGTATCCTAATTCAAGTATAATACCTACTCGGGTGTTTGAATAGGATTTGGAATGTGTTTCTTTGCCTCAAAGTATCCTATTCCGAGTAGAATTGCTCTTTTCTGCGGCAGGGACATGGCCATGGTACACGCCCGTGTAAATCGTCTTCAGGCCATGTCTCGATTCTGTCGATGGGGGCACGGCCGTGTAAATCGTGGCATGGCCGTGTCTTAATTAATTGTCGAGGCATGGCCGTGTGGCTTAAAGTCCAGGCCGTGTCGATTTCCTCTTTGGCCCAAATTGGCCCGTTTTAAGCCCGTTTCTTGTTCTTTTCGTCCTCGGGTGCATTCCTGAGTAAAAACTTGAAAAGAAAGGATTAAGAGCACCTTTTTACATAAATCAATGGATAAATCATCCAAAAGCATACTAAATGTGGGCCTAAAATATGTTACTTTTACGATTTATTAGTTATAAAAATACTAAAAAAAATCTTTAGAATAAATTTGAATCGATTGTCCTGATTTAAATAAATTTGGACCACTAATTGTATAGGTTGATTCTTTATGGGTAAAAAATTTTTTAATTTACTTATAGATTTTATATATTTTTAAATATTTTTATTTTTTATTTTTTTTCATGTGTCACTGTGTTGTTGGTTGTCAATGTTACGTCATCGTATTTTAACGATGTTAGTACAAATCTCCTGTGAGTAAAATCTCAAACACACGAATGGAACTCGAATAGAAAAAGAAGAATTAGGACAAGGTTCCAAGGCGTGTATCAAGTCACTATCTTTAATGTTATATTCGCCCCTACCTATTTTCTGTGTGCAAATAAGTTTCAAGCAAGTTAACCTCGAGGATAGAGTGAAGCCAATGACTATTTGCGTTTTGCACTGACGAGAATAGTCCACTATGCACTGAGCAATGTATAATAAGAAACTCAATTTCTAGAAAGAATTTCTGCAATAATACTTTATAGAATAATTGTAACGCCCTAATTTTTCTTTACTTTCGGCTTCTGTAAATTGTGACACATCTGCCTATTTGCTTCAGTGGTTAAGTGTTCTGGGAGGGTCTGAGAGGTCCCAAGTTCAAGTCCCAACTTGGGAAAATTTTGGTATTTTTATAAATAAAGCCCAAACTCTGGTTAGTAGGCTTAAAAGTTAAAGTGTGTAAGTAACTAACTGAATGGGCCTGCTGGTCTCGTGGTTAAGTGGTGTGTTATCATGTTTGAGGTCATGAGTTCGAATCCTTGTACAAACAAGGGATTTATTTTTGCTACTTGTTTCGTGTGAAGAGGTTAAGTTGGACTAAAATTTTGATAATGGAGAGGTTGATGGACATAATTAGGGGGAGAAATTAGGGGGTACCAGATTTCTTTTTTCAAAATTTCGGCTACCACCATTTTTCCAAAATTCCTGATGCCATTCTCCTTTTTCTTTTTCCCGTGATGTAACACCTCAAACCCAGCCTAAACGTTACGATCGGATCTAGTGTGCTACATCATGTAACATCCTAAAAAAAATTGAGAATCGATATGTTGCATAAGTCTGGTGCTTAGCTAATGAAATGATTCATTGTGTGGGTTTTAATAGTCTCGAGAAGGCTCGGGATTTAATTGGATTTTGGAATAAATTTTGGTAAATAGTACTTTATTGAAGTGGAACAAGTAACCTTGATGTTTAAGGAAATTAAGTGGCAAAAGTTAGCATAAGATGAGCAAGTAGTAAAGGGGTTATGGCGCCATGAGTGTTGCTTGAGGGAGGAGGTTCGAATCCCTTGTTATGCATGAGAATTTTATTTTTCTTGCTTTCCATATTCATAGTGTCGGTCAAGCTAGCAATTATGGTAGGTTGGACTTTATTTTTTATGGTAAGGTGGCTAAGAGAAAAGGCAAGTGCAAACTTAAGGTAGGGAATAATAGGAATAAGGCATGTAGGGGGAACACAAGGCACATTATAAGGAATGTGTTTTGGAAAGTTTGGAATGGCCAAACTTTGGCCTTGGTGTCCATGTATTTGGACGGTTTTGGGGGCTAAGGAGGTGACTGAATTTTGTTGAAGGCTTTGGTAAGGTTGGTAGCTAGTTGGTCATTTGGCATTTGGTCATTTTGTGTTTTTCTCAAAAGCATTTTCTCTCCATCTTTCCTCTCCCTAGCCGAATGCACATTGAGCATTAGGTAAGACTCTTTTGTTTTTCTTTTGGTCATTCCATTTTGACCATTTTGGTCTTAATTTGCCTAATCTCTCAAGTCATTTCCCCTAGTGCCGAAAACACCAAAACCTTTAAGGCCATTTTCTCTTTTCTTTTCTTCCTCCATTGCTGAATGCTCTCTAGCCTCAAATCTCTCTTTTTGTTCATCTTCTATTCTTGAAATGAACCAAAACCGAAACACTTAATTGTCTTATACTTTTATTTCATAGCCGAATTTTTCACCACACTTATCTTCTTCTCAAATCATTTCATTCTTTTCTTCTCACACTTTGATCACTCGGTAAGTGGCTAGTATAATACTTTACTATTTTTATTTTCCCCTTTTCCTTTGTGCTGAAATTTCATGTTGGTGTGGGATGGTCTTTTTGGATCGATATCATCATCATACCATGACTCACTCGAATCTTTTCTCTATCTTAGAAACTTAGTGGAAGGCCGAAATTTGGAGTGTCCGAAATCATCGTGAATCGCTAGGATTCGGTCTAAAGTTTTAAGGTAAGGGTTTTTATCAAGGATTCCATATTGCTCATTATTTCGTTAATGATGGGGTTTACTAATCGATGTTACTTTAGGGACACTATCACTTGATTTTCATCCATTAAACGTAAGGATTTCGTGGTAAGCCGATTTCGCTTCTTTAAACCAATTGTCTTAATTTTCGAAATAATAGTTGGACTAATATTCTTGTGTCATTGGAGGCAAACAAGGTAGGGTCAAAAAGGGTGGTGAATAGTGATCAGAAGAGGGGCGGATTCGCTATTCCCTCTAGATTCAAGCGAAGAAATTTGTTTGACAATCAAGATTTTCCCCCGGGTTGTGTACCCTCATCCGGTGAAAATCAGTTATTCGAGGTTGTTCGTAGTCGTGAGGCACCGACGATCCAGGATTTTCCACGGGGTTGTGAACCGTCAATCGGGGAGAACCGACAAATAGTAGTTGTTCGAGATTCCGAGGGTAAAAATCTAGACCGCTTATCTTAGAATAGATTTATTTTAAGTGTTAAGTGTTCTAATCGAGCGTTATAACATTTCTAGGTGTCGACAATCAAGAAAGTGTAGTGCTCACTGTAATCAGGTGTGTAATCTCACACTGTATCTTATGGGTTAGATGACTATACCGTAGTAAACGTTGGATTAAAAATCGCAAAGTTGGTGAAATCGAAAAATATGGTATTATTAACACTTTAATGTTAAGATCATGAAATCAGTATTAAGATCGTGAAAATTTTGAAATCGCCCTTAATGGGCTAAAACGATAAAAAGTGATATTTCGGGCCATATGTGATATTTTGGGCCATATGTGATATTTGATAAATGGGCTATATGTGTTATTTGATAAATTGGCCAAGTGGGATATGAGATGAAATAGGCCAAATTGTAAGATGGGCTAAAATGTGATATGGGCCAGATTGTAATAATTTTTATAATGGGCCTTATGTTGGAATGATTATATGAATGAATTATTATGCATGTTACATACATGATTTGCATGGGTTGGGATTTTGATGAAGAGAAGTTCTGGTAGCTTTGCTAAAAAATTCTGGTGGCTTGTCCAGGATTTGATATATGGCTTTATGGCCAGTTTGATATATGGCTTAATGCACAGTTTGGTGTGTTGGCGGGGTGGGTGACTAAAGCTCCCCACAGGTGTGCTGGTTGGTACGGGTGGTGTGTAGTGGATGGAAATTTAGATTTGATTTTGGGAATTGCATATCACATGCATTCTATACATGTTAAATTGTTATATTTGTAATGGGCTCAGGCCTAAATAAATGCTTAAATGGTTTTGGCCCAGTGGACTATGGTAAGTGAATTACACACTGAGTTCTAAGTAACTCACCCCATTTTCTTTACCCTTCTCAGGTAATGATCAGTGATGGAGGCTTGGGCCGGGGACGACTCAGTGGAGGCCATACTTATAATAATGGGTTATTTAAATTTCAGATTTCTTTAAAGTACTTTTAATATTTTCTATTTAAGTTATGTTGTAATAAGGCCTCTGGATAAATTTTATGGATGTTTTACCTATGGATGGATTCTATGATATGCTTTAAAGTACTTAAGTGGGATTTTATTTTTCTAAAATAGAAATAAATTTTTTTCGTAAATAAACGTGAAAAAAGGGGTTTTCATTCTTAAATATTTTAACTTGAAAGTTTCTTTGTAACAATTCTTTTAAAATCTTTATTTTCAAAATTTCTTCGAACTCTCTTAAATTCTCGGAACATTAAATAAATTTTTCTTAGGTTTTTAAATTATAAATTTTTACCTCGGTTTTCAATAAACACCTTTTCAAAATCTTTTTTTTTTTTGAAAATCCGTTTTCTTTGAATCTTTAAAAGACTATACATATGTTCAATTCGTGTGAAGGGTTTACTCATTTTAATATTCATTCGATATGCGTGTTATGTATTGTTTAATAAAATCTAGTCGATTACAAAGAAGTCGGTCTTTAAAGAAGCTTTTATTAATATTACGAATTTTGGCTACAAGAAGGCTTTTTCTTATCCTCATGAATCAGATAATACTATGCTATTTCCTATGCTTATATTGCTTCTATTTACTTTATTTGTTGGAGCTATAGCAATTCCTTTTAATCAAGAAGGAATGCATTTGGAGATATTATCAAAATTATTAACTCCATCTATAAATCTTTTACATCAAAATTCAAATGATTTTGAGGATTCGTGTCAATTTTTAAAATGCAACTTTTTAAATGAGTATAGCTTGTTTGGGATATTTGACATTCCTTTTATATAAACCTTTTATTCATCTTTACAAAATTTAAACTTACTAAATTCATTTGTGAAAAGGGGTCCTAAAAGAATTTTATTGGATAAAATGATATATTTGATATATGATTGGTCATATAATCGTGGTTACATAGATATGTTTTATTCAATATCCTTAACAAAAGGTATAAGAGGATTGGCAGAACTAACTCATGTTTTTGATAGGCGAGTAATCGATGGCATCATATCTAGATAGATAAAATACCTCATTAGATAACTATAACTGTGTAACAACTTATGCTCTGGGGTTTACATAGACTTATAATTGTTGTTATATTATTATAATATACTTGAAATTTAGAAAGTTTTTTTTATTGATTATTGAAAAAAAAATCAATACTGATTAGTTATGTATCCAGTTTTTTCTTTCCTATATTCCTATAGTATAGGGATAGGGAGGGAGGAAGACTTTTGAATAGGCTTTTTTCCTCTTGAAAGAGCTAGTGAGTTCCGGTCGGTTTGAGTGCTCTTGGATGGGGTTCTCTGCTATCCAGAGGAGGGCTAGGGGTTTCCAATTCTAAGCTAAGCTCCTGCCATGGTTTTTGGAGAACAAAGCTAAACCCTTATAGTTGGCGTGCTAAGAGCAGCTTATTGAAGTGCTAGTTTCGATCTAGCTCAGTTTGTGTTGATTAAATTAGCAGTTTCTAAAGAAAATCCAAATTAAAATAATTCCAATGGCCTTATTACAACAATTAATAAACCCAATAATTATAATAAAGAAATCCAAATTTAAAATACTTAGTTCACCCTTAAAACGTGTAGTATAAGTGGCCACCTCCGAGTCCCTCGCAGCTCTAAATCCTCTACGACTAGGGATTACCTGTACAGTTAAAGTAAAGGAGTGAGTTACAAGAACTCAGTGTGTAATCCTAGTTACAATCACAGTCTGGGCCCAAGCCCATGCAGTATCAGTTCGGGCCTAAGGCCCCAAAAACATGGTATGCAAACAGAGAAAATGCAGCCCAACCCAATCCAACTAACACACCTCCGTACCAGCCTTACACTCCTGTGGGGACCAAGTCAACCCACCCAACCCTACACACCAAGAACGCAGCCGAGCTGCCAGTATATCGCAGCAATGCTGCCAGTAACAGTATTTGTGGCTGAGCCACTAAAATCAGTATATCGTGGCAGAGCCACTGAATCAGTATAATGTGGCATAGCCACTAGTACAATACTTCCTCCAATATATATATAATTATATATATTTAAGCATCCCAACTCAATGCAAAATGTCGTGACAGAATAATTCAATGTATGCAATAATGTACCATCATAACAATTAAACAGAATACACACAATCATACTAATCAACCATTAAGGTTATAACAGTAATTTTACCCACCGATGGTATTTTAGTAATTTTACCCACTAAGGGTATTTCAATAATTTACCCACCAAGGGTATTTCAGTAATTTACCCACCAAAGGTATCTCGGTAATTTACCCACTAAGGGTATCTCAGTAATTTTACCCTCCAATGGTATTTCATTAATTTACCCACCAAGGGTATTTCAGTAATTTACCCGTCAACGGTATTTTGGTAATTTACCCACCAAGGGTATTTCGATAATTTTACCCATCGAGGTTATTTCAGTAATTTCATTCTTTAACAGCCTTTCCGGAGGCCTATTGTCGCCTCGAGCGACTCGGGACCCTTTTTGGGTCTTTATGGTGCAATTGAGCCCAAAATCCATTTTAGGCCCAAACGGGCCCACACGCTCGTATGGCCCATTAAACATGATTTCAATCACTATTTTTTGACTTCTCAGATGTATTCGTCATTCGGTGATTTTCTATCACTGTTGCCTATGTGGGCCCGTAAGCTCGTTGGGCCCATTTAACTCGTTTCGGCTCGTTCAGGCCCGTTACAGCCTCAGTTTTGCGAGAGTGCTTGTGACACCCTAAAAGACCTACTGCCATCACTAGTGGCTCGACTTAACACCAGGAGCATTCGCATGCTCGAGTGGTCACATTTCTGATTTTCTGGCTTTTGGCCGAAATACAAATCAAAACATGTTTCATCGATGTTTAGTGTGAGATTACACACCTGTTACGAGCGTAGATTAATCTCCCGAAATTTTGCACCTATGAAACCATCACGTTCCAAACAGTTAGTATCCACTCTGATAACACAAATCAAAGTTTGAATTCGAATAGTCACTAACACCACTTACCACAAGACGACCTCCTTCAACAGAGTGACAATATTCGGCTTTGCTTCTTTCTTGGCTAGAGGAACCAAACTCCTAAACTGATTGATGCACAAGGGGGTTAGTATCCTCCAATATTTGACAATATGGAAAAATCCAGCAACGAATAGTACTACTTACCCTTAGATTCGGCAAAGATAGGTCCCTTGAACAAGAAGAGTTTAAGCACCTACTGCCCTCAGAGATGACGATTCACCAAGGAGAAAAGAAAAGGTTATAAACGCACAAGAAACCCAAAGAAATAGGTTCAGCCTAGGCAAAAAGATGAGAGGTTCAGCTTTACTAAAGAGAAGAGAGAGAGAAGAAGAAAAAGAAATAAAGGGAAAAGAAACATTACCTTGTGATCATAGAAGAACCGAATAGACAAGGTGGATTCGACAGACAAAAGAACACCAAGCTTCAGGCTGCTAGGTGTTCGGCTATTAGCAAAACAAAAGAGGAACCGATTCAAAATGGAGAAGAGAGGAGATTCGGTTGATGGAGAAAAGAGTAGAAAAGAAATGGAGAAGAAGAGAGGGAGAAAAAGAATTTGGCAAGTAGGAAATTACAAAGAAATTGACCCGAAATGCTTCAGGAAGAAAATACCCAAAATGCAAAAATACAGGGAAAAAGCTAAAGAATTTTGGCACCCTCTTCCTACTCAAAATCGAATGTGTTATCCAAGCCCTCTCTAGCCGAATTTCCCCCCTAACACACACACACCCCCAAATTTGGCCACTACCACCTCTCACCCCAATCCATTGATTCTCTCCTTATTTTCCTCCCCGCATTGCTCTCTACCTCCCATTCAAATTGTTTGACTGAGTCTCCACCCTCCCCTTGCATATTTCTATCTGAACTCTACTTCTTCAACCCACTTAGCACAAAATAAAACCTTTGTTTTGGCACTTGTGGGATTCGAACCTCCAACCTCCTTGCACTCCCCTTGACGCCACACCACCTTGCTACATGCTCAACTTGTGTTGAACAAACACACCCTATTAAATATAAATCCTGCTTCCAACAGTAAGGTTGCACAGGCAGGCCACATGGGCGTGTGAGCCCATCTTTTGGAAACTCTGTAAGGTTGTACGGGTCAGCCAAGTCAACTGTGGACCTACCAGAGGGTCGGTAAGCGATACTTATGCCCTAAATGAATGATCTATTTGTATGATTTATGTATTAGGCATGTATACTAATCTGGATATATGAGTTCCGATTGCATAATAGCATGTCATTCTTGTATGTTGCATTGTATCGGGCTGGGTTGATTATTGATTGGAGGAAGTATCTGAAAGGCTCTCAAGCTTGTTATCTGGCAGCTCAGCTGCAATTTCTGATTATTTGCTGCATTGGTACAACATGGTGTGTAGGGCTTGGTGGGTTGATTTTATCCCACATGGTGTGTAGGGTTGGACGGAGTTGGTGTATAGAGGTTGGTGGGTAGGACTCTGTTTTCTGTATATTCTATCTGAAATGGGCTAAGGCCCTGAAATGTGTCTAATTCTGTATTTGAGTGGGCTAGGGCCCACACCGTTTCTATAACGGGCTCAGGCCCAAACTGTGAAAATTATGTCTGTTATCTGATGTTACGGTGTGCATGTTTTCTGTGGGGTTTACACACTAAGTTTGTGAAAACTCACCCTTTTCTATTTAACTCATTGGGTAATCCCCAGTGAGCGGATCGGTCAATGGAGGACTCAGCGGTGACCACGGTTCTAGATACTTATTTATGGTTCTTTTTTAATTATGATTTGGTTATATTTGGGTAACTTTTATGTAACAAGGCCTTTCGAATTTTTGTTTAAAATTTGGGATCATTATTTTATAAACTACTAGTAGTAGGACAAGACGCGAGTTTTCAAAATAAACAAAGGTTTTATCAAAATATGTACGACTTTGCAAATTATTTTAAAAGCTTCCGCAAACGTATAACATTTTGAAAATGGTTTCATGGTAATTATGTTTTCTAAAGCACTATCATGTGACATCGCCCGATTCAGCCATAACGTCCAGGCTGGGTTTGAGGTGTTACAATAATCTAATAATATTATAAAATGAAGGAAGGAAATAAAGAATATTATAATTTTTTGGTGTGATTTCCAAATGAAATCCCATTCCTATTTATAAGAGTTTTCATGTCTCTTCATAGAGACATCTTTCAATAGGTGGCTTTCTGAATAATAATGTCTTTAAAATAAACACATAATTATTCATTTAATATTATAACTATTCAATTAATATTATTTAAATAGTTATAATTCTTTTCAAAAATCAAATAATATAACTTTTGATTAATTACACCTATTCATTTATAGTTATTGGAACACTATAAATATTTGAAAATGTTCCAACAATCTCCCCCCCATTTTCAAAATTTTTAGATTTTGATATTCTTGGAAATCAATTTGCATAAATGAAGGTATCTTACGATTGAACCTTCACTTAGTGAAAACATGTTAAAGTTAATCGAAATTGCATGGTAGACTAAGCTTTGAACCAACTATTCTATTTGATTAACCGAACACATCTCACACAATGATTTCAACATCGATCAATGCATAGTATCTAGGGACACTATTATGGTCATGTGTTTGTGTCCTCTCTTCATGAGTGCTGTCAGAGCCAAGCCCTTAAGCTCCTAGAAGCGACCACACTTCCACTCACATAGGTAGATCCCATCAAGAGTGTTCCCATAATAATAACACTCTAACATATTTATGTTATGGGTCCATTAAGAGTACATTACTCATCCTTCCCTTATCATTACGGGTCCCTAGCACTTTAATCTCATGATGGATTTATCTATAGTGCTAACAGCCACATACTAATGATGTGCTTTGTATCATTGAACTTAAGACTTGACATTATACCAAGCGTTGATTTGAGTTTCCATCATGGGTGACTCTAATTAATGTGCTTGAGTCCTATCCCTTTTGAGGTCCTTTTTACTGCATCTTTAGTAAGACTTTTTGTCAAAGGATCGGCCAAATTTTCACTTGACCTCACATAATTAATAGTGACCACGCCATCAAAGATTAATTGTCGAACATAACTATGTCTTAATCCAATGTGTCTAGACTTTCCTTTATATACTTGGCTATATGCCTTTGCTAGAGTAGCCTCACTATCACAACGAATAAAAATAGGTGAAATTGGCTTAGACCATAAAGGTACATCATAAAGTAAATTTCTTAAGCATTCTGCTTCTTTAGATGTTGCGGCTAATACAATAAATTATGCTGCCATGGTGGAATCAGTAATACATATTTGTTTCTTAGAACCCCAAGAAATGAATCCTCCACCAAGAATAAAGATCCATCCACTAATAGATGCATGATATTCCAAACTTGTAATCCAACTAGCATCCGAATACCCTTCTAAAACTGGAGGATATCCATTATAACACAATCCATAGTTAATAGTTTTCTTTAAGTACCTAAGTACTCTATTCAAAGCTTGCCAATGCAAACTACTTAGATTACTTGTGTACCTATTCAATTTTCGAATAGCATATGCAATATCTGGTCTTGTACAAGCCATTATGTACATAAGACAACCAATTAGACTTGTATATTTCAATTGATCAATTTTCCTACCAGCATTAGATACTAATTTTTTTTAGGATCCATGGGTGTAGATGCTGGTATACAGTTTAAAAGATCAAACTTTTTAAGCACCTTTTCAATGTAATATAATTATGATAGAGCTATATTGCTTTCATCTCGGGTTATTTTAATCCCAAGAATAATATCTGCTACACCCATATCCTTCATAGCAAAGTTGTTTAACAAGAATTTCTTTGTGTTTTCTATTTCTTCCAAATCCGTGCCAAAAATAAGCAAATTATGACACCTTTTCCATTTTCAAATTTTCTATATATGCACTTATCTGATTCATTTATTTTATAGTCATTAGCTAAAACAACCTTGTCAAACTTTTAGTGCCATTGTTTTGGTGCTTATTTAAGTCCATATAAAGATTTAATAAGCTTACATACCTTATGCTCTTGTCCTGGAACAACAAATTCTTCCGGTTGTTCCATGTACACTTCTCTTCCAATTCACCATTTAAAAATGCAGTTTTAACATTCATTTGGTGAACAACCAAATTATATATAGAGGCAAGTGATATTAAGAGTCTAATTGTAACAATTCTTGCTACTGGAGCATAGGTATCAAAGTAATCAATACCTTGTTTTTGTGTAAAACCTTTGGCTACCAACCTTGCTTTAAATTTATCAATGGTTCCATCGACCTTCATTTTCTTTTTGAAGATTCATTTACAACCTATTGGTTTGGAACCCGGTGGAAGATCAACTAAGATCCAAGTTTGTTTTTCCATTATTGAATCCATCTTATCATTTATTGCTTCTTTCCAAAAAGCAGAGTTTTGTGATTTCATTGCCTCTTCAAATGTAATAGGATAAGATTCTGTATTATAACGATAAGGTATATTATTGCATATACTTTCACCTTTTCCTTCTACAAGAAACATAATGAAATCTGGTCCAAAATCTTTGACCTTTTTAATCCTCTTGCTTCTTCTTAATTCTTGACAAGATTCATCATTATTATCAATTTGTTCCAATTGAATCTCATTCTCATTTGAAGAATAAATCAATTGTTGTGGTTGTAATTGTCTTGAAATAGAATTAAATCTATTTTCATCAAAAATAGCATCTCTTGATTCAATAACAGTATTAATTGAAATTGAATCATTTGGTTCAATAGCCATGAACATATATGCCTTGCTATTATGTGCATATCCTATAAATATGCATTCAATTCTCTTTCACCTAACTTTTTACATTTAGGTTTTTGAACTTTGACAATAGCTCTACAACCCCAAACCTTCAAATAGTTAAGGTTGGTTTCCTTTTTTCCATTTTTCATAGGGGGTTATTTTAGTTTCCTTATTAGAAACTCTATTCAATATATGACAAGCTGTTAGAACAACTTCTCCCGAAAAACCTTGTCCAAGACCTAAATATGATAACATTGAATTTACCATTTCAGTCAAAACTCTATTTTTCCTTTCAGCTATATCATTTTGTTGTGGTGTGTAAGGGGCTGAAACTTGATGGACAATTCCAGTGGATTCAAAATAACTTGGATTATAGTATTCTCCACCTCTATCCAATCTTAAGCACTTGATAAATGATTCACACTGAAGTTCAACTTTAGATTTATAAACTTTAAATTATCAAGCGCTTCATCTTTTGAATGCAATAAATATAGATAACAATATCTAAAACAATCATCAATAAAAGTAACAAAATATTTCTTTCCACCTAACGTAAGAGTATCATGCATGTCACATAAATCACTATGTATTAAATCAAGCAATTTTGTTTTCCTTTTAACCTTAGGGAAAGGGTTTCTTGTAATTTTAGTCAACATACATGTATTGCATTTTCAATATTATTATTAAAAGCAGAATTAAATCTAACTTATACATGTCATTCAATTTTCTATAATTCAAATGACCTAATCTATAATGCCATAAACAAAAGATTCAACCATATAAGCGAAATAGTATTTTATTCTTATTAATAATATTGAGTTTGAACATACTCTCATACATATACCCTTTCCCTACAAAAATTCCTCCCTTAGACAAGATAAACTTATCTGCCTCAAAAACAAGTTTGAAACCAAACTTATTTAAAAAACTTCCAGACACTAAATTCTTCTTAACTTTGGGTACATAATATACATCATTTAAGGTTAAAACCTTTCCAGAAGTGAATTATAGTTTACCAGAACCTTTGCCTTTGATAGCTGCAGTGGAAGAATTTCTCATGCACAAGACATTTTCATTTTCACATTGTGTGAACTTTGTGAACATGTTTTTGTCTTTGCACACATGTTTGGTTGCTCCGGTATCAATCTACCATGTATTATCATCTTATGCCATATTAATTTCAGATATCATTACAACGAGCTTTTCGTTATTATTAGCCTTAGAAGATGATTTCTTCTTTAAAAATCGACATTCATTCTTGAAATGTCCCGGCTTACCGTAATGATAGCATAAACCATTTTGTTTCATTTGAACTTAGGTGCTCTATCAGTCTGTTTGAACTTTCTCTTGATTATTTAGTAGTCTATACTTCCTCTGTAACATGCACTTTGGCATTTTCAGAATTTAGGTTATGATCTTGCTTTCGATATTCTTCTTCAATACGAAGATAATTTGCCAAAGTCTGAAGAGATATTTCTTCTTTCTTATGTTTTAGACTTCTTTTAAAGTCTTTCTAATATGGAGGAAGTTTGTCTATTATGGAGGATACAACAATCATTTCATCCATTTTCATATCATATTGCTTGAATTGATTTAGCATCTTTTCAATATCACGAAATTGTTCCATAACAGAATGACCATCAACCATTTGATAATTATTAAAACGACTGACAAGAAATTTCCTACTTGTAACATCTTCGATCATGTATCTTGTCTCCAATTTGTCCCATAATTCTTTAGCGGTGACCTCGTTTTGGTAGGTATCAAACAAACCATTAGATAAACCATTCAATATGTGGCCCATGCACATGTAATCAGCATTGTCCCATTTTTGTCTTTCTCAGGTTGCAGCAACATATTCATTTCCATTCTCTTTAGGTCTTAGAGTATCCAAAACATAAGCAATCTTCAAAGTTGATAATAAGAAGTGTATTTTTTTTCTGCCATCGTCAAAAATTTCCACCATCAAACCGATCAAGTTTGACAAAGTTGGAAGCCAACTCCCTTAATGTTCCACTTTCATGTGTTGTGGTAGTCATCATGAAATATAACTTTAAAATTGTTACTACAAATCTCTGGTGAGGAAAATATCGAACATATGAACAGAACTCAAACAAAAAAAGAAGAAATAGGACAAGGTTCCAAGGCATGTCTCAAGCCACTATCTTCAAGGTTATATTCACCCCCACCTATCTTCGGTGTGCAAATGAGTTCCAAGCAAATTAACATCAAGGATACAATGAAGCCAATGACTATTTGTGTTTTGTATTGACAAGAATAGTCCACTACTCTCTGAGCAATGTATAACAAGAAACTCAATTTCTAGAAATGATTTCTACAGTAATACTTTATAGAATAATCTAATAATATTAGAAAATGAAGGAAGGAAGGAAAGAATATTATAATTTGTTGGTGTGATTTCCAAATGAAATCCCATTCCTATTTATAGGAATTTTCATGTCTCTTCATAGAGAAATTTTTCAATAGGTGTCTTTCTAAATAATAATGTCTTTAAAATAAACACATAATTATTCATTTAATATTATAACCATTCAAGTAATATTATTTAAATAGTTATAATTCTTTTCAAAAATCAAATAATATAACTTTTGATTAATTACACCCATTCATTTATAGTTATTAGAACACTATAAATATTTGAAAATGTTCCAACAAACGGTGTTGCCACAAATATACCAAAATGTGTGACAGAATTAAAGTTTAGATCCGAATAAGTCCAAAAAAAAATTAGATATGTGTTAAGTAGAAGCAAACAAGCTCTAGGGGAAAACGTATATTAACCCCAAAAAGAAACAAACAAATACCAAGTCACACGTACTCTTTTGTGAGTTATGCCTAACAAATATCTTAACAATTTGTTAAGCAAATAGGGCTCATTTGACTCGTATGAACTAGTTCGACTTGTGGAACATATGGAGAAGTCCATCTACTTGAAATATTGGTGGTCTAAAGAAACACTTCAGTAAAAGTAGAGTTACCAGGGTAATTTATGTAAATCCTAGAGATAAAGATATATATACTTTAAATCACTTAGGTCTCTCAATTGTATATAGGCTCTAATATTGACCGTCGATGTAACTCAATCTATACCATTGGATTTAGGGGAGCTCAAATACAAATAGAGGCCTTCCCTCTTATTTGTAAACCTTCAAAGTAATAGATTACTTTTAAGAGCATTTACTCAAACATTTGGTGTGCGCTATTTTTTTGTGGCTTTTTGTTGGTTTATAGCTTTTCTTGTCTTTCAAGTTTGCTTCCTCTTTGCTTCGGTGTCCTAGAGAATTTTTGCAAGAATTCTCATTGTTCGAGAGTAGGCTGACTTAGACAGAATTTGAACCCAAAAAATCGCCTAAGGCCATGGGATTTTCCAGACTAAAGCTTTAGCCCCGTGACACATTGGAGATCTATTAAATTTCATCAATTTGACATTTTGAGTACAAGGATGACATTGGAAATTTGGATAAACTTGAGGAGTTATTTATGGTAGTATCCCAATTAAATTAAATAAAAAAGAAATAGATATGAGATCAAGTGGAAGACACAGAGGTGGTTGAAAGAGCATGGGGCAGTGGTAAAAGAAGAGATGGACAGTAAGTTAACTAATAAAATAAAAACTTGTGTGTTTATAACACCATCCATCTCTTTGAAAATACCGTCTGTCTGCTTCCCTAAACTCAATTTCCAACGAGGATTTGACTACTGAGAAAGAAGAAAAAAAAACTTAATCTACTTGTATCATATGCTTATAATTTATTAATTCTTAATTTTTTCATGTTGTATTTTAATTACTTTTGAAGTAATATTCATATATTATATTATTAAATATAAAAGAAAAGAAAAGGAGGAACTCCATAATGTACATTGCATGTGTTTACAACAAGGGGTTATTAATTAATACAGCTGAAAAGATGAAAATGTCAAGAAGAAACGTTGAATTGTTGATGTGCTGTTTTGGCACAAAGTTAATTTTAAGAGCAACAAAGAAAGGACGAGAAGAAGACGACATTCCCCTCAACACTGATTTTGAAGTAACATTGTATGAACATCTGAATGTGCTTGCCCAAATTGTCCTTTCATTCTTAAATTTCTAGAGAAATCTTTTCAAATTAAGCTAGCTGAAAACAATAAAACAAATATAAAAAGGAGGAGGAGAGTAGGGGGTTGATGTTCAACCTGTCTACCACAAAGGTGGCAATTCAATATCATAACCACGTTCCTCTCAAACTTGATCTATGGTCGGTTTGGTGACTTCCACGTGGATTTACTGAAAATTCCCATGAAGCTGCTGCTGAATCTTCTAGTGTTTTGTGTGAAATAGCCACCTCTCAATTACTTTCTAGTTATTCTTGATTTGCTAAGCACCAAAATTTGCCATTTATCTTTACTGTAATAGATGGATTGGAATGTCAGCCGGATAGGATTAGGTCTAAATTTAAAAACTCAAAATTATTAGAATCATTTCAAATCAGTACAAGACTTGAAAATTGAGAATTAAATTATAGATCGAGAAAAAAAAAGAAACATCTGACTCTCTTTTTTTTCTTTTGCAAACAATTACGCTATCTTGATTATTTACGTTAAAATAGTTTGAAGTTTTATTAACCATTATAAATGCCAAATTTAATAATTAACTCCTCAATTAATTAATTTAAATTAATTAACTAAAATTATAAATTTAAATAAGGTCAATTTTTTTTTTGTCGAAAAGGAAACTATAATTTATTAAAATTAACTTAGAAAGTCGTTTGATACATAATATATCCCTGTTTATTAGCTACTAGCAGAGGTTTAACACAACTAGGGCCAAAGTTGCAAATACAATGCAAATCCTGCAAATTTAAATCACCCAAGAGAGAGGTAAACTGGTATACTTCCTAACCGAGCTAATATATCCATGCATTTTTCCTTCTCCCAATACATGCTTTAAGGTGCTAATAGTCAAAAATAGGAGAAGCATTTTATTGGATCTAGTGTCTTAAGTATAGTATTTTTGTTTAAGTAAATTTATAATTTTTCAAATAGATTGGTTAATAAAATTATTCATTAATTACATTAATATTTTGTATATCGCCCTCACATGATTTTTGATTGTAAAACAAAATGGAAGCAAATGTTATTCATTAGTTGTCTAATATTTAACTAACATTAAGCGGTATTACGTGGCCGGATCGTAATATAAAAAGATAGCTTGTATTAGTAGACAAATCTAAATCCTGAGTGGAGGAAGATTATGTATGCATGACTCATACACTTTGATATAAGTAAAAGTTTGAATTTGAATAGATAAAGAATCGAAAGCTGGTGCATTGGGTGTACGACTTCTGCATTATGTAGTGTCATTCACAACAATGGAATTCATGGCCCAAGACATGGGTAAATGATATCCTCTCATTGGCATTACATAGTTGATGAAAAGTAAACGTGGTCATAGGTCGTTCGTCTTTGTGATGAATAACCTGATTACTATTTGATAGTAATTGACTTTTCATGAAGGAAGGTGTAATGGTTACCATGAGATAAAATATTATCATATTGGGAGAACAGATATTATCTCAAAGAGATATTAAGGATATCCTATGAGGGTAACACACTTGTGATAAGGTCATTGGACGAACACTGAGTAGATGATTTCGTAATGGTATGTCGTAAGAGAGATCTTAGTTGTGATACTATATTGGAATGACTTCGTGACTAAATGAATTTATAATTAATAGGCGAAAACCCAGAACTTAATTATAAATCATTTGAGTCCAAATTACATATGGCTAACCGGTCCCTCCTTTAGCTCGTTGAAACTAGAAATGAATTGCATGTTAAATAAAAAATAAACAGAATGAATAGAAATAGAGAAATGGAAAATATTCAAAAATGATTATAGTTTTCTCCAAATTGGAGAAATGGAACCATTTGGAAAAGAATGTAGTTTTCTCAAAATGGAAATAAAAATGAAAATGGGAAATGATTCATTTGCAAATGTACTAGATTACTCAAAAACAATTAGAAGAATGAGTTTATATTTTTGGGCATTTTTAAAACCCGAAAATGAAAATAAGCCATTCAGTCATAGTGAACAAGTTGACTTGTGAAATATTGAATATATTTTCTTGAAAATTTTATCAGGGGAAAATTGTTATAATTTTACCGATAGTAAAATTGGGATGAGAAAATTATTTAATTGAAAATTTAATTTTTATTTTGGAAAATAGAAAAATATGTATTGGGTTGGATCAAATTATAAAATGTTGGGTTGAGAGTCTAGAAAGTACATATAATTTGGTCCAATACAATGAGAGGCCTGAATCTTCATCATAATATATATGAGGGGAAGCACACCTTATTAGCCCCTCTCCCTCTCCTAGTTGGACTATAAAGTTGTCTTATTAAGGCTCAATCTATTTTATTTTCGTTTTATTAAAGCTTATTGTAACAACCCGTTTTCAGTAAAGTCAAAATAGTGGTTTGGAGACCACAAATCTGAGTTAGTAGGAAAATTTATTTTAATATTATTGCATGGTCTGAATTATGATAGGAAAGACGTATGAAAATTTCGATAAGAAAATTTTACCGATTTCATGCTTAATTATAGAAAGAACCAAATTGCATAAAATGCAAAAGTTAAATTCTAGTAGCTATAAGGATTAATTAGCTATGGAATTCAAAACTTGAGGTCCTTATATGGCAATTAGACCATTAAATGGAGTTAGTAGATATTTTTGATGAATCATCCTTGAAAAATTGGAAAAAGAAAAAGACTAAATTGAAATTTAGAATAAATAAAGATGATAATAGTTTAATATCATCTTATTTCATCTTCATCCCCAAATTATAATACATGGAAACCCTAGGAAAGAGAAAAACATTCAAGCAAGCTTTTTGGCTTAATTGGATCATAAAAGACCAAATACGGAATTGGATCGAGGAAAACAAAAAGTATCAAATTAGTAGATTTCTGTATACGAACGATTATCGAGGTAAGTTCGTGTAACTTAATTATGAATATTAATATGTTTAAATTGAATGTTGTATTTTTTGTGAATTGCATAAAATTTTAATGTATGAAATTAACCATATGCTCGTTATTACTCGATAAATGATAAGTCCCGTTTGAATAATGAAATGTGATGGATACAGTATTTGCCCGTATTGATTATAGTCCTGCATATGTTGAGGACATTATAGCTCAGACGAGCATCCTGTTAAAAGCCTTCTCGAGCATTCCTATTATATGGCTCCTGTGAGCATCTTGATCGGTAGTGATTCTGCATGTGTTGCGAACTACTGTAGCTCTTTGTGAGCGTCCTATTTTATGATTGGTTGTGATCTTGCATACGATGCGGACACAAACTCAACTCTTTATGAGTGTCCTGATATGGCTCGTTTGAACTTCCTGTTAAATAGCTATCCGGAGCTCACTAATAATAACTCTTCGGAGTTACCTATTAAGCTCAATTAGCTTTCTGATTAAAACTCTTATGAGTTTCCTGTTTAGCCCAGATAAGCTTCCTAATACATGGCTCACATGAGCATCCTGTTACATGGCTCGAGAGAGTGCTTCCTGATTATGTGCCGTAATTGGGTACCCCTGAATACAAATTGACGGATTTACAGTTTTGTACACTTTAAGTGTACTACTGATGTATCCATCGATATTTCAAATAAAATCAACGGGTAAAGTTTTAACATGTCTAAACTGAACTTGAGATGACTTGTTAAGGAAATGTATGAGTTATGTGAAAATACGATATGAAAAGATTATGTATATGAAAATTGTTACCTGATCAGCTCATCATCATTATTATTTGAAAACTATTTAGAAAATTTATGACTAACTTGCTTGATTGAGTGTATGTGGTTAGACAATTGACCAAATTGATGGGATGCATGTTATTGATATGCCTATTTTAAATGAACATTATTGGTAAGTGAAATTCCTGTTATACGAACTTACTAAGCATTAAATGCTTATTAGGTTTTCTTTTCTTTGTTTTATAGTACTCGAAAGCTCGTAAAGGTTGGAGAGCGGTCGGAACATCAGCACACTATCCTCCAGCTTGTTTTGGTATAAATAGGAAACTTACTTTGGTATAATGGCATGTATATGCTAATGGTGACAAATGAGGGTATGTAAATGTTTTGGTTGTAACTAGTCATTTGGAATGGCTACTGATAATATGTTTAATATATATATATATATGAGGTTATATCATTTTTGGTATGTGATATGCTTGGATTAGTAATTTAGATATAATCATACTTGGACAAGTTTATGATTAAAAGGGGGTAAGATGAATACTTGAAAGTATGAGCAAACATGTCATGTATAAAACTTGAATATTAGCTTGATTTATATGCCTTGGATTGGTTGGTAAACACATATAAATGTTGTTGTAGGTTGAAGGAAAATTTGGGTGATAAATAAGGCTAGGAAATGACCTTATTTTGTCCACACAGGTAGACACACGGGCGTGTGTCTTGACTGTGTGTGACACACGACCTGGCGCATGGGCGTGTGGTTTGGCCGTGTGTCACCCTGTATCCTTGAAATTTAGAAACAGAATGCTTAGAATTGATCACACGGGCAGAAACACGGCCGTGTGAGACATACGACCTAGAACATGGGCATGTGTCTTGGCCATGTGAAACCTGCACCTAATTTTTAAAAACTAAATTGACCACAAGGCCTAGCACATGGGCGTGTGGCAAGCCGTGTGACACAAGTCAGAGAGTTGCACGGGTATGGACATGGGCTGGGACACAGCCGTGTGCCTCACATCGAATGCCCACACGGCCTAGGACACAAGCCACTCGAGCGTGTGACCTCTGTACATAAGAAAAATTTTGGAATTTTACAAAAAATTTTCTAAGTTCTTGATTTAGTCCCGACTTGTTTCTAATGCTTAGTTTGGGACTCGAAGGTCCATTTAAGGGACAATGTGATTGGATATAATTGGTTTTAGATATGAATAGTATTTTACACAAATTTACTGTAATTATTCTGTAAACTTTGGTACTGCTCTGTAACCCTATTCCAGTGACGGATACGGGTTAGGAGTGTTACACTTGCTTTTTAATTTATTTTATTATTCGAGGACTATAATACTTTATTTTGAACTGTGGCATGAGATTTAGGTTTTAGGTTTGCTTTATTTTACATGACACTTAATTTAAGTTCTCGAATTATGATTATTAATTAATTATGCATGAACCTCAATTTTTATTAAAAACAAATAGTTATCACTTTTCCGATACTAAAATGTAATTAAGATTTCAAGTAATGAATTAATTGGAAATTAACTAAGTTTTCTGCTAAATCAAACAAATGTCTTAAAGACGACTGTTTTCAAAAAATTCAATAACCTTGCTAGGCCATCTCGATGGCTGATGTAATCTCCCAAATTCATGTGTAACATCTAGGTCGGATTGGGGAGGTTACACTACCTAACAATTTGATTAAGGACAAAAAAACTATGAGTAGAAGTTTGTCCAGGAAGGAAAACGAACAAAGAAAAAATACACGTAAGGAAAGGACAAGTCCACGATTATGGCGAGACATCTGAAAAGCTGTCGAGACTTGTCAAATGAATATAAGATCGATCAAGGGAAGGTCGCTTAGCGTCCATTTGCCTGATGAGTTTGGGGAAAGAATCAAAGACCAGCAACTCGAATTAAGAGAAAATTGGCTCAAGACACTTAAGGAGTAAAATGTGTTTAGTTTCTATTTTTATTACCTTGACAAGTTGAGGCTAACTTGCGTAGTATAGTAAAGAAATTCATTGAGTTCTTTCGAGCTTACAAAAATTTGGCTTGTGTCTGTAGGACATAAAGAGTGATCGAGGACCTTGAGGAGAGACTAAGCTAGACCGTGTTAGATCAAGAATCATTGTCAGTAAAGGGTTGTGCACATAGTAAAGGGGTACCTTTAGAGGCTTCGCCTCAAGGTCGAATATATTATATTTAAATAATTTCCCTTGGAGTCGAGGTTGAAGATAGTAAACTTTTGTTCTAAAATATAAAGTTTATGATGTTAGAGATATTTTTCAATAAAGTCTGTCTATAAATTATTAAGTTACGAGTATGGTATTTAGTCCAAATTGGTCCATTTGTAACATTCTACACCTAGATTCAGTGATTGGGTCAGGTGAGGGTGTTACATGTATATGGACTTAAATATTATGATCTTACTATGTGAATTGCTATCTTACTGGTTATCTTGTAGAATTGTATAGGAACACACGTAAGGATGCCAAGGATATGTCATGTCATGCCTTTATGTTTTATATACTTTAATTGTTATAGTGATAAGGTAAGTTAAGTCTATTTCCTGTGAACTTACTAAGCATTTATAATGCTCACTCTGTTATGTTTTTCCTGTCTTGTAATGGTCTTTTGTGGAGCATAAAGATCGGATCATCTGAAAACTCACACTATCCAACTTTTATTTCAGTAAACTTTTATTTTGGTAGTATTTTAATCGTACTAGAACTCGGATATGTGGCATGTAGATAGGCAATTTATGCTTATGTGTACCTACTTTGAATGATGTTGATTTTAGACCTAAAATAGAGTATGACATGAATGGTAATATGATATGGATGAATGTGTGTACCTTGCTAATATGTTTAGCTATAATTAAAGCCTATGAATGATTAAAATGAATTATATGTATGGGTGGAAATCATGAAACATAATGTTATGTTTAGATATTAAGTGTGGTGGATTGACATAAGATTTTGGCATTGATAAATTGGTATGATATGTATACATTGCCTTGCATTTCAATGTATATGTAGGAGTGATGGAAATCAATGTGTTGTTGACTCAGTGATTGGCATGATGCATAATTAGTATTATAGAATTGAATGAATATAGAATGTATGCATCTTAGCAATAGTATGAAATGTTCAAATGTGATTGTTTGAATACATGGTTGGAATATGGCATTTTGAGAATGGTTTGAATGAGTTTTATGCAGGTCATTGGTGTGCCTAAACCACCATTTTAAAAGGGCTTTGGTTTGGGCATGAAAGGTACCATAAAACTTGTGATTTTTGACCATTTGGGAAAAAGTATCGATACCAAGGATCAAAGTATCAATACTTGACCAAATGAAAAGTTTTTAAAATGAACAAAATGCCAATTTGTATCGATACCTATAAAGAGTATCCATACTTATTTTTCAAAGAACAATACTTTTTAAAGGAATTGATAAAATGATATTGTTTTCAAAATTCCAAATTTGGCAGAATGCCAAAACAATATCGACACCATTACTAAGTATTGATATTTATTTCCAAACTTTTGAAAAATTGCATTTTGGTCCTTATTCATGCACGAATATATTCTATTGTATCTAAAAACTCGATTTAGTTCTAATTATATTCAGATATACTAATGTGTATGTAATCGAAATTATTTGATGTTTTTTATTTTAAATTGAACTGAATGATATAATTTGTGTGTGATTGTTCCGGTGATTGTTGTATCATCTTGTAACTCAGGTTTGATGACCGGACTGGGTTAGGAGTGTTACAATAACCTTATCAATAAGAGAAGTTGTAGCTCGTGGAATAACAATAGTCTTTTTTGCAAACCCTAGATGATGTTTTTCCAATGCTCAATAAATCTTTAACATTGTCATCATGAGTTGCAACTTTATGTTTCACACGAGCATCCATCAAATGTTGATCTTCATTACTCAAATGTACTCGATCCTTCTTTACCCAAATCTACCTTGTTACGGTCTTCTTATTTCATTCATTGTTCTAACAAATTTTGGAATTAAGTTGAACTTCTTCCAATCTCATATCATTCTATAACAATGAGGTCTACTATTTCTATCTTCCCCACAATAATAACATTCAATCTTTTTGAAGTTTTTATTTCCTGACTCATGATGAAAAGAAACATCCATAACTTTTAGCTTTAACGAAAATTGAGGGAGCGATAAGTTGTTTACTTTTATTGATGTAATCAAATCCTCTATGACCTAATTCAATTCTCCTTAAAACCAAAATTTCATCAAGCCTCCATCTATGCATCGTCTAACTCGCTGTTATCATCTTTTTCAGCCCTCGAGCTTAACAATCAGCACGAAGCCCACCACGGAATGAGTAAAAAAGCTCCAATTTAAGCCCTAATTGAACTGCTTTAGTAATAGACTTTACAAATTACGCTGCCAAAACTACAAAAGATGTATAGTCAGACAAAATGAATCAGGTTTTTTTTTCCTCTACAATTATTCCCTTTCTACATGTCATCCAATACAACTAGTTTCTCATATTATTTGTCAGATACTTCCTTCTTCATCGTGAAACGAACATATATTCAGTGGAAAGCATGCGAAACGTAAGGAGACGAGGAAAAGCAACTATAAAATGCACATGAAGATGCTATCACTATACATTTTAAAATTTATTAAATATAGACATTTAAATAAAAAATTTAAAAATGGTTCTTATATTAACAAAATATAGTTAAAAGTACTAATTACAATTTATCATGTGGTTTGGTGTTAAAACCAAAAAAAAAAAAAAAAACCCAATAATTTGAACTGTGAACCCAAAGTCCCCCCCATGAACCGTAGGTCCTGAGTGCCAGCCTTGCCGGGCTCTAGCATACGACACCGCACACTACTGATCCAAGTTTTCCCATTGTCGCCACCTTCCAAGCATTTCACTTCCTCACGTGAAACCCTGCAATCCCACAAGCATACCTCCACCGCCGCCGCCGCCGCCATTAAAACTTTAAATCATACCTTATTTAGCCTTTGTCCATATGATTTGCTTTGGTGAGTCATCTTCTTTTCCCTTTATATATATATATATATATTAAAGAGGATAGATATTAAGCTTCTTTTTGGGTAGTGTCTGGAGAGGTAAGAGGGAAACAAGTGTCGTCTCCACCAGTATTCCATAGGAAATGAGCATAGTATGCTGAGTAATAAGAGTTGGTAGGATCTGCTGATATGGCTCCCAACAAAGTTTCCTCAGCTGCCCACAAATCTTTCCTCACTCTCCATAAAAAGCTAGCGTATTTACTGTATGCTTCACCGTCCGCTGGTTCTACTTCTATCGCTTTCTTGAAGTACTCTTCCGCTCTGTTTCCGCACAAATTTAAAAAAGAAAAAAGCGTACCATTAGTCAAAAACAGCTGTAAATAAATGTAATCACATCATCCCCAAGTAAAGTTTAAATCTTTTTCCAAGTCAAAAATCTAACGATTAGGTCATATAAGCATGCGGAGAAGGGAAAAAGTAAAAAGGTGATATTTTTCCTGAGTTCAGCACGTGATAGATCACGTGCATAAAGGTAATATATGGGGGGATATTTTCATAGTTTCCATGGACGGGAAAGCTATGAAGCTGCATGCACCACACATTCCTCTTCTATCAAAGATTCAAGAAAAACCCACATCTTAAGCATGAGCAAAACGACAAGGTTGATTTTCTTTATAAATTATTTCTGTGCAGTCAGAAACAATAGGACAATGAATAGATATTATTGTAATTTGCATTTCCAACTTGTTCAGCTGAATCAGTTGAGTCGGTACTGCTTTTTAGTTTTCCACCAAGAACCAAAGAGGAAATTGAATACTAATACTATCAATTAAATGAAAGATGGTAAAGATTTCGTACCTGTCATAATCACATACAACAAGGTAGAGAAACTGGGCATAATTGGCAAGGAGGAGAGGATTGTTAGGCTCTTGTGACAACTCTGTTTTATAAAGAAGCTCTGTTTTTAAGTAATCTTCATGATAGTCATCAGGTTCCAT
The DNA here is from genome assembly GCA_025506655.1 of Gossypium rotundifolium. NCBI lineage: Eukaryota > Viridiplantae > Streptophyta > Magnoliopsida > Malvales > Malvaceae > Gossypium > Gossypium rotundifolium. The sequence goes on from CP106728.1 coordinate 31,415,817, forward strand.
CTTTGCCATTACAGGTGAAATGAAACTCCTAATGGTTTCATTATCAATCGTTTCATCACTGAATAAAGCTTGCATCTTTGAAGCTTCATCAACGATAGTGTTCCAAAGGCTGAGCTCTTCTTCTCTAGTTACTCGTCCTGAAGTTGATGACGCTGTTTGCGATTCACCTGTTGTTCCTGGAGATGATAACTGGGAAGCACCATCGGGAACAATGGTTCTAAACTGCTCTGCTGTATTGAAGAGTCCATCTCCGTCGGTCCCACTGGCGATGGGCCTGGCTTTTCCACCGCCGCCATTGTTTCCGCCAATGGAAGTGGTTTTACCGCTCGATGACGTTACTGAAAACGACTTTATAGATGAAAAATCGAACTTTGGGTGCTTCTGATCTTCAACCACAGAAACATAAGAGGCAGATGGGGAACTGGGGGCTGCTACTGCAGCCAGAGCAGCGGTGCTTCCCATAGAATGAACCGAATAATTAGCTAACAGGACCATCACGTAAACCATCAAAGTGGGCGTATGAGAAAAGACCTGTTGGAACAACCAAACAAACGAAGCGTGCATCTCTTTTTGAACTCTAACAAGAACCCCTTGTAAATCTTCATAAAACAAAAGCTCTCGCATCTGCAAAGTGTAACTGTGAAGCTCTCGGATTATAAAAACCATTGAAGAAAACGCCTTCTTCATTGAACAATAAGCCGACTCCCCTGCGTCACGAAACCCTTCTTGCCATTGTAGTTTCCTCTTTATAATCCGAAGCGAAAGCGGAAGATCCACGCTGTTGGCTTTACGTTCTATGTTTGATGGGATTATTTCTTCTCCTCTTTCCAACCACGACGGCTTCAAAGATTCAGAATCTAAATCCTTCATGTTAACTTCGCTGATGGGTTTATCATTGTCGTCCGGTGACTGGAATTTGGGAGCCAATTGTTGAATCTTTTTTGAGAATTCTTCATCAGAGAAGTCATCGACTAAACTAGCACTGCAAGCTCTTTTTAAAGTTCTGGACCTTGGATAGAGAAACTCACGGCATCGGGTGCGTTGGAGAGTGGTGGAGTGAGCACCGAACAGAGCTGACCGGCGAACCGACTTCAAACAAAGAACAGAAGGTGAAGAGGTAGCTGAAACTAGAGCTTGAGAGGAAGATGGAGGTTGAGGAGGAATCGGCTTTGACCACTGTAAACGCGCCGTTGCTGCTACTTCCACTACCATTTGTTAAAGCTTTGGTACTTGAAAAGCTCGCTGGAAAGAAAAAAAAACTTTGCCTTTCAAACTGGTACCTCCCCACTCAAAGCTTCAATCCTTCTACAAATAACCTGAAAAACAAGAAAGTGTTGTCTTTCAATTCAATCCCCATAGAATTTCAGTAAGAAAAATAAAAAAAAAATTGAAAAGAAAGCGAGAAACTGGGATCTATAAAAGCACATTTGCCACCATGAAAATCGGATCTCGAAACTCGAAGACCGATGAAATTCGCCCCGACGAAAAAGAGATTAAAACTTTTTCTTCTAAAGAAAGAGCAGGTGATATAAACGTACATGAGATTCTAACTTTTGAGTTCGTAAGTCGGACGATACTAACAAAAAAGGGGTTCCTTCTAAAGCTCCGGTAAGCCTTAATCCGAAGGTTCATCAAAAAAAGCAGGAAGAGAGAGCTCTTTAGTCTTTAGCTTTTCCAAGCATGTGCAGTGCGCTAATGAAAAAACAGAGAAAGAAAGAAATATATATATATATATATATATATATATATTTTTTTTACATGCGTAAAATTCAACAGTTCAAGCCAGTTAAAACACTGTACAAAATCCAGATGTCTTTACTAAGCACAGCATCTAACACCTCCGATTGTTTTACTCATTTAGCGATCAAATTTTATAAAAAATACTTTTACTTATTTATTTATTTTTCTTTTCACCATTGAATTTTTATTATTTATCAAATTATTTTAAAATAAATAAAAAATTATTTTTATTAATTTTATTGACATAGCATACACGAACGTTGCATCCACGTAATGATCCACATGCATATCATGATTGTTTAAAAAATTAATTATTTGTTGACGTAGATTGATTATACGTGGCAATCCCTTGAATTTTATGTTTTTATAATTAGATTGGTCAAATCGTCAATTTTTAATCTGTTCAATTAATCTAGTTTTATTAACTAAATAATTTAAAAATTCATAAACATAAAAATATTACTAAAATAGAAAAACTTTGTTCAACAAGTTCATATTGGGTTTCTTTTATATATTTCATGTCCATTTTATGGTTCATGTTCGGGGTTCGTAGCTGCTCCTCCCAACAATGTCGTCTCCAAGGTTCGAACTTGGGTCCTTTAATCTGTTATAATTTGATATGACAAATTAGGTTTTCCCAGTATACTTAAGGAGCTTATTCTCAATCAAAGTAGCGTCTTTTTCAGTAGTTTTTCGTAATTTTTAAATTTTAAGTTGATAAGTGTAAATGTCTTGTTTTTACTCATTTTGAGACCCAATTTGGTCAATAGTGTCATTGGGGCCTAACATATGGTTGAGTGGTGTAGAGACATGTTGGAGGTTGAAAACGAGCGAAAATGGCATCAAAGGAGAGGGTACTGTGATATTTGATGTAACACCCCTAACTCACATCTGTCGCCGAAATAGGGTTTTAGAGCATTACTGATCAAACATACATATTTCAAAACATGTCAAAACAATCATCCTAGGTGCCTAACCAATATACCCTCATTGGTACCACAATTATATCATCAAATCATATCATCAAAGTATCATTCAAGTCCAAATTATAAACATGCCAAATCCAATCTATTTTGCCTATTTCTTGTTCATTTAAACATTAACTTAAACATGCCATAATATAACCTCAAACATAATCACGTATTTATATGTATATAACCAACCAATATTAGCTTAATCAATCTACAAAATGATTAATAATTAGACACCCTAGGTACATGCCGACACAAAAGGTTAAAACATCACCACGTTTGAGTTCGGGACCATTGTTGGATGTTGAATCGAAGATCAAATTAAGTACCTAACCTACGTACGAAAAATAAAACCGTACGCTGAGTATAAACTCAGTGATATTTCTATAATCCGAATATCAAAAAAATATGAAATCACAAATATACAATCTAAATATTTCAATAACCATATCACATTTCATTTGTTTCACAATATCTGAATTCTCATATTTGCTATATAAATAGCTTTGCACAATATAATACACATATCATTTAAACAATAATTTTATTCATTCCATATCTAATTCATGAATATACAATTCATTTGTCTCAAGCCATATTTCAATTCACTGTCCCATTTTCATTTCACATACAATATCATCTAACATCAACCATAATGCAATTTCAATTAATTACCCCTATTAACACAACTTGGACTCGGACGGATTCGCGATCCAACCAAACACACCAGTTTGGCACCCAGTGCCGCATCAGATAATTTGAAGTAATAATTTGACTCCTAGTGTCTCATTGGCTAAACCAAGTAAATTGGAACCTAGTGCCTCATCAAATATATCCGAAGTAATAAATTAACACCATGTGTCTCATCGACTTGAAGTCGAAGAAATTCCTGAACTCTTCCAATCCTATGGCATGCCATCTATATCCGACTCAGCCCGATACAGTTAATAGGGTTCCAATTCACTTTTCAAATACAACTAACTTCATTTCAAATCAAATAATCAATATATATATACCAATTCAATCAATATAAATTCAATAAATTCCTCACATACTAAATTAATCTATTTCAATTGCAAAACACAATAATTCTCACCTCATCAACTTACCATAAGCATTAAATCAAAATACAACAATTAATAACTAGATTCGGATTATAGAAATACAAACCAAAAATTTCAAGCTATTTCTCGTCGACTTTATCTTTTCCCGTTTTGATCGAGGATTCCGGCACAACGTTAGCTACGGAATTTAACCAATTAAATTTATCAATACAATACAATTAATTTCATATTGAATATTTCAACTTTTACTCAACATTTATCTAAATTCCAATTTAGTCCCTAAACCAAGACTAATTTTATTTCTTCACAATTAATTCTATATTTTCATTCAATTTCCACTTTAAACTAGATTTAACTCTCTAATTTCTCTTAAATCCCTAAATTTTGAAATTTCAAAATTTAGTCCCTAATACTCAAAATTTATACTTTATTCTACAATTCAATCCTTTTTCATTTCTATCTTAAAATCTATCAATTTAGTATCTAATATTCAAATTATTCAACATAGACAACATTTATAAAATCAATAATTTCTAAAATTTCGACATGGGTCGGGTAGTATTTAATACATTGTATTCTAAAAATATAAAATTATAAGAAAATGGACTAAATTGACTAACCAATTTGAACAATTGAAACCCTAGCTTTTTCTCCTTTCTTTCTCTTTTCTTTTCTTTCTTTCCTTCTCTATTTTTGTTTCAATTTGTTTTTTTCTATTTCTTTTCATTTCATTTGTTTTATTATTATTATTTCATTTACTTATTATTATTATAATAATATAACATATATACTTAAATATTAAGTAAGTATAATTTATTAATAAATATATGTATATAAATTTTACACATGTACTCACCAACACCATCAACTTGTTGAAATAAGAATTAATTGCTTCTTTAGTCCCTTTATTTTCTTTAATCTATAATTCAATTTTTACCCTTTATGCAATTTAGTCCTTATACATAATTACTCTTAATTCATGCAAATCCACCTAACCAAAACCTAATTAACTACACAACTAGCTTCATAAATATTTTTAATAAATATTTACGAGTCTATTTTACGAAAACGGAGACCCTAAAATACACTTTTCGATACCCGTGACTATCGGGTCATTACATTTGAACCTGGAATCACAATACATCCAATAAACTCAAAGACTGGAGACCACCGTTCAGTGGTATTGCAATATCCACTTTGGGTATCATGAAATCCACCCTCCAAGAAGATGAGTTTTGGGACCTTGTGTGGTTCCATAAGTGGCGAGAATTTTGCATTTGGCTTCAAAGATTGGAGACCACCAATAAACTCAAAGATTGGAGACCACCCTTCGGTGGTATTGCAATATCCACTTTGGGTATCACGATATCCACCTTCCAAGAAGATGAGTTTGGGGCCTTGTGCGGTTCCACGAGTAGCGAGAATTTTGCATTTGGCCTCAGAGGCCTGCAGTGACTCCTGTGGTTCTAGAATTCTATACTAACCTAAAGTTTGCTAATGATGATAAAGTTTATGTCAAGGGAAAAGAGGTTGAAGTCTGTCCTCAATAATTTCTAAGTATTATAAGGCTCATTTATATGAAAAAGACGAGGTTGAACTGCTCGAGTTAAGAAATTTTGATAGCATAGATTTGGACTCTTTAATTCTTTACCTAATAGGAGGTTGAGGAGAGTGGGCACGAGAGATAGATACGAATCTACCCCTCTTGATGACGTCACAAACAAACTAAAATTCGACAAAGGCAAGCGCACCTATCGAACAGTAGTATAGCTATGGTGAGTTCGGAATATCTTATCCACAAGGACTAAAAGTACTAGTAATAACTATCTATCTATTATTTAGCCTAATAATTAAGGCGATTTGTTTTTTTATTTAAAACTAACTAATTAACTATGAACGCGACAGAGAGTGAAGGAAATAATCGAATAAACCAATGATAAAGACAATACCCAAGGAGAAATCCACCTAGACTTCACTTCTTATTCTAACTCTAAATTAAACGATTTATTCATTTGTCTTGATCCGTAGAAATCCCTAAATTATGTTAATTTCTCTTTCGAGACTAAGAACAACTAACTCTAGGTTGATTAATTGAAATATCTTTCTAATTTAAAACCCTATCATCGCATTAACTCGATTTATGGATTCCTTATTAGATTTGACTCTAATCCGGCAGATTTATGTCATCCTATTTCTAGGGTTGCAATCAACTCCGCGTAAGTATGCTAGATCTACTCTTAAACGGGGACTTTTGCTCCACTGAATAAGTACATCAAACTTGAATTAATACCCTAAAAATATTAAGGCAAGAATTAAGAACACATAATTAAGAACAAGAACAGGTATTTATCATGTAATTTAGGCAATTAAATAATAAGATCCATCATCGGTTTCATCCTCCCTAGGTATTTAGGGAGTTCAGTTCATACTCATAAGGGAAAATATCTCAAAATAAAGAAAACAACAAGACATGAAAAATCCAATAAAACTTCGAAGGAAATTCGACTAGAGATCTTCAATCTTGGAGTGGATCTGCTTTGAGACGATTTTGACGGCTCCTTCGAGTAATTACTTCCGTCTACTCTACGTTTCCCCTTAGGTCTTCTTCTAGCGTGTTTATATTGACTTTGGAATGCTCAAAATACCTAAAAATTATCTTTTTCCGTGTGAAAACATAGCAGGGTGCGATAAGGACACGGGCGTGTGATCAGCCCGTGTAAGAATGCCTAGGTCGTGGGCAAATCTGGCATAGTTTGAATTCAACACCGGCTAGCATACGGCCTTGTGTCTAGCCCGTGTGGTTCATACGGGCATGTGCTTAGCCCATGTGGGATTGGCTTGGCCGTGTGGATCCTTAAGACAACCCATTTTGTTCGATTTTTTGGCCCGTTTTTCACTCCTTTTGCTCCTCTGTGCTCACCTAAGTATAGAAACATGAAGTTAAAGGATTAGGAGCTTCAAATTCACTAAATTATATAATAAATCACCCAAAAACATGCTAAGCATGAGATTAAAATATGTTACTTTTATGGTTTATCAAATATCCCCAAACTTAAGCATTTGCTTGTCCTCAAGCAAAATCCTCAACTCACAATTAGAATTAAACTTTCTCAATTCATAATTTTCTTCAATAATGTTTTATCATAATTCATAAATAATCACACATTGATAATTTAACTAAAAGAGCATTAAAGATTCAAACAATCCAAGTCACATATTTTTAAAGCATGAAAATATAGGTATTTCCCATTATCTAAATAATTACCTTTAATTCAAAACCGACAAGATTCAACATCCTCACTAAAGATTTACTCAAATCACTCAAAGTATTTAAGGTTCAAAAATTAAGCACTCAAAAGTCAAACATGAAAAGTTATTACCATAGGCTTGCATGAAAATCAAATCTCCACCACTATAAAATGAGATAATACACAAATCAAAAGGTCTTTAAAGGGTTGTAATTGGGCTTGGGTTAAATCTGTGGATAAATGCTGAAAAAGAAGGTTAGAATTGAGATCGAATTGATAAATTACCTACTAGAAAAATAAACAATACTGAAAAAGTACATCAATCGAAATTAAAGAAAATCACGAGCTTCTCTTAGAAAATGAAATTAATTACTTAGGCTCAAACTTAAAGAACTAGTAATAATATAAATATTTCCACTTTTTTTGTAATATAAGAAAAACTTTAATAATTGAAACAAAAGAACATAGTTAGGCAACTGACCAAATCAAATCTCGCCAAAAAAGGGTGTTAATACAATAGGAAAATTTCTCAATGAATAAAAAAGGATGAGTTATAGATTAATATTAAGGGTAGATCAAGAAACGGTTTATTAGGCTCAAAGAGGTTCACTAAAGGTTAATTATGAAGGTAGGCTTTTAATGGGATAAGTGGGTTAAAACCTAAGTGTCTTTATCATCTCAATATATCAAATCAAGGGTGTGGTCTCGACATGCATAATCGAAGCAAGTTCTAGAATAATAAATCAATATTGACATACTCATAACCAATAATAACGTGAGCAAGAAAAGTGTATGCTCTTAAAGGCTCAAAATCTCACAAAAATTACGGTTTTTGATGTCAATCTCGTAAATCTCAAAATTCAAGGTAATATTTAAATTTAGGGAAACAACTTAGCAAATTTTTTTTATTCTGAAAATAGACTTGTCATGCTTGATTCTCTAATGTCTTAAAGCTTAAACAATCAACGCACAATTAACTATGATTTAATCCAAAACATATCAATAAAAATCATAAATCAATAAAAAATTATTCTAATAGTAATACGAGAAAATTACTTAAAAACAAGATATAATTAGGGATTTTCTAATAATCACATAAATAACCTCCCCACACTTAAGATATACGTTGTCCTCAATGTATGAATATATATAATGACAGGATAAGTCGAATATTATAAGAGAGGAAAAGAAATGAAACTGCCCTGAAGTTTGGATGAATTCCGTGGAATAGTGAAAGCGGAATTGTGGACATAGCTAAGTGAAGTGCATAATTCTGAGCAACTGTTAAGAAAATAAACACAACTGTGGAAGAAGATTAAAGGATTACTCAATTAGGAACAATTATAAAAAATAAAATAGAGTTCAAAATATAAAAGATAAGTATTTGAAAAGATGATAAGAAACATAAAAGTAAATAGACTAAAAATAAAAATAAAATAAAGATAAAAATAAAAATAATATAGATGGACTCAAAGGTCCTCATTGTCAGACGCGTTGTGAGTTGCCGGCACTGAAGATGAAATATGGAGATGGTGGCAGATTTGCTGCAATGTAGCCTCAAGACTGTCGAACCGCTGAAAGCCCTACTACTCGAAATGAGTGAGACGCTCAGATATGTCTATCAAAGTGGTACCAAAAGAAGGAGGTCGGTGACTCAGAGGTGGAGGATGAGGTTAGTCCTTGTGAGAGAGAGGAACACCATCAGGGAAGTCCTCGGGTTCATCCTGAGATCAGAATGAAAAAATCTGTATTGAGGAGGATCAAATCCATGACACCGCTCGATCATCCTCATGTGTAGCATGAGATACCCTAAAGGGACATTTGGCCTACAAGTATGAGTGTGGAGGACTACTCCGGTGTGTCGAGGAGACTGTAGTGTCAAGCGAGACGAGTCACATAAAAGCCTAAGCAGATGGGGCCCTTCTTGTGTCGATCAGTCTAATGGTGGAAGGATAAAGCGATGAAGTACGCCAGATCAAATTTATGGCCATGCGCCATGCTCCATAGATAATAGGCGTCATGAGTGCTAACAACTCCGGTGCTCTCTAGTCGTCCTGTTAAGGTGTGAGCAAGAGGTGCATGAATATACTGTAGGGCCAGAGGGAGAGAAGTCGCCTTCGAGGGGCTAGTGTCATAGGGTGTCAGGCCGCCCGTGAGATCAGTCCAACAACGCGAAGGTGAGTGATGAATATGTCGATGAAGCTGAAGGAAGTCCTTGGCGCTCATGAACTCCTCTGTGTAAAGTCCCAAAGCAGCACTGAACTCTTGGACGCTCATATGTCGCACCAAACCACTGATGGGCTCGAAACTAACTAATATTTCGACAAAGGCAAGCGCACCTATCGAACAGTAGTATAGCTTTGATGAGTTCGGAATATCGTATCCTCAAGGACTAAGATTAACAGTAATAACTATCTTTTTATTATTTAGCCTAATAATTAAGGGGTTTTATTTAAATCTAAAATTCAACTAACTAATAACTATGAACGCGACAGAGAGTGAAAGAAATAATCGAATAAACCAATGATAAAGACAATGCCCAAGGAAGAATCCACCTAGACTTCACTTATTATTCTGACTCTGAATTAAACAATTTATTCACTTGCCTTGATTCATAGAAATCCCTAAATTATATTAATATCTCTTTTGAGACTAAGAACAACTAACTCTAGGTTGATTAATTGAAATTTCTTTCTAATTAAAACCCCTATCGCCGCATTAACTCGATCTATGGATTCCCTTATTAGATTTGACTCTAATCCGATAGATTTATGTCATCCTATTTCTAGGGTTGCAATCAACTCCGCTTAATTATGCGAGATCTTCTCTTAAACAGGGACTTTCACTCCACTGAATAAGCACATTAGACTTGAATTAATATCCTGAAAATATTAAAGCAATGGTTAAAAATACATAATTAAGAACAAGAACAAGTATTTATCATGTAATTCAGATAATTAAATAATAAGATTCATCATAGGTTTCATCCTCCCTAGGTATTTAGGGAGTTTAGTTCATATTGTAAGAGGAAAACATCTTAGAATTAAGAAAACAACAAGACATAAAGAACCCAAAAAATTCTAAAGAACTTGATGGAGATCTTCAATCTTGAATGAGATCCTGCTTCCGAGATGATTCCGACAGCTTCTTTCGAGTAATTTCTTCGATCTACTCTGCATGCTCTGGTAGGTCTTCCTCTGGCGTGTAGTTATAGACTTTAGAAGGCTCAGAAACCCTAAAAATTGGCTTTTTCCGCATGAAAACAAAGTAGGGTGCGACAGGGACACGGGCGTGTGGTCAACCAGTGTGAGGAGGCCCAGGCCGTGTGAGAATTTGCATGGCTCTCGATCGACACGGGCTGGCACACAGGTGTGTGTCCAACCCATGTGGTGCGGGCTTGGCCGTGTGGATCCTTGAGATAGCCCGTTTTGTCCGATTTTGGCCCATTTTCCACTCCTTTCGCTTCCTTATGCTCACCTAAGTATATAAATACAAATTAAAAGCATTAGGAGCATCGAATTCACAAAATTATATGAATAAACATCCAAAAACATTCTAAGCATGAGATTAAAATGTGTTACTTTTATGGTTTATCAAATATCCCTACACTTAAGCGTTTACTTGTCCTCAAGCAAAATCCTCAACTCGCAATTAAAATTAAACCTTCTTAATTCACAATTCTTATCAGTAATGTCTTATCATAATTCAAAAATAATTCATACATTGATAATTTAACTAAAATAGTCCTAAAGATTCAAACAATCCAATTCACAAATTTTTATAGCACGAAAAACATAGTTGTTTTCCCTTATTTGAATAATTACCTTTGATTCAAAACCAACAAGAATTGACATCCTCACTAAAGATTCACTCAAATCACTCAAAGTGTTTAAGGTTCAAAAATTAAACACTCAAAAGTCAAAAATGAAAATTTATTACCATAAGCTTGCATGAAAATCAAGTCTCCACCACTATAAAATGAAATGATACACAAATCAAAAGATCTTTAAAATGGTTGTAATGGGGCTTGGGTTAAAGGTGTGGATAAAGGCTGAATTAGAGGGTTAGAATCGAGATCGAATTGACAATTTACCCACCTAGAAAAATAAATTAAAAATGAATAATTACAATAATAACACAAGCTTCTTCTCAAAATGTGAAAGTAACCGTTTAAGCTCAAAGAATAAAGAACTAGTAAAAATAAAAATAAATGAATATATATTCCTACTTTTTTTTACACAATAATAGAAAGAATTTAACAACTGAAATAGAGAACATAGTTATGCAACTGATCAAATCAAATCTCGACAAAACGGAGTCAATGAAATAGGAACAACGAAGCAAAAATTGGGTTTTGGGTTAATATTAATGGAAGAATCAAGAAATGATTTATTAGGCTCAAAGGGGTTCATTAGGGGTTAATTATGAAGGTAGGCTTTTAATGGAATAAGTAGGTTAAAACCTAGGTGCCTTTATCATCTCAGTATATCAAATCAAGGGTGTGGTCTCGATATGCATAATCGAAGCAAGTTCTAGAATAACAAATCAATATTGACACACTCATAACCAATAATAAAGTGAGCAAGAAAAATATATGCTCTAAAAGGCTCAAAGTCTCACAAAATTTATGGTTTTTGATGTCAACCTTGCAAATTTCAAACTTCAAGATAATATTTAAATTTAGGGAAACATCCTAGAAGTTTTAATTCTGAAAATAGACTTATCATGCTTGATTCTCTAATATCTTAAAGTTTAAACCATCAATGCACAATTACCTATGACTTAATCTGAAACATATCAATAAAAATCATAAATCAATAAAAATTCATTCTAATAGTAATATGAGAAAATTACTTAGGAACAAGACATAATTCAGAGATTTTCTAACAATGCTATAATTAACTTCCCCACACTTAAGATGTACATTGCCCTCAATGTACCAAAATAGATAATGACAATATAAGAATATCATAAGAAAGGGAGAGAAGTGAAACTTCCTGAAGTTTGGATGAAATCCGTGGAATAGTGAACGCGGACTTGTAGATATGACAAAGTGAAGTGCATGATTCTGAGTAACTAAAAAAATAAACACAACTATGGAAGAACATTAAGGGATTACTCGATTAGGAATATAAAAACTAAAATATAGTTCAAAATATAAAAAATAAGTCTTTGAATAAGAAACATAAAGGAAAAATAGACTAAAAATAAAAATAAAAATAAGATAAAATAAGAAGACAAAATAAGAAAAGAGAAAAAAGGGTTTTATAGGTGACACGGTTGTGTAACGGCCCGTGTTGGGCCACACGGCCGTGTCACACGTCCGTGTGGTTCGAATTCCAGCCCGTGTTCTTCGCGAAATTTAAAAGCCTATTATTCACACGGCCGCGTCGCACGGCCGTGTGCAAAGCCCTTCGCTTCTCCCACGTCCGTGTGAATTTTAACACGCCCGTGTGATCGTACACACAGCCGTGTGTCTTGCCCGTGGAGCCTTCTGACTTGTTTTAAAATTTGAAATTTAAAAAATTTAGCTCCAGTTTTCACACGGCCTAGGACACGCCCGTATGGAATTTTGACACGCCTGTGTGATCACACACACGGCCGTGTGTCGTGCCCGTGAAGCTCTCTGTCGATTTATTTAAAATTAAAAAACTAAGTACCAGGATCCACATGAATAGGGACACGCCTGTGTGTCCAGGCCGTGTGGGTTTTAAAACACATTTTTATTTATTTATTTGATTAATGTTGAAAATATCATAAAATATAATTAGTAAATTAGGCATGTTAATGCTCGGGTTGCCTCTCGAGAAGCACTTGTTTAGAGTCTAAGCTCGACTTACCTCATTTTGTAACACCACTTACCCACAATCCCCACTGGAATCGGGCACGAAGCGTTACTGTACAAAACTATTTGATCGCCACTTAGGCTCATGTGACTACTCTACTTGAGTCATTACAACAACTTTATTTTTGACTTACGAGACCTCAGTCGTACATACGAGGGCTCTCAAGACTATATCAAAAACCTTACGATCCATAAATTTTCTTTCCATCTAAACAGGGAGTACACGCCCGTGCTAGATGACACACACGCCCGTGTGTAGTCACACACGCCCATGTGCTCATACAGTGCCCAAAAACCCCAGCATTCTGCCAAAACTCCCACGGCTAGGGCACACGCCCATGTGAAATGGAACACGCCCGTGTACCCTCATAACATGCCCGTGGCTTTAAACCATGGGGAGTTACTGACTAATTTAACACGGCCTGGACACGCCCGTATGGGCAGTCCGTGGTCTATTCAAACTTAAAATGTTAACATGCAGGGGACACACGGCCAAGCCACACGTCTGTGGGCTGACCATGTGTCACACATGGTCTAGACACATGCCCGTGTGCCTACCTATGTGGACAGAACAAGGCTGTTTGCCAAGCTTCTAGCACCCCTATATCTTACACTACATGAGTTTATTCAACAAACTAATAAACATCTCATAATTTAACATGCACCCATATTGATAACTTTGAAATTTCATAAATGATAAAATGTGCCATCATTCTTGGCAATTTACAAAATAAATGTCTTAGCAAGAGCCAATACACCTTTGGCCAAAATAACAAAATAATCTATTTAGTCTAGCCTCTATACATGCCATACACAAAATCACTAAGTCTGAATATACCGAGGTGAGCAGATAGTGTGGGCGGCCTCCCTGTTATTGACGTATCCCGGGTCGGCTCTTAAACTCTATAAAACAAGGGAAAAAGAGAAGAGGGACTAAGCTTTAAGCTTAGTAAGTTTACATGTAAACAATATAACATTATAACATGTATTAAACAATTACATAGCATTACATACTAAGCGAGAAACAATCTACATTCATGATCATGCTTACTCATTTTCTCCATTCCCACATTGCAACCATATCACAAGCTTAATGCATGCATTCATTAATATGTTCCCCTGCACTTAGCATCACAAAGTCACATAATACAACACATCACTATCTCTAATTTCATTACTCCTAGTCAAATTACTCGGTGGTTTCGCACTTAGCCCACCATCAGCCTTTATTAGGGTGGTATCGCACATAGCCTACCAAAAGATTAGTTATGGTGGTATCACACATAGCCCACCAAAAAGCTATATAGATGATGGTATCACACATAGCCCATCATAATTAAGCAAGAAGGCAGTATCACACATAGCCCACCATCAAATATCATCAATACACATTCATATAATTATTTCGCCATTCATACAATAATTATTCAATGACTATCACATTCAATCCACTAGAACCACATATGTTCTCATCATGCCATACTCTAATTAGCAACATAATGCTTACAAAAATATATATTGCTTATACATAAACTTACCTCGATGCAAACGTGTTAGCTAGCGATTTATTCAATCACCTTGCCTTTCCTACGGTCAAGGTTGATTCTGCGTTCTTCTTGATCTATAACAATGAAATTCATTCGTTTAGATCATTCTATGATTATAATACATCAAATTCTACACTTGGGGAAAAATGACCATTTTGCCCTTGTACATTGGCAAAATTACAGTTTTGCCCCTAGGCTCGTAATTTATTTTTCATCACATTTTCTCGATAAACAAGCATAGATGAACATTTATTTATCTTACAAATACTCACCATTTCAACTATTTTATGCATTTATGACATAAACTAAATCTTTGCATTTAAGTCCTACCTAGGTGTTGTTATGAAAACACCTTTCACAAAAGTTGCTTCACCACTCCCCAGCATTCAATTTATTCCATAAAAACTCAGCTAACCACTAAAACACTCCCATGTCAAGTCTCTATAATTTCAACCATATCACAAATTAGTCCTCTCATTAGCTAGCTTAAGCTTTGGGGACTCCAAAAACACAAAAATCATCAATTAAAACCACCTAAATCACTTACTTGAATGAGAATTGAGTGGCTGAAAGTTTGAGCCTCCAAGAACTCTATTTCCTCTTCAATTTTCAGTGGAAAAAGATGAGTGAATAGTGAAAGATGATAACATCTTTTACTTATCTTGTTTTATTCATTTCATCACCTAATTTCCACCAAATTTGACTAAAATTTAATGCTCTTGTCCCCTCTTTGTCTACATGGCCAGCCATACCCTACTAATGGCCTAATTTCATTTTAAAATCCTCTAATTTATAATCTATAGTTATTAGGTACCCCTACCTTATAAAATAAAACTTTTGCATCTCCTGCGATTTAGTCCTATTTCTCAATTAAACATGCTATTGCTAAAATTAAAGCACCAAAATTTCAATATAGCCATATATTAATACTACAACACATAAAATAATACTAAAATAATTCTCCTCAACCTCGAATTAGTGGTCTTGAGACCACTATTCTGACTAGCCCTAAAATCGGACTGTTACATGTTTTCGCTTAGTTACGGTGGTTCACGGAGTCGACACTCCTCTCTCCTACTATCAGTTCTATTATCCATATACAATTTGAGTCGAGTAGTGGTTACCTTAAAAGTGCCAAAATTAGAATAAGCTACCTCGACTGTTCCATATGGGAAGACATTAAGTACCGTAAAATGGGTCGCTCCGTTTGTATTAAGCCCTGATGAGGTTAATCGAGGGTCGGTTTCATCAAGCAGTATTTTGTCCTCTATCTTGAAGTGTTTTGTTCCACCTTTTATCTCGTCATGGAGTTGCTTCGGTTTTGCTTCGTGTATTCCTAGGTTCTCTTTGCTAAGTGTTCTCCATTCGTCTAGTTCATCGATCTGAAGCCTTCGCTCCTCATGGGTTGTTCTGTATTTGTCACATAGGATAGAATGTGGCTCCATCACTTTCTTCCTAGGGATTTACTAAAAAGAAGTTTGAGCTACAACGTTACTTTTATTAATAGAACTCGTAAAATCATCTCGATCACTAGATATCTTAACAGAATCACGAGCTTGGATTTTAATCTTGTCATCCCCTACACGAAGTAACAATTCACCTGTGCCAACATCAATTATAGTTCTAGCAGTTGCTAAAAAGGGTCATCCTAAGATTAAAGGTACGTCACTGTCCTCATCCATGTTTAGAACAACAAAGTCAACTAGGAATATAAATTTATCAATTTTTACAAGCACATCCTCAACAATACCCCTTGGAAATCTAATAGTTTTATCTGCTAGTTGAACGATCATCCTAGTTTGTTTAGGTTTCCCAAGACCTAGTTGCTTAAACATTTTATAGGGCATGACGTTAATACTTGCCCCTAAATCATCCAAAGCATTATTAACATCTAAGCTACCAATTAAACAAGGAATAGTAAAACTCCCTGGATCTTTTAATTTGTTAGGTAGTTTATTCTGTAGAATGGCTGAGCAGACTGCATTTAGCTCCATGTGCGATGCATCATCTAACTTCCGTTTGTTTGTTAAAAGTTCTTTTAAAAATTTAACTGAGTTGGGCATCTATGAAAGAGCTTCAATAAACGGTAAGTTAATTTGCAACTTTTTCAATAGTTTAAGGAATTTGTCGAATAGTTCGTTTGTGTGGTCCTTCCTTGTCGCGTTGGGGTATGGCACACGAGGTTTATACTCTTTTCTTACCGATGTCTGTGCATTGTGGCTTACCTCAACCTTACCTTTATTTACCACAACTTATTGCCTCGATTTTAATTTAGATTCTACTAACCCTTCTTCGTCGCACATCGTGATGGCATGAAGTTGCTCCATTGGGTTAGGCTCGGTGTTACTCGGTAAGCTACCTTGTGGTCGTTCTGAGATCAATGTTACAAGCTGACCTATTTGGTTCTCAAGCCCTTGAATCAACACTTGCTGATTCTTGAGTGCTGTTTTGATGTTTTGAAAATGGGTTTCTATCACCGAGATAAATTTTGTTAGCATCTCCTCAAGGTTCAGCTTCTTCTCCTGTTGGTAGGGTTGTTGAAATCCTAGAGGGGGTTGTTGTCTCTGATTTCCTTGACCACCCATGAGAAATTGGGATGGTTCCTCCAACCTGTATTATAAGTGTTACTATATGGATTATTCTGAGGTCTAGAATTGTTACCCATATAGTGAACTTGTTCATTCTCTATGCTCGGGTTGTAAGGTGGATATTCTGTTGTGTTCATCCCTCCTCCATTTGTGTCGCAATGCATTACTGGATGTACCTGAGTAGAAACACATAAACCATCAATCTTTTTGTTTAAGAGTTCTACCTGGTTCGACAACATGGTGACCGCGTCGAGGTTGAAAACACCAGTGGCTTTCATCAGCTTTGTTCTCATGACTTGCCACTGACAGTTATTTAGTGACATCTCCTCTATAAACTCATAAGCTCCCTTAGGTTTTTTATTATTTAGGGTACCGCCGGTGACTGCTTTAATCAGCTGTCTAGTTGAGGGATTCAAACCATTGTAAAAAGTTTGAACCTGTAGCCATAGAGGTAACCCATGGTGAGGGCACCTCTTTAATAAGTCCATATACCTCTCCCATGCATCGTAAAGAGTTTCTAAATCCCTCTGCACAAAAGAAGAGATATCATTCCTCAACTTTGTCGTTTTAGCCAGTGAAAAATATTTTAATAGAAATTTCTCAGTCATCTGTTCCCATGTAGTGATGGAACCTCGTGGTAATGAGTTCAACCACTGTTTAGCTTTATTCCTCAATGAAAAAGGGAATAATTGAAGGCGAATGGCATCATCAGAAATGCCATTAATCTTGAAAGTGTCGCAGAATTCTAGAAAATTGGAAAAATGAGTATTTGGGTCATCATCCTGTAAACCATCGAACTGAACACATTGTTGGATCATCTGAATAGTGTTCGGGTTCAGCTCGAAGTTATTTGTAGCAATAGCAAGCCTCACAATACTCGATTCAGCCCCAGTCAAATTAGGCTTGGCATAATCGTACATAGTACGAGGAGCAGGATTCTGATTCACAGGATTTGCAGCAACCATAGGAGGTAGCGGATTATTATCAGCCATCTCCTCGGTAATATTGGTATTGTCCTCTTGCTCTTCCTCTATATACTGTAGACTTTGCATTATTTCTCTACGGTTTCTACGAGCTGTACTTTCAATCTCACGTCAAAAAGTAATAGTCCTGATGGGTTCCTTCTAGTCATAAACTAAAAATACCTACCAGAAGCAAATAAAAGAAAAGTTAGGAAATTAAAATAAAAAAATAAATTGCAATAAAAATAAAAATGGCTAAAGTAATAAAAATTAATCGTTCCTAATATCTTAGTCCCCGGCAATGGCAACAAAAAAACTTGATGATGTCACGAACTAACTAAAAATTCGACAAAGACAAGCGCACCTATCGAACAATAGTATAACTATGGTGAGTCCAGAATATCGTATCCACAAGGACTAAAAGTACTAGTAATAACTATCTTTTAAGGGGATTTTTTATTATTTAAAACTAACTAATTAACTATGAACGCGGAAGAGAGTGAAGGAAATAATCGAATAAACCAATGATAAAGACAATACCCAAGGAGAAATCCACCTAGACTTCACTTCTTATTCTAACTCCGAATTAAACGATTTATTCACTTGTCTTGATCCGTAGAAACCCTAAATTATGTTAATATCTCTTTCAAGACTGAGACAACTAACTCTAGGTTGATTAATTGAAATCTCTCTCTAATTAAAACCCCTATCGTTGCATTAACTCAATTTATGGATTCCCTTATTAGATTTGACTCTAATCCAGTATATTTATGTCTACCTATTTCTAGGGTTGCAATCAACTCCGCTTAATTATGCTAGATCTACTCTTAAACAGGGACTTTTGCTTCACTGAATAAGTACATCAAACTTGAATTAATACCCTGAAAATATTAAAGAAAGAATTAAGAACACATAATTAAGAACAAGAATAAGTATTTATCATGTAATTTAGATAATTAAATAATAAGATCCATCGTAGGTTTCATCCTCCCTAGGTATTTAGGGAGTTTAGTTCATACTTATAGGGGAAAACATCTCAAAATAAAGAAAACAACAAGACATGAAAATTGTATTCCGAGATGATTCCGACGGCTCCTTCGAGTAATTTCTTTCTTCTACACTGTGTGTCCCCTTAGGTCTTCTTCTAGTGTGTTTATATGGACTTTAGAATGCTCAAAATACCTAAAAATTGTCTTTTTCTGCGTGAAAACATAGCAGGGTGCAATAAGGGCACGGGCGTGTGATCAGCCCGTGTAAGAATGCCCAGGCCGTGTGCAAATCTGACATGGTTCGAATTTGACACGAGCTGGCACACGGGTGTGTGTCCAGCCCATGTGATTCACACGGGCATGTGCTTAGCTCGTGTGGGATTGGCTTGGCCGTGTGGATCCTTAAGACAGCCCAATTTGTCTGATTTTGGCCCCTTTTTGGCCCATTTTTCGCTCCTTTTGCTCCCCTATGCTCACCTAAGTATAGAAACATGAAATTAAAGGATTAGGCACTTGAAATTCACTAAATTATATAATAAATCACGTAAAAAAGTGCTAAGCATGGGATTAGAATATGTTACTTTTATGGTTTATCACCTCTCATTTAATCCAGCCCTACTCATTCTATTAGCCAAACTTTTGATACATTTTTCCGCGCAAGAATCAACCTCACACCTAATTCTAGAACTGTTGATCCTTTCCAAGCCATTTTATTAACTTCTATTTTGTAGAGAAAATGCATTTATGTAGGGACATGGATCTACAAGTTTATGCTGCGTTGCGTAATCCAGGATGAAGTCAGGATTTTTTTCCCACATTTAGTCATAGACATATATCGAGCTTTAGAAATGCCTATGGAGCCGCTTAAACCTTTTCATTGGCCAACTACATATGTGATAGGTGATTCAATTTATAAGAAAAATCAAGGCATTCCAGCAAGAGCAACGTGACAAATGGGGATGAAGGCATAAAAAAGGGAAATAATGGCAACAAACGTATCAAACAAAATAAAAAATAGAAAACATGTAGGAAGGCATTCAAAAACAGATTTACGAGCTAGTGGAGTCACGATGTTACGACTCCCAAATGATTGAAGTTATGAAGTCATATGTGGAACATTGTGTGTGTAACCATGGGGGTAGAAAAGCTAACTTGGCCGAGGAAACCAAAAAGATCATAGGTTCAATAAAGGTGTGGAATGGAAGACTAGGAGAATAGGAGGAAGGAAATGAATGAAAAAAAACAGGGAATGAAAAACTCAATAAAAGTCAGAATACATCAAGCACAATGTTCGCATCCTTACAACCAATGAGAGGAGGGATCGTTTTAGGAGGATCCAGAGAATGACTAAGTAGGCGTCACGAATTCTCGAGCGCAAAAGGAAAAGGGAAGCAACCTATGGACCCAGAATTGATCTCTGATGACTCAAATTAGTTACATGTTTTCACAATTTGTTTATTTTTATTTGTGTGGCATGTAAGCTATTAAACTACACTATTTTTTGGACTTATTTTTCTATTTTTAGATTTCGTATTTTGGTTGTTTTGTGTTTGTTTTTGTGTCTTTGTTCTATGTGCAGCGAGTTACCTTTAAAGGCTACACTACATTCACGAGCTTCAATGAGAAGGTGGAACCCCGAGCTAGTCTGACGCTCTATTCTAGGGAAGCCCGATAACCTCTTTTTTATTGGGGGGGAGGGACACATTAGGGGCAATGTGTAGTCTCAGTGTGGGGGGATGCACATAGTTTTATTAACTAAATTATTTAAAGTTCATAAACATAAAAGTATTACTAAAATAGAAAAAACCTTGTTCAATAGGTCTGTACTGGGTTTTTTTTTTATATATATACTTCATGTCAGTTTTACAGTCCATGTAGGGGTTCGTAGTTACCCCTCCCAACAAATGTCATCCCCAAGGTTCGAACTTCTGTCCTCTCCTTGGGAGTGCAATGTGTTACAAATATTACACAAAACTAACCCAAAAATGACTTTTCTACACTGAAAAAAATCCAATGTGTTACAAATATTACACCCTATATTTCAGTACTAGTTGTGAATGTGAGATTGCAGGGTGGCTAAAATATTGAGAATCTAAACAACGTAATTTTATTCTAAAATGTGAAATTACGAGGTGTAATGTTATACGCGATGAATTATACGCACTCTTAACTAATAATTAAATAAGTTAATTAATGTTTCAACATATGCACAATTGAGTTCTTTTTTTAAATAAATTATAATATTTAAATTAGGCACAATGATTTTTTTGTAGGGGTGAGCTTTCGATCGAATTGAGTTAAATCAAGTGAAAAAAATTTGTATTAGTCAAGTTAGTGAGTCTCATTTTATCATTTTAACTCAATTAAAACATTTTTCAAATCGAGTAAAGTGAAATGAAATTCAAGTCAAATTGAATCGAGTGAAATTATTCAAGTTAAATTAAAAAAATTAAATATGACAAATTAAATCTTATTACAATATAACTAATTCATGTTGAAGAACATAAATTTGAAGTCATATATATTTGAAAACTATTTCAAAGCAAATGTAAGAGAAAAAATAAAATATTTTAGTTTGATAAACTTAATCGGTAATTTATTTGCTTAGATCTTCAATATTATTATTTCGGATTAAATTTTATTTACATTCTTTAGAATTGTTTTTAGAATTTTTATTTTTATAAAAATTATGAAACTTTAGAATTTTTAAAAAATTTAAAATTATTTTGATTTTTAAATTTCTATTGAGAGAACAATTTGTTTATTTTCTAACCCATGAGGGGACAAAAGGGTATTTTATTAATCTATTATTTGAGTTATTTGAATTGTAAAATTTAATATTTGACTTAAACTCAAAAAACTGAATTACTTATTCGAGTTGGCTCCAAAAAATCAAATAACTCGAACAGTTCGATTTGATTAACTTGAAATTTGAAATTTTTTTTAGTTTTTCGCATGAAATGAAGTTTTGCTTAACTCTACTTTGGCCTTCAAACTATACAAAAAAAAAAAAAAAAAAGAGAACTAGTCATTTTAGCCCCATTTTTTGTTTTTTATTTTTATTTTTGTCCTTTATTGAATCCTAACTTTCTATCTTTGTAAAATTTCCCAAAACTAGATGGAAAATATAACACTTGTTTATTTTATTTTGTGGCATCCACATGTCAATTTACAAGTGTGTCACATTAACAATTAATTAATTTTTATAAATTCAAAAATTCAAAAGTTTATAAGAAATTTAAAATTTAGAAAATATAGAAAATCATTTAAATTTTTCTCAAAATTAAAAATATTAAAAATTCAAAAATATAATTTTGAAAATTTTAAAATGTAAAAATATTTTTTATATAAAATTCTAAAAATATTTAAAGGTATAAGTTTTTTTATATTTTTCTTCTTTTCCATGATTTATTTTCTTCTAAATATTAAAATAAAAATAA
Source organism: Gossypium rotundifolium (assembly GCA_025506655.1). NCBI lineage: Eukaryota > Viridiplantae > Streptophyta > Magnoliopsida > Malvales > Malvaceae > Gossypium > Gossypium rotundifolium. The sequence continues at coordinate 31,438,211 of CP106728.1, forward strand.
AAATAGTAAACACTACCCATTTTTAAACAGATATATAATCTATTATTAAAAAATTATTTTCTTTCTTTTCTTTCCTACCTTTTCTTTTTCTTTTTAATTTTTTTTTCTTTTTCCCTTCTTTCTTTCTTTCCTTTCTTTTCTCATAACCATAGTTACGGCTCCTCCAAGTCACCATTGTTCAATGTAACACCCCGAATCCGACCTAAACATTATGGCCGAATCTAGAAATGTTATAGAAAATAGTTATAAACCCGATTTTCGTTTTTGAAAAACATCGTATGTATTTGTTATTTAAATGAAACTCACTTCATTTGAAAACGTGTTTGTTATACTTATTTAATTGAAACTGTTGTTCACTTACATCTTTAAAATAAATTGTGTGTCTTGCAGCGGAAAGTTTTAGAACATTTTATTTTGGAAAAATGAGTTTATTCTCTCGAAAATAGTTGTTTTAGTAAAATCGTTTCACCGAGTGTCGAGCCAAAAATCCAAAATTTAAAATCCAAAGAAAAATAATCTCAAATGTCTTGAGAGTCCAAAAATTACAAAACTCTCAACTCAGAATTTTAAATAAGACAAATTAAAGCAAAATAGAATTTACGAAAACTTGGATTTAACCAAACTCTCATCGCACTGATCCACCTAAGTCTGAAGGTTACCTAAAATTATCAGACAAACAAAGAGTGTGTAACGCCCCAAAAATCCCTTATAATTATTCTCGTATGTTTGTGACACAATTGTGTATCTGCTTCAGTGGTTAAGTGTTCTGGGAGTGTTTGAGAAGTCTTGGGTTCAAGCCTTAGCTTGGGCAAAATTTTGTTTTTAATTAAGTAAACCCCTATCTTTAGCCAGTAGGCTTATAAATAAATATTGGAAAAACATGTCAGAATGGGCCTGCTAGTCTGGTGGTTAAGTGGAGTGTCAATATGTTGGGGGTCTTAAGTTCAAGTCTTGGCAATGCAGAGGAGTGTTTTATTTTGCTGGATGCCGTGTAAGTGTTTGTGTGCTAGTAGAATTTTGATGCTAGTGGGCGGTTGGAGTGTTTGAGGAGTGTGGGATTGTTGTGGCCGAATTTAAGGAGGAAAATAGGGGATTGTATTTTGATTATTGTCATCTTTTTCAAAAAAATTCGGTTCCCCATACTTTTCTCAATTTTTTTTACGCTAGTTTCCCCTCCCCTCAAGTCTTTCGTTCATCATCTTACTCCTTTCCTTTGTCGAAATTGGTTAGGTGATTCTCTACTTTTTCTTTTGTTCCCTTTTTGGCTTTGTTCTCCCTTACGGCAACCTTTCCCTCCTCCTCCTCGACTTTCATTGTCTTCTTTTGTTATTGTCGACTGTCTATTGAAATTTTCTCTTTTCACTGCTTTGGTTTCTCTTTTTAATCCATTCCTTCCTTAATCCCTTTTCGTTGCCGCAACTTGTCACCTCTGTTCGTTCTTGCGTTGTTGGTAAGTGGCATAATTGTAATGTATTTTGGTTTATGGATTTTTGGTGAATCGATCGACTATTTCATTGATGAAGGTTAAAGGTTGGAGTGATTCGGTTAGCGTTGGAGTGGTGTGGTTCTGTTGTTACTCGTTTAGTAGGTAAGGTGGGTATATTTTGGTGAAGTTAGGGGAAAGTTTTTCTTTCCTCTTGGTTATGAAATGTGAATTGATGTTAATATTGGGTCTTTTCAGAATTGTCAGCAGCGAATTGTAGGAGTGGTGACCTATCTTGTTCAGATCTACAATTAGGGGTTGTTCGGTCTCGAAGGTAAGGTTTTGGTGATGAAAGTCGTTTGGCACGTTATAAACTTCGTTTAGTTCTTTTAAGTATCATTGATGTTAGGCTTTTGATTGTCGATTGAAGGTCCCGGAGTGCTCAATAGTGTTTTCACAGCGAATTGAAACCAAGTGTGTAAACACTACTCTGCAAACGAAAATCGACGAAAAGCCGAAAAGTGAGACTGTCGACACCACACGGGCATGTGGCCGCCCGTGTTGTAGGCCATATGATCGGACACGGGTGTGTGAACGACAAGGCAAGCCATGTGCGATTCATGGGTCAGGCCGAATTGGGTCGTGTGGGCCCAATGGGCGTGTGAGATTATTGGGCCATGCTGTGTGATCCACACGGCTAAGGCCATTTTGGGCCTTGTGGGCCACATGGGTGTGTGGGCCCACATGGGTAAATTACATGGGCTTGTGGGCCCATTTTTACTATTTTGATTGCTAAGGTTGCACGGGTCGCCCGAGTCGACTGTGGACCTACTGTAGGGTCGGTAAGATTACCTAGATCCCTAATTGACTGAGTGACTAGTATATCCATGTTTATATATATATATGTGTACGACTGTATTGTGAGCATGCTGCTAAAACTATACTAAATACATATATGATAGCATGATTTAACATGACATGATTGTATGATGCATTGCATGGGGATGTGTTATATGGATCGGAGGAAGTGTACTGAAAGGCTTCGAGCCTAACTTACTGGCGGCTCAGCTGCAAACTACTATCTAGTGCCGCAACTGGTATTAATTGGAGTGTAGGGATGAGTGGGTTGATTATATCCTCACATGGAGTGTAGAGTTGGACGGAGATAGAGTGTAGAGGCTGGCTGGTAGGACTTGTATACTACATATTGTGATACTATATTGATTACTGATATTGTAATGGGCCAAGGCCCAAATGCATGACTGCTTCTGTACTGAGATGGGCTAAAGCCCAAACTGATGCTGTCACTGATTCTGAATAGGGCTCATGCCTAGACTGTGATTGTCTTCTGTCTATTTGTTTGTGCTATTTGGGATTACACACTGAGTTTTCGTAAACTCACCCTTCTGTTTTAACTATACAGGTAATCCTTAATCTTAGACGGATCGGTGTGACGGAGGACTCAGCGGTGGCCACATGACCCATTTCATTTTATTGTAGTACTTAATTATAATTATGATATTATTTTGGGGTATTTTACTGTAATAAAGACCTTTTTGGATTTTCATGGTTAATTTGGGATTTCTATTATTTTGATTTACAATTGCTAGTAGTAGGGTTAATCGAGTTTTCAAAATGAATCAAATGTTTTAACAAAATACACTCAAATACGCAAACAGATTAAAAAGCTTCCGCAATAAGTGACGTTTTGAAAATTAATATCGTTTTGAAAGAGAATACTTTTGTGATAATGAACTACGTTTTGAAAATGAACGACGCATCCTAGAATTAACATAAGATTTTGTAATGAGGCTAATTTGAAAAGAGGTTTTTACGATAACTCATTTATTTCCTAAATACTACCATATGACATCACCAAGATTCGACCATAACATCTAGGTCGAGTTTGGGGTGTTATAAAGTGAGTTTTCATAACTCAGTGTGTAACTCATAAGAAACTGAAATTCAGATTAAATTACATAACAGAACAAAAATAGTTATATTTCCTATAAAGAATAAGAATGATGTCAGAGTAGTACAGATGCAAATAAATATAATCCTACCTTCATCCTCTGCACACCAACTCCGACAATCCCAACACACCATGTGGGGTATAAAATACCCACCCAGTCCTATACACCACTTAGTGTCTTTACGAAACTTTTCAGAATAATCATAGCGGTGTTGCCAGTATAATGGGGAGTTAACGTCTCACACAGAACACTTCCTCTACATGATACTGATAAATCGTAATATGTTCATATTTTAATCTCACATTTAGCATACTTTTGGATGATTTATTCCCTGAATTGTGGAATTTGGTGCTCCTAATCCTTTAATTTCATGTTTATACTCAAGAGAGCACCGGAGGATGAAAAGAACGAGAAACGGGCAGAAAATAGAGAAAATGGGCCAAAGTACGAATTACACACGACCTGGGCTCGAAACACATGGCCGTGCCTCCTTAACAGATCTGACCACGGCCTGGCCCCAAATCACATGGGCGTGCCCCTGTCGCAGCAAAGAAGAGTTTCATTCGGATTAGGGTACTTAGAGGCAAAAAAAGACTTTCCAAAAGCCTATATAAACACCCTAGAGGCCAACCTTTAGGAGGGCATTCAGCTAGGCCAAGGAGCCAAGCCAGAGGGGCCAAATTGTGGGATTCACGCGAAGAAAGCCAGTTGATCCATCTCAAAAAGCTAGAATAATACTCAAGACTGAGGATCTCTCCTTCAATTCCTTTAGGGGGTTTTAGGGTTTTTCTTATGTTTTGTTTTATATTTTCTTCTTAGATGTTTTCTTTTATGATTATGAACTAAACTCCTCAGATACCTGAGGGGGGATGAAACCTAAGACGGATCTTGTTATTGTTTTCTGAACTATATGATAAATACTTGATTTGTTCTTAACTATGTGTTCTTAATTCTTGCTTTGATATTTCAGGATATTGATTCAAGTATTGATGTGCTTAGGCAGAGAAGGAATATTCCCTATTTAAGAGTAGATCTAGCATAGTTAAGTCGAGTTGATCGCAACCCTAGAGATAGGATGACAAAAATCTACTGGATTAGAGTCAAACCTAATATGGGAGTCCATAGATCGAGTTAATGTAATTCTAGGGGTTTAATTAGAAAGAGATTTCAATTAATCAACCTAGGGTTAGATGTTAGTAGCCTCGAGAGAGGTATTAATATACATTAAGGAATCCTACGGATCAAGTCAAGTGAATAAATCGTCTGGTTTAGAGTTAGATAACAAGTGAAGTCTAGGTGGATTCTTCCTCGGGTATTGTCTTAATCAATTGGTTTTCCCACAAGTATTTCCCCAAATCCTTCTCTGTGTCTTAGCATCTCTAGCTTAGTAGTTAGTTAATTTAAGATTAGACAACAATTCTCTTAATTTTTAGGCTAAATAATAAGAAGAAAGTTAGTATTAGTACTTTTGGTTCCCTTGGGTTCGACAATTCGGTCTTGCCACTAAATTATACTACTGTTCGATAGGTGCGCTTGCCTCAATCGTGGTGATAGTTAGTTTCTATGAAACACCCCAAACCCGGCCCACAAGCCCTGACCGGATCTAGTATGCTTCTAAAGAAAAACCTTTCAAATTCTATTTGGGCTTTGCCAAAAACTTATGTGATTTTGAAAATAGTTGATTTGGGTTGGGCTTAAATTAAAAAAAACCGTGTTGTTTAGATGTTAATACATTCAACTCTAGTATTTAAGAGAAATTTACTTTTAACTTTAATTAGATAATAATCGTATCATACTAAGAAGTTTGAAAGCATGCATAAACAATTTAATCCTTTGGCCTTATTACATCAAATAAAAACCCGAAATAATTCAAAACTTAAATAGAACTAAAAAATGAAAAGCAGTTTCGAGCTTTGCATGGCCACCATTGAGCTCCTGCCAATCCAGGTCCATCACCGATCATCACCTAAAAATATTCCCACAACGGGTGAGTCAAGCAGACTCAATGTGTACAATCAACACTAAGTCTCAATAGATATGGCATATCAAATCATACATATTCACATAGCATTTAAATAAATGATGCAAACCCGAACCCAAGCCTATATAACCATCCGCTACACATCACCCGTACCAACCATCACACCGTGGGGACTACTAAGTCAACCCTCCATCCGCTACACACCATCGAAGGCAGTCGCTGCAGTCGACGTGCTCATCGCTCTTATAATTTTGTGGCATAGCCACCATATATATATATTCGTGACATAAGTTACCACATTCGGATATTGTGACATAAGTCACCGCATTCGGATATTGTGACATAAGTCACCACATTCTTATATTGGGGTATAAAACTACCAATTCACTTTCCCTTTACATATCACCCATATGCCCAATGTCATGCAAAACATGCAAAAATTATGCCTTATGCTTTATTCACATTCTTATAGTTGCGCTTATGTGCCATAATAGATCGTATTATATTCCTAGTAGGAGTAGGAAAAACGTGCCTGAGTACTTTGTACCATCGTATGGTAACTTAGCCACATTCACATTATTATAACATATATATATTAAATCTTGCCTTACATCTATTAAGAGATAGTGTGGAGTACACACCTGATTTACTTAGCAATTCACTGAAATCCCGAAAACTCGATCTATCACTTTAGATCTTTAATTCCTATATTCGGCCAACCCTAACATGTTAGTAAAAAGCCATTCGACTATAAAACCAAATCCTACTAGGATTATTGTAATCAAATTCTTACCTTGGTTGCCGATTTCACTATTATTCAAATCCGAAAAACTTTGTGTTATCCCTTCCTTCAATCGGCCAATGCTAGATCATTTGACTTGGTTAGTTTTCGGCTTTTAAGTAAATAAGAATTAGATCTTAAATCACTAATAGACCTTGGCCGAATGTACCTATGTGTTTACCTTGTGATTTGAAATCCCGCAAACTTGTCACTTGTCTTGAGGAGATGTCGAAATACCTATAGGCATTGGTTAGATTTAATTCTAACTTTTAAGTCACATAAAAGTGGCCTATGGTCGAATACATGCCTTACCTTAAATCTTAGAAATCTCAAAACTTTGTTGTGCTTTTCTTTGTAGTCGACAACTACTAAATCCCGAAAGACCCCCTTAATATTGAAATCGACAGCACCTTTACTTCAATCCCTAGAGCTATTCAGCTATGGCCTGAATGCTAACCACTCGATTTCGGCTTTTGATGAACACTATAGGATTTCAAATTTTACAAGGGAAAACAAAAGAGAGTATGGGCTTAGGAAGAATCGGCTATGGTGGGGTTTTGAGAGGAGGGTATTCGGCCTTTGATGAAAAAGAAGAAGAAAAAGGTGAAGAATTCGGCTTTGAAGGATACTAGAGAGATTTGGCTTACAAGGATGATAAGAGAGGAATACGAGGCTTAGAAAGAATCGGCACTAGTGGAATTTGGGAGAAGTTTCGGCTAGAACACAGGGTATTTCGGCTTTGGAAAAAAAATAAAAGAGAAAAGAGGAGTTTTACTTGAAAATTCGACAAAGGAAAAGAGAGAATGAGGAATAGCCACCCTTTTCCCTTTTCTGCCGAAATTAGTCTACTTAGAGACTCTTATTCAGCCAACACTTATTCTCCTACCTTAGCCGAAATTTTAAAAGAATTTGACCTCATCTTAAACTCTTCCCATAGACTCTTTTTTGTCGTCTACTACTACTCCTTGTCGCCGAAAATAAAAGCTTCCATTTAGGTTCCCATGTGACTCGGACCTTGGCCCATTTACCCTACTGGTGGAGTCATTCCCAGATGCCCTAAGTGGCACCTCCGGGCCACTTTTCCAAGCCCATTTGTGTGCTTTATTTCCCCCATTTATTTTCTTAAGGACTATCAGGCTTAACTCCCTCTTTTAGACTTAAAATTAAATAATTTCTAAAGTGTTCACCTACTTACTAAGGTTCATAGAACACATTTATACATACAAAGGCATGCTTTCACACTCAATTAAGCAATTATGCATAAGCCATAGTCTGGGATATTACAGTTCTACCCTCCTTAAAATAATTTCATCCTCGAAATTACCTGACTAGAATAGGTGGGGGTATTGTTGTCTCATCGCTTTTTCGGCTCCCACGAAGCTTCATCCGATCCATGATTTTGCCATAACATTTTGACTAAAGGTACTGACTTCCTCCGTAACACTTTCACATCTCGTTCCAAGATCTGGATCAGCTCCTCTTCGTAGGACAGGCCTGGCCTTAACTCCACCTCTTCAACAGGAACTACGTGAGATGGATCCGATCGATATCGACGTAGCATGGAAACATGGAATACGTCATGCATCTGCTTCAATTTCGATGGCAATTCCAACTGGTATGCCACTGGTCCGATTCACTTCAATACCCGATAGGGTCCTATGAACCTTGGACTTAGCTTCCCTTTTCGACCAAATCTCATCACCTTCTTCCAAGGCGATACTTTAAGGAACACTTGATCTCCCACATCAAATTCTATCTCCTTCTGTTTGAGATCTGCTTACGACTTTTGTCTATCGGATGCTTCCTTCAATCGAGCTTGAATTATACTAACCTTCTCCTCCGATTCCACTACTAACTCTGGACTTAAAATTTGACGTTCTCCCAACTCCGTCCAACACGTAGGAGTGTGGCACTTCCGTCCATACAATGCCTCGTATGGTGCCATCCGTATACTGGCCTAATAGCTGTTGTTGTAAGCAAATTCTGCTAGAGGCAAATATTCTTCCCAACTTCCTCTGAAGTCTATCACACAGCCTCTTAACATATCCTCTAGCACTTGGATCACTCGTTCGATCGCCGTCGATCCGTGGGTGAAAAGCCGTGTTGAAATCCAATTTGGTGCCTAAAGCCTGATGTAGAGCTTTCCAAAATCGAGACGTGAACCTCGGATCCCTATCAGAGATAATTGACATCGGTACTCTGTGCAACCTTACAATCTCCGCTACATACAACCTTGCTAACTTTTGTAGGGAGTAGTCAACCCGAACTGGAATGAAATGCGCGGACTTTGTCAGCCGATCCACTATCACCCATACCGAGTCCTTCTTAGTAGGCGTAAGGGGAAGCCCACTAACGAAGTCTATGGTAATTCTCTCCCAATTCCATTGGGGGATCTGTATTGGCTGAAGCAATCCTGATGGAACTTGGTGTTCAGCCTTGACTTGCTGACATGTCAAACATTTGCCAACAAATTCAGTAACTTCCCGCTTAAGACACAGCCACCAAAAGCTGTTCCTTTAGGTCTCAGACATTTTACTACCTCCGGATGCATAGCATAAGGGCTACTATGCGATTCGAAGAATTCTTTATCTAAGCTCCTCGTCCTTCGGCATACAAACCTTACCCTTGAAGCATAATACTCCCTCATTATTAACACCATAACCTTCCAACTCTCCATTCTGCACTTGTCGCAACTTAACACTTAGATCCTCATCCACCAACTGACCCTCCTTCACTTCATTCAACCACGTTGGCTTAACTTGCAGCTCTGCCAACAGACTTCCATCATCATACAAGCTCAGATGTGCGAACATCGCCTCAGATCCGACACAACCTTTTGACTTAAGGCATCCGCCACTACATTCACCTTGCCCGGGTGATATTCTATGGAACAATCGTAGTCCTTCAATAGTTCCACCCACCTTCGCTGTCTTAAGTTCAACTCCTTCTGAGTCAACAAGTACTTAAGACTTTTGTGATCTGTGTAGATCACCGACTTCTCTCCATATAGATAGTGCCTCTATACCTTAAGGGCAAAGACCACTGTCGCCAATTCCAAGTCGTGCATCGGGTAGTTAACCTCGTGTGGTCTTAACTACCGAGACGCATAAGCGACTACTTTTTTATCTTGCATAAGGACACCTCCCAATCCTGTATGGGAAGCATCACAATACACTACAAAATCCTTCCCCGCCTTCGGTTGAATCAAAACTGGTGCTTCGGTCAAAACTTTCTTAAGCTTCTCGAAGCTCTCCTCTTGCTTTTGTTACATATAAAAGGCACTTCCTTCCTTAATAACTTTGTTAAAGGCGCGACTATCGACGAGAACCCTTCTACAAACCTTCTATAATAGCCTACCAATCCTAAGAAACTTCGAACTTCTGCCACAGACTTAGAGGGTTTCCAATCCAGAACTGCCTCAATCTTCCGAGGATCCACCCTTATTCCTTCAGCAGATACCACATGTCTTAAAAACGTAACCTCCTTAAGCCAAAATTCACACTTGCTGAATTTGGCGTAGAGCTTCTTCTCCCTCAACATTTGCAACACAACTTGGAGGTGCTCATCGTGTTCTTCTTTAGACTTTGAATATACCAAGATATCGTCTATGAACACAACAACAAACTGATCCAAATAGGGTTAGAAAACCGGTTCATCATGTTCATAAACGCAGCTGGGGCATTAGTCAAACTGAACGGCATTACCAAGAACTCACAATGCCCGTACTTTGTTCGGAAAGCCGTCTTATGGATATCAGCCTCTTTCACCTTAAGCTGATGATATCCAGACCTTAGATCTATCTTCGAAAAAACTGCGGCTCCTTTAAGCTGATCGAACAAGTCATCTACCCTTGGTAGAGGGTACTTGTTCTTGATGGTCAGCTTGTTCAACTGTCGATAATCTATGCACATGTGCATAGTTCCGTCCTTCTTCTTCACAAACAAGATCGGTGCTCCCCATAGAGACACACTGGATCGAATAAACCCACGGTCTAGCTATTCTTGGATTTGTGCCTTGAGCTCAACCAACTCCTTAGGTGCCATTCTGTACGGAGCGATTGACACAAGAGCTGTTCCGGCAATAATTCGATTCCAAACTCCACCTCTCTGCCCGGGGGTATTCCTGGTAACTCTTCCGGAAAAACATCCACAAACTCTCTTACGATTCTAACTCCACTAACTCCCCCTTCTTTTGCATCCAAATTACTAATGAAGGCCAAAAATGCCTTGCACCCCTTCCGGACCATCTTATCCGCCTTTAATGCCGAAACTACATTAGACAAGTAGTTTCGTCTTTCTCCTATCATAACTATCCCTTTATCCTCAGGGGTCTTTATCTCCATTCGTTTGGCTGCACAATCCAATATAGCCCGATACTCTACTAGCCAATCCATGTCAAGTATGAGATCGAACTCTCCAAAAGGTAATTCCATTAAATCGGCTGGAAATACCGTTCCTTGAAGCTCCAAAGGTACTCTCCGAAACATCTTATTCACCACTACAGTTTGACCTAGTGGGCTTACTACAGTCATCTCCCTTCTAGAAAGTTCAGAGGCTATGTCTAGTATTTCAACTATACTACATGCAACATAAGAATGGGTCGAGCCCACATCAATCAAAGCAACATAGGGTTTGCCAAAAATATGAAATGTACCATTATGATGTCCGGCGCATCTCCGTCTTCTCTTCGGTGAACCGCATAAACTAGACCCGGTTGTCTGGCCTCCGTGTTACCAACACCTCGGCCTGGTACTCCTCGTCCTCTAGCGGCATCGTTACCTCTGCTAGCCGAACCGCGACCTCGCGGTGGCTGCTGTCCACCTCTTCCAGCCTGATTAGATCCTTGACCTACTGATCGCCCCCCTTCGGTTCTCTCGGGACAATCCTTAATCATGTGGTCCTTGGACCTACACTTGAAGCATCCTCCCGTCTTTTTCTAACACTCTCCTAAATGCTTCTTCCCACACTGATCACAAGTACGATATTGCCCTCTAGCAGCAGCTTACTGACCTCGCGGCCCATCAACTCTAGGCCTCTTTTGCTCATTCCTAGACGGCCTTGATGATCCAAAACCTTTTTTCTGCCTATTTCGATCAGTGTTCTGCCTTACAGAATCCTTGATACCCTCGGCTACCTTAGCCTTTTCCACTAACACAGTAAATTCCCACTCCTGTTGTGGGGCTATTAATAATCTTAGGTCATCCATCAGTCCGTCCTCAAAACGAATACACCGCTCATGCTCAGTTGACACTATGCATCGAGCATAACGGTTCAGCCTTAGAAATTTAGCCTCGTACTCAGCTACGGACTTGTTCCCTTGAACCAGCCCCAGAAATGCCTTCCTCTGAGCATCGATATAATGAGTACCCATATACTTCTCCTGGTATGCCGCCTTAGCATATTCCCAAGTGAGTTACTCAGCTGTAGCACCATTCCGCACCGTGAGCCACCATTGATATGACTCATCGAGGAGAAGCGACACCAACCCTTTCAGCTTTTCCTCGTCAGTTAAGTCATGCTCATCCATAATCCACTCAGTCGCCTCTAACCAGTATTCAGCGGTACTGGGTGCCACACCTGATACACCACGGAACACCTCAGCTTCGTTGGCTCGGAGTCGCTCAGGTACCGACTTCGAGCTCCCATGCCCTCACCTGCTCCAACCACCCTTTCTAAAACCCCAAAGATCGCTGTGACATCGTGCATCATCCCGATGCCCGATCACGATATTCCACATCGGTGGTGGTGGTGGCGGTGGTGGCATTTCGTTCTCAGATCCTTGGCCCGATCTAATGGGTTCAGACACGGTCATTCGGCCTCTTCCACAGCCACGCACGTTACGACCACGTCCTCTTGAATTCATACTTCCGCTTAGCGTTTATCTGATTAAAGAATTTTATGTATTAGTTTTGTTCTACTGACTTAACACGAACAGTTTTATGTTTAATAGTTTTAAGAAGTAGTTCTTTTGATTCATACACATACAGTCTCACATCATTCATTTAGTCACACACATGAACTTGCGTCCATTACAGAGAAATGTTGTAATTGTCGTTGTTCGTTGTTTTCCACTACCTAGGGGTATTTCCGTAATTTTGTCCTACAGGGGTATTTTGGTAATTTTTCAAATTAGGGTATTTGAAAATGTTGCAAAATAGAGATTGTTGATATTTTACAAAAATTAAAAAACTTGCTGAGAAAATTTCAAGGGTGAAATGATAATTTTATACACTAGGGGTATTTTTGTAATTTTTTAAGCCAGGGTCTTTTCGGTAATTTTTTGCAAAATATGGTTCCTAGTTACTTTTCAAATTAAGGGTGTTTTTAAAGGTTTTTAATTTGAGGGTACTTCGTTGATTTTTCGTACTGAGGGTATTTTGGTCATTTGTACAGGTTAGGGGGTAATTTGGTCATTTTGCAAATCAGGGTGTCTTGATATTTTGTAAAGTTTTTGGATATTCTTGCAAAGTAGGGAAATTTTATTGAATTCAAGGGTAATATGGAAATTTTAGAACCAAGGGCATTTTAGTAATTTTTACCACTAGGGGTATTTAGGTAATTTGTAAATTAAAAATTCTTAGAAAGTTTTTCCAAAATAATAATTTTCACAATTCAAAAGGGTAGTTTGTTGACTTTTAAAGCTAGGGTTTCCATAAAAACGTGGCTAGTCCCTTTCGGGTTTTAATTATTGGATTTAGCCTGTGGCTGAGTCCTCTTGGTTAGGGTGAACCGAAGCTACGCACCAGGTAGGATTCGAGTGGAGAGGAGGTGAGTCACACGGACTGCTTAAATACCAAGCTCCCACCGAAATCAATCCTAGACATGCGCACAATGGTTGCCACACCCTAACTCGGCGACTTAACCACAGATTTGTTTAATTAGGCACTTAAAATTTTATGTAATTGTTGGGGTAACCTAGTCCTAGGGTTCAAGTACTTATCATACTAATCTACGTTCAATTTCTACCCTTCTACAAATCATACAATAATTCACACAATGGATAGGGGTACTTACCTGGTGGACTTCGGGCCGGAGACTCAGGTGCCATGCCAGAAAACCTGCTTATTTCTTAGAAAAACCCAATTTTCCAAAAGAAAATGTTTTAGGCCCTAAAAGCCCTCAAGGCTGAGTTTTGAACTGGGCTCTGATACCACACTGAAACACCCCAAACCAGACCCACAAGCCCTGACCGGATCTGGTATGCTTCTAAAGAAAAACCTTTCAAATTCTATTTAGGCTTTGCCAAAAACTTATGTGATTTTGAAAACAGTTGATTTGGGTTGGGCTTAAATTAAAAAAAAATCGTGTTGTTTAGATGTTAATACATTCAACTCTAGTATTTAAGAGAAATTTACTTTTAACTTTAATTAGATAATAATCGTATCATACTAAGAAGTTTGAAAGCATGCATAAACAATTTAATCCTTTGGCCTTATTACATCAAATAAAACCCGAAATAATTCAAAACTTAAATAGAACTAAAAAATGAAAATAGTTTCGAGCTTTGCATGGCCACCATTGAGCTCCTGCCAACCGGTCCATCACCGATCATCACTGAAAAATATTCCCACAACGGGTGAGTCAAAGCAGACTCAATGTGTACAATCAACACTAAGTCTCAATAGATATGGCATATCAAATCATACATATTCACATAGCATTTAAATAAATGATGCAAACCCAACCCAAGCCTATATAACCATCCGCTACACATCACCCGTACCAACCATCACACCGTGGGACTACTAAGTCAACCCTCCATCCGCTACACACCATCGAAGGCGGTCATTGCGATCGATGTGCTCATCGCCTTATAATTTTGTGGCATAGCCACCATATATATATATTCGTGACATAAGTCACCACATTCATGTATTGTGACATAAGTCACCGCATTCGGATATTGTGACATAAGTCACCACATTCTTATATTGGGGTATAAAACCACCAATTCACTTCCCCTTTACATATCACCCATATGCCCCATGTCATGCAAAACATGCAAAATTATGCCTTATGCTTTATTCACATTCTTATAGTTGCGCTTATGTGCCATAATAGATCGTATTATATTCCTAGTAGGAGTAGGAAAAACGTACCTGAGTACTTTGTACCATCGTATGGTAACTTAGCCACATTCACATTATTATAACATATATATATTAAATCTTGCCTTACATCTATTAAGAGATAGTGTGGAGTACACACCTGATTTACTTAGTAATTCACTGAAATCCCGAAAACTCGATCTATCGCTTTAGATCTTTAATTCCTATATTCGGCCAACCCTAACATGTTAGTAAAAAGCCATTTGGCTATAAAACCAAATCCTAATAGGATTATTGTAATCAAATTCTTACCTTGGTTGTCGATTTCACTATTATTCAAATTCGGAAAACTTTGTGTTATTCCTTCCTTCAATCGGCCAATGCTAGATCATTCAACTTGGTTAGTTTTCGGCTTTTAAGTAAATAAGAATTAGATCTTAAATCACTAATAGACCTTGGCCGAATGTACCTATGTGCTTACCTTGTGATTTGAAATCCCGAAAACTTGTCACTTGTCTTGAGGAGATGTCGAAATACCTATAGGCATTGGTTAGATTTAATTCTAACTTTTAAGTCACATAAAAGTGGCCTATGGCCGAATACATGCCTTACCTTAAATATTAGAAATCCCAAAACTTTGTTGTGCTTTCCTTTGTAGTCGACAACTACTAAATCCCGGAAGACCCCCTTATAGTAGTACTTACAATCCAGGTTGGAGGAACCACCCCAATTTCTCATGGGGTGGTCAAGGAAATCAGAGACAACAACCCCCTTCAAATTTCCAACAACAGCCCTACCCACAGGTAAAGAAGCCGAACCTTGAGGACATGCTGACAAAATTCATAGTGGTGTCAGAAACACGTTTCACAAACACCGAAACAACACATAAAAATCAACAAGCATCGATTCAAGGGATCAAGAACCAGTTAGGGTAACTTGCTAAGCTGATCTCCGAACGACCACAAGGTAGCTTGTCAAGTAACACTGAGACTAACCCAAAGGAGCAACTTCAAGCCATAACAGCTCAAAATAGTGAAGGGTTAGTGGAATTTGAATCTGACCCAAGGCTAGAACCTGTGGTAAGTGAAGGTAAGGTTGAGGTAAGCCAAGAAAAACCAAAACCAGTAATTAAAGAATACTAACCTCGAATACCATACCCCAATGCGATGAAGAAAGGCAACACAGACAAACAGTTCCATAAGTTTCTTAAACTTTTAAAGAAATTACATATTAACTTACTGTTTCTTGAAGCTCTTTTGCAAATGCCAGATTCAAGGAAATTTTTAAAAAGAGCTTTTGACAAATAAGAGGAAGTTAGACGAGGAATCGCATGTGGAACTAATTGCAGTATGCTCAACAATGTTGCAAAATAAACTACAGCAAAAATTAAAAGATCCAAGGAGTTTTACAATTCCATGTTTAATTGGTAGTTTATCTATTGAGAATGCTTTAGCATATTTAGGGGCAAGCATCAATGTCATGCCTTATAAATTATTTAAACAGCTAGGTCTAGGGAAACCCAAAAAAACTAGGATCAGTATTCAATTAGCTGATAAAACTATTAGAATTCCTAGGGGTATAATTAAGGATGTGCTAGTGAAAAATGAAAAATTCATATTCTCAGTAGACTTTGTTGTTTTAGACATGGATGAGGACAATAGTATCCCCTTAATTTTAAGAAGA
Organism: Gossypium rotundifolium; assembly: GCA_025506655.1. Classification (NCBI taxonomy): domain Eukaryota; kingdom Viridiplantae; phylum Streptophyta; class Magnoliopsida; order Malvales; family Malvaceae; genus Gossypium; species Gossypium rotundifolium. Next base: position 31,454,099 of record CP106728.1, read on the forward strand.
CCCTTTTTAGCAACTGCTAGAGCTAAAATTGATGTTGGTATAGGAGAACTTATACTTCGTGTAGGTGACGAATCAATCAGTCTTCAAGCTCTCGACTCAGCTAGGACATCGAGTGATAAAGGTGAGAACGTAAATTCTATTGAAAATCATTTGGTTCAACTTTCTTTATAGGAGGCACCACGAAATCACATAACTGAGCCAGATCATAGAACTCGTGCCATTAAAGAAGAAATTTATGAGGAACGAAGGCTTTAGATTGATAAACTAGACGAGTGAAAGGCACATTTCAAGGAGGAATCAAAGCCACACGAAGTAAAGCCGTAATCGCCAGACAAGCATATAGGAACAACAAATCACTTCAAAATAGGAGATCATGTATTGTTGGATAAGAAAGACCCTCGAATCGCCAGTTCAAACCTTAAAACGAACGAAGAAATCCCTTTCACGGTACTGAATATCTTCCCATAAGAAACAGTCGAGGTAAGTAATCCCATATTTGGCATTTTAAGGTAAACACCACTCGACTTAAACTATATATCGATAATCGAATTGATAGAATGAGAAAGGATTTTCACCTCCTCAAACCACCATGATTATGCGAATGAAAGGTAAGTCTAGCTTAAGACTTTAAACAAGCGCTTCTCGGGAGGCAACCCGAGCACTAACCCCATTAATTTTTTTACATTTTTATCTTTACTTTTATTTTTCTTTTTTAGCACCTAACTATGAACTAACCAATGTGCAGATTTCCATACCACAGGGCCTTGCACACGGCCGTGGCTTTGTGGACACTTAGGATTTTAGTACATGGGCGTGGCTGAGATCGTGCAGAATAGGACAAAAATTTTCCCCAAGACATGTGCTCTGATTAAACACCACGGCCGGGCGATGGCGATGCGGTCGTGGTCAAAACTGCCTAAAGAACACGGGATGAGATAAATCCACACGGCCGTGCGAGGCGAGCGTGGATGATATTATTAGCTTTTTCACTTATCACCCCCACCCCCACCTCGCAACCCAGCCGATGACGAGGACCTTTGAGTCCTTTTATTTTCTTTATTTTTCAATCCTAATATTTATTTTTCATTTTTTATATTCATTTTTTGTTTATTTTCTTTTTTAATTAAACTTTTTACCTTGATTATTTAAAAATTTTATTAGTACAGTGTAATTTCTTCTATCACTGGCTGTCTAACTTTTGAGTATCTCTAACAACATCCATTAAATAGTACTCCCTAAAAATTTAACTGATAACTTCGCAATTTAAAAAGTTCAATGTGCCACCCCAGGAATGAACATATAACCAGAGTATTCTCCACCACCTTCACTTATGCCTAGTCATCATATTCATCATTGATAATCCTCAAGAATTCCATCCAAAAATTTAGGATGTTTCTCTTCTCTCCCTATCTTTTCTTTTTCTTAATTTATTATGAATATATATCTTTGTACATTAAGGTCAATGTACATCTTAAGTGTGGGGGGTGAAATTTATTTAGGAAAGTTCCTAACTTTTTGCATTATTCTCAAATCCCTGAATGATATCTTGTTTTAAGTAATTTTCTCATATTACTAATTAGAATGAAATTTCATTGATTTATGATTTTTATTGATATATTTTAGATTAAGTCATAGTTAATTGTGCATTGATAATTTAAACTTTAAGATACTAGAGAATCAAGCATGATAAGTCTATTTTTCAGAATAAAAAAAATTGCTAGGTTGTTGACCTAAATTTGAATATTACCTTGAAATTTGAAATTTACAAAGTTGATATCAAAACCCCATCATTTTTGTGAGATTTTGAGCCTTTTAGAGCATATATTCTTTTCTTGGTCACTTCTTTTTATTATGAGTGTGTCAACATTGATTTGTTATTCTAGAACTTGCTTTGATTATACATGTCAAGACCACATTATTGATTTGATATACAGAAATGATAAAGGCACTTAGGATTTAACCCACTTACTCCACTAAAAGCCTACCCTCACAATTAACCCCTAGTGAACCCCTTTGATCCTAACAAACCTTTTATTGACTCACCCACTAATATTAACCTAAAACCCAAACTTGTAATTGTTATCACTATTTTTCTTGACTACCCTTCTATCGAGACTTTATTTTATTAGTTGCATAATTATTTTATTTTAGTAGTTGAATTCATCTTATATTATGTACTTATTTTGATTTGTTCTTTAAAAAAAAATCGAAGTATATTCATTATTAGTTCTATAATTAAGTGAGCTTATACATTTAAATTCAACATCTTGAACAAGAAGCTCGTATTATTAGTTTTCAATTGATGTAATTATTCAGAATAGTTCATTTTTCTATTTAGGTAAATTGTCAATTCAATGTCGATTCTAACCCTTTAATTTAGCCTTTATCCACACCTTTAACCTAAGCCCCATTACAACCCTTTAAGGACCTTTTGATTTGAGTATCATCTCATTTTATAGTGGTGGAGATTTGATTTTCATACAAGCCTATGGTAATAACTTTTCATGTTTGACTGATGAGTGCTTTATTTTGAACCTTAAACACCTTGAGTGATTTGAGTGAATCTTTAGTGAGGATGTCAACTCTTGCCGATTTTGAATTAAAGGTAACTATTTAGATAAGGGGAAACACCTATATTTTTCATGCTACAAACTTGTGACTTTGATTGTTTGAATCTTTAGGACTCTTTGAGTTAAATTATCCATGTATAAATTATCTATGAATTATAATGAAACATTATCGATGAATATTATGAATTGAGGAAGTTCGTTTTAATTGTGAGTTGAGAATTTTGCTTGAGGACAAGCAAATGCTTAGGTGTGGGGTATGATAAACCAAAATATGTTCATATTTTAATCTCACATTTAGCATACGTTTGGATGATTTATTCCCTAAATTGTGGAATTTGGTGCTCCTAATCCTTTAATTTCATGTTTTATACTCAGGAAAGCACCAGAGGATGAAAAGAACGAGAAACGGGCTGAAAATGGAGACGATGGGCCAAAGTACGAATTGCACACGGCCTGAGCCAGAAACACACGGCCATGCCTCTTTAGCAGATCCGACCACGGCTTGGCTCGAATCACACGGGCGTGCCACACAGGTGTGCCCCTGTCGCAGCAAAGAAGAGTTTCATTTGGATTAGGGTACTTAGAGGCAAAGAAAGACATTCCAAAAGCCTATATAAACACCCTAGAGGCCAACCTTTAGGAGGGCGTTCAGCTAGGCCAAGGAGCCAAGCCAGAGGGGCCAAATTGTGGGATTCACTCTAAGAAAGCCAGTTGATCCATCTCAAAAAGCCAGAATCATACTCAAGATTGAGGATCTCTCCTTCAATTCATTCAGGGGGTTTTAGGGTTTTTCTTATGTTTTGTTTTATATTTTCTTCTGAGATGTTTTCTTTTATGATTATGAACTAAACTCCTCAGATCCCTGAGGGGGATGAAACCTAAGATGGATCTTGTTATTATTTTCTGAACTATATGATAAATACTTGATTTTTTCTTAAGTATGTGTTATTAATTCTTACTTTGATATTTCAGGATATTGATTCAAGTATTGATGTGCTTAGGCAGAGGAGGAATATTCCCTGTTTAAGAGTAGATCTAACATAGTTAAGCGGAGTTGATCGCAACCCTAGAGATAGGATGACGAAAACCTGTCGGATTAGGGTCAAACCTAATATGGGAGTCCATAGATCGAGTTAATACAATTCTAGGGGTTTTAATTAGAAAGAGATTTCAATTAATCAACCTAGGGTTAGACGTTAGTAGCCTCGAGAAAGGTCTTAATATAAATTAGAGAATCCTACGGATCAAGTCAAGTGAATAAATTGTCTAGTTCAGAGTTAGATAACAAGTGAAGTCTAGGTGGATTCTTCCTCGGGTATTGTCTTAATCAATTGGTTTTCCCACAAGTATTTCCTAATTCCTTCTCTGTGTCTTAGCATCTTTAGCTTAGTAGTTAGTTAATTTTAGATTAGACAACAATTTTCTTAATTCTTAGGCTAAATAATAAGAAGAAAGCTAGTATTAGTACTTTTGGTTCCCTTGGGTTTGACAATCCGGTCTTGCCACTAAACTATACTACTATTCGATAGGTGCGCTTACCTCAATCGTGGTGGTAGTTAGTTTCTAGGCTAGATCATTCACTATATAAATTTTAATACTTTTTCCACCACCATCAAATACATAACATGCCCCATAGCAAGATATAAACATAATAATAGAAATAACAGATACCAAAATTTATAAATCGTGCCTGCTCGTATAACAGCTATTGAACATGCTTATACATAAAAAATCATACATATCGCATCACATTACATGCTTTTAGGTGCTATTTACGTCAAATTTCATACTAACAGATTAGCAGATTTCATGCTTTAAGGAATATATATATAAACACATGCCGACCCCATGGAAGGCCTACAGTCGATCGGGACGACATGTATGACCCTAGGGAAAATTTTTTATATTTAGGCCTACACACTTGTGTAGCCTACACACTTGTGTAGCCTACACACTTGTGTAGCCCACACACGCCCGTGTAGCCCACACGGCTGTGTGGCGTCGACAGGCCCAATTTTGACTTTTTTTGTTTGCTATTTTTTGAGTTTCTCGTTACACACTTGGCTCAATTTTGATGCAATAATACTCACAAGATTCCCAAAACCTAAACACAATAATTGCAACACCAAAATTAGTACAAAGTCCCTGATTTATCTCTAAAATAGTACCAAACAAACAACTCAACCAACCACGACATTTCCAAATTGACAAACCCTTACCTTGAATAAAAACAAAAACTCCCCAAAGCCTTACTCGTCCGATGAATTTGTCGTCTCGGCCTTCACCTAAATAATCCGAAAGATTAATATCGGAAAACACCACACTTAGCAAAATAAATGAATAATGAAATGAAAAACCTTAATCGAAAGAGAAATAATCCAAAGACCAACTTATGGAAGAATCGAATTATTTACACTCCCACCAATAGCCACCAACGGAAATAAATATATCAAGAATCACCAACAAAATCACCAAGAGATTGGAACAAAATAAAGAAACAAAATGAATATCCTCTCTTGCTATTATCCACGCGAGAAAGGGAGAGCACAAAAACAACAGAGAACTGAACAGAATATGGGAACAATGGGAGGGGAAAACGTGGGGTAATGGGATTTGACTCAAAAAAATAATAATAAAATAAAATGAACTAACACAATATCCCCTCAACATACTTCCAAATCCAACATACTTCCAAAAGTTAAATTTTAACTTAACTTCCTCCATTTGATTAGCACAAAATGAAAATACACAAAATGCTCTCTCAGAGACTCGAACCAATGACTCCAACACTAACCTCCACACTGAAACAACCACCCACTAGAACAAATCACCTTACTTGATACAATTTAACAAAACAAAGTACATAAGCAAAAGTTTGGGCGACACATTTGATCTACACCAATCGAAAGCCACTAAAGTGAAGTTTCTTGTCCTCTATTCACTTTTCTCAGATTAGATTTCCTCAAACCAAAACCTTAGAAAAGTCCAACAAAGTTCGAAGCAAAAGAAACTCGACCAGCTACTGTTCATCATCAAATCAGTCTCATTTTCAATATGATGTTCTTCACCGTCCAATTAGTCCTTTCACCATTAGGATAGTCAAATGGACATTTGAAAAGCTTCGACTAGTCTAATAGGCTGTTGAGACCTATAAAAATAAAACCTACTTGAAAATATAAAATTAGTAGATAACAATAAGTAGGTTCACATCCATAGAGATCGATGATAATTATATTTCTTAAAGAAAACAAATAAAGTAAAGATGCATGAGGGTTGTATAAAATAAAAACAAATAAATTCAAATTAAAAAATAAACAGAAAGGAAATAATTAAAGGTTTACTTTTCATGCACATTTTCTTCTTTTTCTTAGTATTGATGGTAGTTAGTTAATTTAGTTATCACAGTAACTAGAGTTTATTTTCATGTTTAGGACCTTTACTTTGCTTGTAATGACACTTTCATCTTTGGGTTAATGCTATTTTAGTTTTCTTTATTTTCATTTTGTTAAAGATCTTATCTTTATTATTCTTGTTTCTTTATCTTTTGTGTTAGTTGCTTTTATTTAAGTTTATTAAGTTAAAAACCAAAGCTTTCATACTTTTGTTCAAGTTTATGTTAATGGCTTCCATGGTTGTTTCTTTCATGTTTGTTAGCTTTAATATGATAATGGGTAGCTAAACCCTAGGTGGTTGGTTGATGAAAATGTTGGGTAGTTGATTTTAGGTTTAAGGACTAAATCATAAAATTAGACTAAATTGAATAAATATAAAAACTTAAGATTTATGCCCCTAAGGGAATATCAAGATAAGTGAGACCAAGAGATAATTTTGTTGAGCATCAATTCATTAGTCAGGGGTTAACTGATGAGATCGAGAGATAAACTGAACTAATTTTTCTATGTTGGTAAAGTTGAAACCGAGGGATAAAATTGAGCCAATTTAGTAGTGGTAACGATTTAGATCCCTAATTCGTGAGTTAATTAACAACATGGAAATCAACCAACCGCTCCCTATTATTGTATTTGGTAGTTTCATATTTTTCTCTATTTACAATTTAAACATTTTCTGTTGTAGGTAGTTAATCAGTTTTAATCAATCTCATTTATAGTCTACCGTAATATAGTGTTTAACGAGTAGTTAGCTAGACTCTTTTCTTGCTTGCATTTTTTAAATAGGAATCACTAAATTGCTTACTCATTTGGGTTCAACCTTTGGAATACTGATGTGTCTGTAACTAACTATGAACACAATAATGGCAAGCGCACCTATCGTTTAATAGTATAGTTATGGTAAGATCAGAAACATCGTATCCACAAGGACCAAGAATACTAGTAATTACTATCTTCTTATTATCTAGCCTAAGAATTGGAGTGATTTCTTTTAAACTAAAACTTTAATTAAAAATACAACAGAGAACGAATTGGGAAAATACTTTAGACAACTTTATGAGATAGGCAACAACCAAGGAAGTATCCACCTAGACTTCACTTATTAGTTTTGATTCATATGATTTATTCACTTGACTTAATCCGTAGAAATCCTTGATTTATGTTAATATCTCTTTCAAGACTAAAAACAACTGACTCTAGGTTGATTAATTGAAATCTCTTTCTAATTAAAACCCCTATTGTCGCATTAACTCGATCTATGGATTCCTTTATTAGATTTAACTCTAATCTGGCAGATTTTTGTCGCCCTATTTTTAGGGTTGCAATCAACTCCGCTTAATTGTGTTGATCTACTCTTAAACAGGGACTTTTGCTCCTCTGAATAAGCACATTCGACTTGAATTAATAACTTGAATTATCAAAACAAGAATAAGAACTCACAATTAAGTAAGAACAAGTATTTATCTTATAAATCAAATAATAATAAGATTCGTCTTAGGTTTCATCCCCTTAGGTATCTAAGGGATTAGTTCATACTGATAAAAGGAAACATCTTAAAATAAGGAAAATTAAAAAATATAAGAAAACGCAAAAACCTCAAGAGAAATTGATAGGAGATCTTCAATCTTGATGGAGATCCTTCTTCCAAGCTGCTCCCAATGGTTGTCTTCGAGTATTTTCTGCTTTCTACTCGGCGTCCTCTTTTAGGTCACCCCTAGAGTGTTTATATAGGCTTTGGAATGCCTTTCTTGGCCCATATGTATCCTATTCCGAATAGAATTTGATGTGTCTAAAACTAACTACGATCACAATAAAGGCAAGCGCACCTATCGTTCTATAGTATAGTTATGGTAAGATTGGTAATATCGTATCCACAAAGACCAGAGAGTACTAGTAATTACTATCTTTTTATTATGTAGCCTAAAAATTGAAGTGATTTCTTTTAAACTAAAACTAATTAAACACGACAATGAAAGAATTAAGAAAATACTTTTAGACAATTTATATGAGATAGGCAATAGCTAAAGGAGAATCCACCTAGACTTCACTTATTATTTTGGATTCATATGATTTATTCACTTGACTTAATCCGTAGAAATCTATGATTTATGTTAATATCTCTTTCAAGACTAAAAAAAACTAACTCTAGGTTGATTAATTGAAATTTCTTTCTAATTAAAACCTTTATTGTCGCATTAACTCGATTTATGAATTCCCTATTAGATTTGACTCTAATCCGGCAGATTTTTGTCACCTTATCTCTAGGGTTGCAATCAAATCCGCTTAATTGTGTTGATCTACTCTTAAACAAGGACTTTTGCTCCTTTGAATGAGCACATTTCACTTGAATCAATAACCTGAATTATCAAAACAACAATAAGAACTCACAATTAAGAATAAGAACAAGTATTTATCTTATAAATCAAATAATAATAAGATCCACCTTAGGTTTCATCCCCTTAAGTATCTAAGGGATTTAGTTCATACTAATGGGGGGAAACATCTTAAAATAAGGAAAACAACAAAACATAAGAAAACCCAAAAACTTCTAAAGAACTTGATGGGAGATCTTTAGTCTTGATGGAGATCCGTCTTTCGAGCTGCTCCTGACAGCTGTCTTCGAGTATTTTCTACCTTCTGTTCAGCGTCCCCTTTTTGCCCCCTAGGGTGTTTATATAGACTTTGGAACACCTCTCTTAGCCCACAAGTAGTCTATTTCGAATAGAATTCAACTTTGATACGGCAGGGACACGCCCGTGTGACACGCCCGTGCTTGACTCCTTAGACTGTGCTCAATTCTGCTCGCCACACACGACCGTGTGGTCTACCTGTGTACGTTGATCGAGGTCGTGTTTGATCCTGCTTGCATCACACGGCCGTGTTTGGTAGCCTAGGCCGTGTTGATTCCAAAGGTAGGCCTAGTTTGTCCCGTTTTGGCTGTTTCTCGTTCTTTTTGACTCCCTATGCTCTCCTGGATGTAAAACATGAAATTAAGGGATTAGGAGCATCGAATTCACCAAATCTAATAAAAATTAATCCAAAAATAAGCCAAGCATGGGGTAAAAATATGTATAAATTATGGTTTATCAAATATCCCCACACTTAAACCTTTGCTTCTCCTCAAGCAAAATCGTCAACTCACAATTAAAATTAACTTCATTAATTCATAATTCTTATCAGTAATGTTTCATCATAATTCACAGATAATTCATACATGGATAATTTAACTAAAGAGTCCTAAAGATTCAAACAATCTAAGTCACAAATTTTTGTAGCACGAAAATATAGGTGTTTCCCCTTATCTAAATAATTATCTTTGATCCAAAATTGACAAGAATTGACAACCTCACAAAGGATTCACTCAAATCACTCAAAATGTTTAAGGTTCTAGATAAAGCACTCAAAAGTCAAACATGAAAAGTTATTACCATAGGTTTGCATGAAAATTAAATCTCCACCACTATAAAATGAGATGATACACAAATCAAAAGGTCTTTAAAAGGGTTGTAATGGGGCTTGGGTTAAAGGTATGGATAAAGGCTGAATTACAGGGATAAAGTCGAGATTGAATTGACAATTTACCTAACTAGAAAAATAAACTAATGCTGAATAATTACATCAATTGAAAACTTATCAATAATAACATGAGCTTCTTCTCACTGTTTTAATGCTCATAGAACTAATAATGAATAAATTCCCAATTTTTTTTAGAATAAGAACATACAATAATAAGAAAGAGTTTAACAACTGAAATAAAGAACATAGTTAGGCAACTGCTCAAATTAGATCTCGACAAAAAAGGGTTAATTCAATAAGGAAAATTCTTAATGAATAAAAAAGAGTGAGTTTTGGGTTAATATTAAGGGTAAATCAAGGAACGGTTTATTAGGATTCAAAAGGGTTCACTAGGGGTTAATTATAAAGGTAGGCTTTTTGTAGAGTGAGTAGGTTAAATCGTAGGTGCCTTTATCATCTCAGTATATTAAATCAAAAGTGTGGTCTCGACATGCATAATCAAAGCAAGTTCTAGAATATCAAATCAATATTGACACACTCATAACCAATAATAAAGTGAACAAGAAAAGTGTATGCTCTAAAGGCTCAAAATCTCACAAAATTATGGTTTTTGATGTCAACCTTGCAAATTTCAAACTTCAACATAATATTTAAATTTAAGAAAACAACCTAGAAATTTTTAATTCTGAAAATAGGCTTATTATGCTTGATTCTCTAATGTCTTAAAGTTTAAATGATCAATGCACAATTACATATGAATTAATCAAAAACATATCAATGAAAATCATAAGTCAATAGAAGTTTCATTTTAATATGAGAAAATTACTTAAGAATAAAACATAATTCAGGGATTAACCCTCGTCACTTAAGATGTACATTATCCTCAATGTACAAAGATAAATAATGACAATATAGTAAGAAAATCATAAGATAGGGAAAGAAGTGAAACTTCCTAAATTTTGGATGGAGTCAATGAAAAGAAATCTAATGCATTTGGACAGAGGTGAACATGGGGGAGGATACTCCGATAGCACTTTGAACCGTATGGAATTGAGTTAATGAAGCAGTCGGCATGAACTTGTGGTACCCTATGCTAAATCTGGTCGCTGCCCACGCCCGTGTTCCTGGCGTGTTAGGTTACACAGCCGAATCACACAACCGTGGCATTTTATTATAGCCCATGTTTTGGGGAAAATTTTTGTCCTATTCCGCACGGTCTTCGCCACGCTGGTGTACCTATTCGTTGTGTCCACACGGCCACGGCCACGCCCGTGTGCAATTCCGTGTGGATAGAGAAACCTGCGCTTTATTAATTTGGTTAGTTTAGTCAGGTGCTAAAATCGAAAATAATAACATTAGTGAGGTTAGTGCTCGTTTAAAGTCTTAAGCTAGACTTACCTCTCATTCGCATATTCATGGTAGTTCAAGGAGTTGACACTCCTCTCTCCTGCTATCAGTTCTATGATCACTATATAGATTGAGTCGAGTAGCGTTTACCTTAAAAGTGCCGAATTAGGATTAGTTACCTCGACTTTTCCGTATGGAAAGACATTGAGTACTGTGAAAGGGATCGCTCCATTTGTATTAAGGTCTGAATTAGTGATTCGAGGGTCTGTTTTATCCAACAGTACCTGATCTTCGATCTTAAATTGGTTTGTCCCATCCTTAAGCTTGTCATGGATTCGTTTTGGTTCATCGTATTTTCTTGGTTTCTCCTTGACGTGTGTCAGCCATTCATCTAGTTCTTCGATCTGGAGCCTTCATTCCTCATGGACAGTTCTGTTCTCAATAAGAGAGCTAGGCCATGGCTCTGTCATCTTTTCCTGAGGGATTTCCTACAAAGAAGTTTGAATATTAAGTTTACTTACATTAACAAGACTTGTATCATCTTGGTCATTAGATATTCTGTCAGAATCACGTGTGAAACACCCCAAACCCGGCCCACAAGCCTTGATCGGATCTGGTTTGTTCCTTGAGTAAAACATTTCAGAAACTTGTTTGTGCTTTTGAAAATTTGGGTGGTTTTGAAGAAAAATTGATTTGTGTTGAGTTCGAAGGGAAAACGGTGTTTTTCTTGAAGATTAGATTTTGTTAAAACTCTACTATTATATTTCGAAACTATAAGTTAAAAGAAATACCGAGTTTTTAGAGTTCACCATTAAATTGAAAATCGTTGGTGTTCAAGTGTCAAAACATTTAGAATTTATTTTAAAGAAAAGTTATTTAACCTTTTGTTTGATAATAATCGTATCATGATAAAAATAATTAAAATGCATGCATAAAACAGTTAATAGTAATGTCCATATTACATCAAAGCAAAACCTGAAATAAATCCAAAATACTTAAATGTAAAAAATTCAAATAAAATAACACTGAGCTGAGCATGGCCACCACTAAGCTCTTGCCGACCCGGTCCATTTACTGAGTGTTACCTGAAAAGATATCCCATAACGGGGTGAGTCAACAGACTCAATGTGTAACAATCAACACAAACTCCCAACGATTTAGGCATACAAATCATATATAAAACATATATAAACAATGATGCAATCCCGAACCCAAACCTAGATAACCATCCTCTACACATCACCCGTACCTACCATCACACTATGGGGATTACTAAATCGACCCTCCATCCGCTACACACCATTGAAGGCAGTCGCTGCAGATGACTTGTACATCGCCCTTATAAATTGTGGCATAGCCACCAGATAATGTGACAGAGTCACGAGATAATAATATGTGACATAAGTCACCACATTCAGATTATGTGACATGAGTCACCAGATATTGTGGTAAAAACCACCAGATCACTTCTCCTTTTCATAATCACCCATATGCCCCATGTGTCATACAAATCATGCGGATAACATGCCATATGCCTTATTCATATTCGTAACCAATTTTCATATATGTCACATTCAATAATACTATTAACAGATCTTTAGAGAATAGCGTACTTGACTAGGTCGTACCATTGAATGGTACCTTTAGCCACATCTTTCATATTCTTATTAACACACATATTTAATTAATACCGTAAATCTATTAGAAATTGATGTAGGGCTACACACCTGTTTACTCGTAGATCTAACCGAAATTCCGAAAATCCCGATCTAATGAACTAGATCTCTTCTCCTACATTCAGCCAACACTAAGCACATTAGACAATGGGCCATTCGGCTAAATAGCAAATCCGGAGGATTAACGAGACCAAAACCCTTACCTTGCTGCTAATTTGGTTACTAACCAAATCCCGAAACTTTGTGATGATCCCCCCTTGCAATCGATTAGATACTAATACACTTAACTGGTTAGTTTTCGACTTTTGAATGAAATAGAAAATAGATCTAAACACTAAAACACTTACCTAGGTTGTTTAGCCAAATCCCGAAAATTGTCACTGGATTTATGAAGATGTCGAAATACCTACATGATCTATGTTAGATCCGATTCCAACATTTGAATGAATGGCCTTCGGCCTAAACCACACTTTACTTACCTTGGATAACCAAATCCTGAATGGTCTCCCCTAGAAGTCAGCTACAATAGAAAGCTTGAAAGATCCTTTATGGTTTCGGCCAATTCAAAATAAGAGAGATTAGATCCTTAAATTCGGCTAAATCAAAAGGAAGAGATAGGAAAATTAAATGCCAAGAATCCCTTACCAACTCAATCGAATGTCCTTGCTTGAAACAGAGAGATTCGGCTCCTGATTAAATGATCAAATCGGCTCCAAGAGGGTAGAGGAGCATTCGGCTATGGCCACAAAATAAGGAATTCGGCTTAGGCAAGAAGTGAACAATCGGTTATGGCTAGGAAAAGACTTACTTTTGACTTTTGGAGAGTTGTGGAAGAAGAAGAGAAGAAAAGAGATATTCGGCCTTAACAAATGGAAGAAAAGAGATGAAGAGAGGTTCGGCAATGGTGGTGTTTGACTTAAGAAATTTTGGCACACTGCTAAAGGAAGAAAAGAGAACCGAAAATAACATCTAAACCCCCTTTTGAAATTCAGCTTTCCCCCCACTTACATGATCGAAAATAACCACCAAAAGAATCCCTTGGCTGGCCAACACTCATCCCTTTATTAGCTTCCTTCTTTATCTCCTATTTCCTCTCTTCTTTACTCATTCAAAATTTATCTAAATAAATCAACCATTATCCTTTGCCCTTAGCCGAATTTTAAAAGGAATTTGACCACATCTAAAGCTCATTCTCTTAAAGTCCCTGTGCCGTCCACTACCTCTCCTCCTTGATGCAAAATAAAACTCCCCTTTGCTTCCCTTGCTGCTCGAACCTAGGCCCTATTACATAGCTTGTGGCATCACTTACTAAGGCTTTAAGTGGAGCCTCCTTGCCACTTTAACAAGCCCATTTATTTGTCCAATTTTCCCTACAATTTCTCTTAAGGCCTTGTTTGCCTAGCTCCCCCTTTAAGGCTTAAAATCTAATATTTTCTAAGGCACTTACCTACACTCTAAAGTTCTCAAAATTTCATACAACATATTCAAACACACATAGGCATGCTACTTCATACAATTAAGCAAAAATGCACAAGCCCTAAATCCCGGATATTACAACGTGCTTTGAGTTTAATCATGTCATCACCAATACGAAATATTAATCCCCTGTATCAACATCGATAATGGTCCTAGTAGTTGCTAAAAAGGGTCTTCCTAAAATTAAAGGAACGTCACTATCTTCATCCATGTCTAAAACAACAAAGTCTACTGGGAATATGAATTTATCAATTTTTACTAGTACATCTTCAATTATACCCCTAGTAACTCTAATGGTTTTGTCAGCCAATTGAATACTCATCTTAGTTTGTTTCAGTTTCCCAAGACCTAACTGTTTAAATATTTTATAAGGCATAACACTGATACTTGCCCCTAAATCAACTAAAGAATTATTAACAGAAAAACCACCAATTAAGTAAGGAATCATAAAATTTCCTGGATCTTTTAATTTGTGGGGTAGTTTATTTTGTAAGATTGCTGAGCACACTGCATTTAGCTCTACATGCGACGCATCATCTAGCTTCTGTTTGTTTGATAAAAGCTCTTTTAAAAATTTTGCTGAATTGGGCATCTGTGAAAGAGCTACAATAAACGGTAAGTTAATAAGTAATTTTTTTAGAAGTTTAAGAAATTTACCGAATTGTTCATCTGTGCGGTCTTTCTTCATTGTATTGGGATATGACACACGAGGTTTGTACTCTGTACTTACCAGTTTTGGTTTATTGGGGCCTACCTCAACCTTACCTTTATCTACCACGTTTTCTTACTTCGATTTTGGTTCATCTAACCTTTCACTATCGTGAGAAGTAATGGCATGAAGTTACTCCTTTGGGTTAGTTTTAGTGTTGCTTGGCAAGCTACCTTGTTGTTGTTCTGAGATCAGCTTGGCAAACTGGCCTATTTGGTTCTCTAGTCCTTGAATCGATGCTTGCTAATTTTTGAGTGCTATTTCAGTGTTTTAGAAATGGGTTTCTGACTCGAGATGAATTTTGTTAGCATCTCCTCAAGGTTCGGCTTCTTCTCCTATGGGTAGGGTTGTTGTTGAAAGCCAGGAGGGGGTTGTTGTCTCTGATTTCATTGACCACCCTATGAGAAGTTTGGGTGGTTCCTCCAACTTAGATTGTAAGTGTTACTATAGGGATTATTGTGAGGTCTATAATTATTACCCATAGAGTTCATCTGTTCGCTTTTTATGCCAGGGTTGTAAGATGGATATTCTGTATTGTTCAATCCTCCTCCACTCGTGTCGCACTGTATCACTGGGTGTACCTACGAAGAACCACACAAACCATCAATCTTTTTATTTAACATCTCTACCTGGTTTGATAGCATGGTCACTGCGTCGAGGTTGAAAACACCGACTGCCTTTGTTGGCTTCATCCTCATAACCTGCCACTGATAGTTATTCAGTGACATCTCTTCAATGAATTCGTAAGTGGCCTCAGGTGTTTTATTGTTTAGTGTGCCACCGGCGGCTGCATCAATCAACTGCCTAGGTAAGGGGTTCACACTATTGTAAAAGGTTTGAACCTGTAACCATAATGGTAACCCATGGTGAGGGCATCTTCTCAGTAGATCCTTGTATCTCTCCTATGCATCATAAAGTGTTTCTAAATTCATCTGCACAAAAGAAGAGATATCATTCCTCAACTTTTTCGTTTTAGCCGATGAAAAATATTTAAGTAAAAAATTTTTGGTCATTTGTTCCATGTAGTGATTGATCCTCATGGTAACGAGTTCAACCACTGTTTGGCTTTATTCCTCAACGAGAAGGGAAACAACCGAAGAAGAATGGCATCATCATAAATGCCATTAATCTTAAAAGTGTCGCAGAATTTCAGAAAATTTGCCAAGTTATTGTTTGGATCCTCATCCTGCAAACCATCAAACTGAACAAACTGCTGAATCATCTGAATAGTGTTAGGTTTCAGTTCAAAATTATTTGCAGCAATAATAGGTCTAATAATATTTGATTCAGTTCCTATTAAATTAGGTTTAGCATAATCATACATAGTAGGGAGAGCAGGATTTTGATTCACCGGGTTTGCGGCAACCACAGGAGGTAGCGGATTATTATCAGCCATCTCTTCGGTAGTATTGGTTTCGTCTTCTTGCTCTTCTTCTATGTATTGTAGACTTCACCTTATTTCTCTTTGGTTTTTGCGAGCGGTACCTTCTATAACACAATCAAAAAGTAATGGTCCTAACGGGTTTCTTCTAGTCATAAACTAAAAGTTCCTGCCAGAAGCAAAGAAAGAAAAATTAGAGAAGTAAAAACAAATAAAAAATAAAATTAAATTGAAATAAAATAAGAATGGATAAAGTAATAAAAATTTAGCGTTCCTAATATCTTAGTCCCCAGTAACGACACCAAAAACTTGATGTGTCTCTAACTAACTATGAACACAATAAATGCAAGCGCACCTATCGTTTAATAGTATAGTTATGGTAAGACCGGAAACATCGTTTCCACAAGGACCAAGAGTACTAGTAATTACTATATTCTTATTATCTAGCCTAAGAATTGGAGTGATTTCTTTTAAACTAAAACTTTAATTAAAAATACGAAAAAGAACGAATTGGGAAAATACTTTAGACAACTTTATGAGATAGACAATACCCAAGGAAGAATTCACCTAGACTTCACTTACTACTTTTGATTCATATGATTTATTTACTTGACTTAATCTATAAAAATCCATGATTTATGTTAATATCTCTTTCAAGACTAAAAACAACTGACTCTAGGTTGATTAATTGAAATCTCTTTCTAATTAAAACCCCTATTGTCACATTAACTCAATCTATGCATTCCCTTATTAGATTTGACTCTAATCCGACAGATTTTCGTCGCCCTATTTCTAGGGTTGCAATCAGCTTTACTTAATTGTGTTGATCTACTCTTAAACAGTGACTTTTACTCCTCTAAATAAGCACATTCGACTTGAATTAATAACCTGAATTATCAAAATAAGAATAAGAACTCACAATTAAGAATAAGAACAAGTATTTATCTTATAAATTTAATAATAGTAAGAACCGTCTTAGGTTTCATTCCCTTAGGTATCTAAGGGATTAGTTCATACTGATAAAAGGAAACATCTTAAATAAGGAAAACTACAAAACATAAGAAAACCCAAAAACTTCAAGAGAAATTCATAGGAGATCTTCAGTATTGATGGAGATCCTTCTTCCAAGCTGCTCCCAATGGCTGTCTTCGAGTATTTTCTGCTTTCTACTCGGCGTCCTCTTTTAGGTCACCCCGAGGGTGTTTATATAGGCTTTGGAACGTCTTTCTTGGCCCATAAATAGCCTATTCCGAATAGAATTAAACTTTGATATGGCAGGGACATGTCTGTGTGACACGCCCATGTTCGATTTCTTAGACCGTGCTCGCTTCTGCTCGCCACACACGGCCGTGTTTGATAGTCTAGGCTGTGTTGATTTCTAAGGTAGGCCCATTTTGCCCCTTTTTGGCCCTTTTCTCATTCTTTTTGACTCCCTAGGCTCTCATGAATGTAAAACATGAAATTAAGGGATTAGGAGCATCGAATTCATCAAATCTAATGAAAATTCATCCAAAAATAAGTCAAGCATGGGGTAAAAATATGTATAAATTATAGTTTATCAAATACCTTGGTGTTTCATTGAAGACTATAAATATTACAACTGACTTGTTACACTTTTAGACACCACACTTAGTATTTTATTCAATTATTGTCTTTAATTGTTGATTTCTTTCCCCCGTTCACAAGAGCAAGGGAGAGGCAGTCACTTGTTGGCTTTCTCATTCGCATTTGGCCCCCAGACTCATTTTCGATTCTTTTGTGTTCTATTACTCATCGCATTTCCATTTCATATACCAATTCACATAATATTTATCCAATTCATATGTTTCTAACCCTATTAACCAAACACAGACTTAGAATCGATATGTGAATCCATCACCCTGGGTTTTCTGGCAACGATGATGATAAACATGTACATATTACCACTCTAGGTTACCTGACAACAATGACTTTCACAATCTGATTATTCTACCACACCGAGTTTCTCGATAATGATGACTCTATAAGTACAAGCTACCATATTGGGTTGCCCAGCAATGATGGTTTTCAATCAATAATCTGACCTAATGGCATGCCAACTATATCTGACTCGATTCGAACAGTTAATAGGGAAACCAAATTTTCAATTCATTATATATAATTCAATTCACATTATTTCATTCTCAATTTATCATCAAATCATCGATTTATCATATAACACAATATACTTCAACTCAATTTCATACCAATTAAAAAAATCAATTAAATCATACTATTTTCCATTCTATTCAATTCAGTCCCTATCTCGATGACCGCCAGCAAACGTGCGAACGTTTGACTGAAAAATACTACACCAAATATATATGGAATCAAAACAGTGATTTCTGCAAGTATATGGGTCAAATTGTAATATAGTATTATGTTACAATGGAACATAAGGTAGTATTCTGACGATCATACCTTAGGGAGGATGAATTAAATCTATTACAAACCTTTTTACAATAATAAGTCTAAATAGTAATTATTAAATTCTATATTAAGATAAATCATAAAAGAGATTAATATTAGGAATTAATAACATAAATAAAAAAATCAATAAAATAAACAAATGACTAAACCAATTAAACCAACCAAAAAGATTAACTCGTTTCAAGGGCTATAATTAACTTCGAATTTGGGTTTTAGGGTGGATTAGCTATTAATTAACCAATTATTACCTCCCGGCCTCTACTGATTAATTAATTGGTTGATACTCACTTATCTCCCAGCCTCACTTTCTCAACCAGGATAAATTATGATTTACTTGGAAACTTATCTCCCAACCTCATTTAACATTTGATTACTTCTTAGGGTCAAGCCTAAGGTTTAAGAATGTTTAATTTATACCAACTAATCCGATTGACAAATCCTTAATCCGTTGTTAATCACTTCCCCTTCCACTCATTAATTTTCCCTAAAGGAATTAGTTACTCATGATATTCATAATGTCAAACTCAATTGATATAAACATGTAAATAACATAATGAAAACAAAAGAGAAAAGAGATGTAGAATAATCTTGATTTGTATCAATTAAGAGCAGAATAGCAAATCTCTCAATTGGATTACGAATCTTGTCGCTTGCAAAAGAGAATAAACTGAAATACTTCAATTGCGTAAAAGAAATCTTAGATCGAAATTGATTCCAATAGAAAAGAACAAAGTGTTTTAAGAAAATAAGAGAAAACTAAACCTAAATCATATTCCTAAACTACAAGGGTTTTTGGATGCGTTAAGACGACTTAGTTACATCAAACCCCTAAGGTTTTATTTATAGAACTGTTAGCAGCTCAAATTAGGTCTTCGTATAAGTTTGGCTGCGAGGACAAAAATAGCCCCGAAATGCTTGGGCTCCACGTCGGTCCTATGGTGTGCCATAAACCTTACATAGCGTGACACAACATGCAATTTATGGGATTCTAGGTTTGTTTCACAATTTAGCGGCTTAGGAAGCTTGTGCATTACTCGTCTCTTGATCCTATGTCCATTGGGCCTTAAATTAAGCATCTTGCACATTCAAATTAACATATTAGAACTACCTAAGGCCCACATCGACCTAATAGATCACTAACACTCACAAAATGTGTTAAAAACACTTATTTTATTAACTTTTACTACCTAACTACTAATTACAGAAAATGCGATAAATAAATATAAAAGTACTAGAAAATAAACTCCTTAAGTGCAGAAATATACTAAAATGAGTACTACATTTGCCGACAGGTCACTAAATAATCAATATTAACGATATCAATTCATCTCAAATAACTATCGATAACTCATCTCAACACCATATAATGCAAAATGACATGAACATGCAGAAAATAAATGGTTCCCGAATCATAGAAATACAAACCAAATTTTTGAGCTACGACTTTCAATTTTCCTTTCACTCTCAATAGTTTCGTGTCAATGTTAGCTAAATAAAATCACAAACATACAATATTATCAAATTCAGTTCAAATCGAAATCAGTTACAATATCAAGTATATTTTACAATTTATTTAATTTAGTTTCTAAACCTGGGACAAACATAACTTTCAATTTAAAGTTTCGAATTGAAATCCAATTTCACATATTTTCATTAGAGACCTCCTACTTGCATTTTATTTAATTTGGTCCCTAATGTACGAAACTAACAATTAAGCTTTACAATTTAGTCTTCTTCTTAATCTAAGCTTAATTTCTAGAAATTTCACACCAATTTCATCTAATTCTCAACAATGGTAACTTTCTAAAACTTTAATAGTTTCACAAATTAGTACATAGGCTAGCTAATTCAAGCTCCCATGATTCAATTTCCATAAAAATCAAAGAAAAATGGTTGGGACTTACTTGAATTAAAGGCCAAAAGCTTGAAACCCTAAGAAAATGGCGTCCTCTTCCGGTTGGAGAAGATGATATTTCATCTCTCCTTCATTTTATATTTCCTATTTATACTTGGATTAAAGTTTCATTAAGTTAATTAATTTTGTTTCATCTTAATTAAATTTTATTTCACTTAATTAGTCCACATGTTTCATTACCGTCCATTATCTTATGTTTGTGCATGGTCTAATATCTATTTTGGACCTTCATCCATTTCCTAATTAAAAATTTATAGCGATTGGACTTTAAAATTTAGTCCTTGAGCCTTAATTAACCATAATTTCGACTAAATTGACCATTCAAATTTTAATTCATCTATATATTAACTTTGTAAATATCCTTCTTTAATATTTATGCTCTCAATTTCCAGAAACAATGTCTCAAAACTGAAATTTTCGATACCCTTCGAAACACGATCATTATTTTAAGCTTTTATAATCAATTTATTTCCTAAATCAATAATAAATAAAATATAAGTATATATAATATATTTAAGAACATAAATAATATAATTCAAAATGAGAAATATCACAAATAAATAGAAAAAATTATGCGCTTATCACAATGAACTCATTTCCTCTCTTTTTTTTTTTTTGTTCTTTTTTTCTTGCTTCTTATTCTTCTTTTATGTGTTGAGGATGGGGTGGATGTTCATGGTGGTGAGGTTGAAAATGGATTAATGGTGAGGGGCTTTGAATTGTATGAAGGCCTGGGTTTAAGTTGAAGGAAGGAGGGTGAAGGTGGGTGGACTGTAGACACTACACCAAAACAGACTTTTAGCGGCGTTTTTAGTGGCGTTTTATAGAAAAACGCCGCAAATATTACATATTAGCGGCGTTTGAAGGAAACGCAGCAAAAAAATGAGCAATAGCGGCGTTTATTTCAAAAACGCCGCTAAAAAGGATAAATAGCAGTGTTTTTTCCTCAAGCACCGCTAAAGGTATGAGCATTAGTGGCGCTTTTGAAAAACACCGCTAAAGGTTTGAGCATTAGTGGCACTTTTGAAAAAACACCGCTAAAGGTCTGAGCATTAGCGGCACTTTGAAAAAATGCCGCTAAAGGTCTGAGCATTAGCGGCACTTTTGAAAAAACTCCGCTAAAGGTCTAAGCATTAGCGGCACTTTTGAAAAAACGTCGCTAAAAGTTTTTCATATTTTTTTCTTATTCTTGCTTTGAATTATATTTTATTTTGATAAATTCACTTGTAAGCAATTTGAAAGTTTCATTTTAGTTACTTAATTATGAAAAGTTACAAATTGCTAACTAAACAATTTAGAAGTTTTCATTTAAGTTACAAATTAAGCTATTAAAATTGATTTAGGGTTTAATATTTAGTATGTTAATTTCATGGTTTAGGGTTTGTTGTTTTGGTGTATGGGTTTAGTGTTTTAAAGTTTGTTTTTTGGGTTTATTGTATAGTGTTTAATATCTTAGTGTTTACCGATATTAAGGTTTAAGTGTTAGTGGTCATGGGTTAAGGTTTAGGGTTAGGGGTTTATAGGGAAATGGTTAATGGGTTAGGTTTTTGAGTTTAGGGTTTATGGTTTATGGTTTTAGGGTTAGGGGTTTGGAGGGAAATGGTTAATGTTTTAGGTTTCTAAGTTTAGGGTTTATGGTTTAAGTTTAGAATTCTAGGGTTTAAAGTTTAGGGTGTTAGCTATATGACCCAAAATCCCGAAACTGAAATCCCTCATGAGGGATTTATGGTTAATGTGTTAGCTATTAAAATATATGTTTTGTACTACACTAACATTGGCCACATGAATTCCCAAAAAGTTGGTCTCGGATTATGGTTTAAGGTTTACGGTCTAGAGTTTAGGCTTCGAGTTTTATGATCTATGATTCATGGTTTGGGGTTTTGAGTTTGGGGTTTATGGCTTGGTGTTTGTGGTTTAGGGTAAATATTTAGGGTTTAAAGTTTATGATTTAGGGATTAATCTTGGATTTTTTAGAATATAAATCAAAATAAGATAAATGCAAATTATTATTTTAAAAAATATATATCAAAATGGGTTAAATTCAAAAGCATACATGAACAATGGTTTAGTGTGCAATTGTATACATGAACTTTAATTTGATCCAGATCTTGTAAAATATTAACACAATTATTGATATAGTTAACACCATTTTTATTTATATATTGCATACATAAAATTTATATTTATTCAATATAAAAATATATTGATGTATTTATATTTTAAAATAATGTGTATGATTAAATCAAAATTAAAGTTTCAACTATACATTTAAACCACAATTAGAAATTCACATCTAGAATTACACATTAAACCAAAATTCATATATAATTACGAGATGTATCTATATCAAAATTTAGGTGTATACATATAATTAAATGCCATTTATATAAAAATGTAAACAACTAATGTTGATGTAAAAAGAAAGAAAAAGAAATTCCTAAAAGAGTTGATAATGGTAATTAAATTTTAAATTTTAATAATAAAAATTAAAAATTAAAAACTTAAAATTTAATAATTAATATTTTAGTTAAAAATTTTAATACTCAAAATATAATAAAAATAAAAATTCAAAAAAATGATAATCTCAAAGACAAAAATTTTGAAAGAAAAATATAGAAAATATAGGTTAAAATTAAAATTAAAATTAAAATTGAAAAAATTAAAATTAAAATTGAAAAGAAATAAAATTAAAATTAAAATTGAAAAAAATTAAAGTTAAAAGTTAAATACTCAAAAATGGAAAAAAAAAAATTAAAATTATATAATAGTGGCGTTTTTATAAAAAAAAAAAGGCCATAAAAATTAACCTATAACAGTGTCGAGTTTCCTATGCCAAAAAACTATCCCTGTAACCCCAATTTTTATTCCCCAAACCCTAAATTTTTTCGTTCCCAAAAAGACACTCGATTTTTGTTCCCAATTTCGTCTTCCAGGACTACCGAAATGGAGTTGGTTCGAGGCATTATTCGAATGTTCCAAGGCTTCTCGAGTTCCTTGTTTTCTTGGGATGAAAAGGGGTTGCGATTTTGCGTCAGGAATGGGATTTACGTCCCCTATTTGTCTCAGTCAAGCTTGGCCTTAATCCTCAACCAATTCATGTACACTGCTACATGTCTTGAACTTGTGCAAATTGCGGTTTCTAAAGTGGAATCGCAGCTTAGATCTCCTCCTCCCACTTTGAGAGCTTTTGCTTCCTCAGTTTCTTCTTGGCTCAAGGTCATAATTTGCACTTCTTTTTCTTTTATTGTAATATCCGAGGTTCGGGGGTTGTGCATATTTTTAATTTGTATCTGTGTGTTAGTATGCTCTGCATGTTGATTGGAAGTGTTTGGGGGTTTCGGGAAACCTTGGGCTTTGGTAGAGGTCATAGGAAAATTTTTGTTTTAACCTGAGGAAAAGGGGAACCAGGGGAGCTAGGCTTTAAAAGAAATTATGTGTGGAACATGGCACAAGAAAGGAAGCAGTAAGGTGGCAAGGGAGGCGCCACTTAGAGCTTAGGGGAGTGATGCCTCAGGAGGTATGAAGGACCTAGGTTCGAGTCACGCAGACAACAAGGGAGTGATGTTTTATTTTGGTGTTTGTGTCAAGAGAGGGGGAATGTGTTGGACAGCATTTGGACTCTAGTTGGATGAGGTGTAGATTAGGTCTGACAGCTTGAAGATTCGGCTAAGTAGGAGGGAAATAAGGGATAAGGGAGAGAGAGAAGCAGTGGCCAAATGTGGGACTCTAAGGGGTGAGAGTTGGCCGATAGTGGGGCTCTTGGTGATGGCATTTTCGGTCAAGATAGAGGGAGAGGCCGAATTTGTTAGTATAGTGTTAGGCACCCTTTTTGTGATTTTTCTCTTCCAAAGAACTCATTTGTCTCTTATTCCTTTTGTGACATCTTTACTTCTTCTCTAAACCGAATCTATTTCTCCTTCCCAACCTCTTTTCTTCTTCTTCTTTTCTGTTCTCTCCATAACTCTCTATAGCCGAACCCTATAGTTCCTCATTCTCTCTTCTTTTTCACAAATCCTTAAAGCCAAAACACCAAAGCCGTAACTCTCTACACTCAGTTTTCTCTTCTTCTTCTTTTCTTTGTTCATTTGTGCCATCACTTTTTTCGGAGTCTTTCTTCTTCTCTGTCGACCTGTTAAAGCCGAATCTCTAAGGGTGGTGTCGTCGACTACTCTCTCTAAATCTTTTCAATCGTGTTTGGTGGTAAATGTTTGTCCTCTTTAGTAATCGATTTCATATCTTTTTTTTTATTTTATTGGTGTGCCAAAACCGAATGCTTGGCTTTGGTTTTAGGGATGGCCGAACCTTAGGAGGCCCTTAATCTTGTATTTCTTTTGTGCATAGCCAGCGTAAGGGAGTGTTAAGGGTTCTCTTGGGATCGACTACTCTAGGTAAGGGAATAGTGATCGGCCAAAGGCCATTTTCATAAACTTTATATAGAAGTCGAATCTGACTTGGGTTGTATAGGGATTTCGACAAGTGGGAAGTAAAGCAAAGGCCTTCAGGTTATCAGGTGTGTGATTATTACTCAATTTCCCCAGTATGTATAAAATATTGTATGTGTTATAAGTGTGATGATTAGTGCAGTGGCAATAATGAAATGGATACCCTTAGCGGGTATGTCGATAATCAGGTCAGTGTTAAATGCCGATAGAATTGTGGTTATTGTTGTATATATGTGTTGTATGTTTGATTAATATGTTCATGCATTATTTCATCACATCACTATCGTATGTTGCATAAGCATTGGGCGGGATTTGTATATATAAAAGAAGGACAGGGTGTACATTTATGTACGTGGTTTAGTGATGGCTACGAGCCTCACATGGATTGATGATCGGCTCAGTGCCTCATCATGGTTGGTATCGGCTTTGTGCCATATCATGGTTGGTGATGGCTATGTGCCTCATCGTGGATCGACATTGACTACGGTCACGTTATGGATTATATTATGACTTGATCATGTGGTCCAGTGGCTCGACCACTTGGTGGATGACATGACTTGCCGAATTGGTGTGTAGAGGTTGGAGGGTCGATTTAGTAATCCCCTGGTGTGTGGTGGTTAGATACGAGGGTGTGTAGAGGGTGGACCCTAGGCTGGGTTGGGTGCATTTTGCATTATTCTCTGTTATGTGGATTGGTGTGGTTTTGGGCTAAGCCCATACGTGGAAATCTGTGGACTAATTACACACTGAGTCGGTTGGCTCACCCAAATTTTTACCAAACAATACAGGTGATTCGTGATGTTTGGACCGGGTTTGGATGGGATTCGAGATGGCCATGCAGACGTGGTTTTTATATTTAGAAACATATACTTTTAATTTTGGTTTAATTGGGTTGTTTTATTGTAATATGGCCATTTAACTATTTTGGGTTTTCATTATGGTTTATGCTAGACTAGACATGAATTAGTAATTGCAAACGATTTCAAATAATGACATTAGATGATTTAAAAAAAAACTTAACTAAGGTTTTCTAATTGAGATTCTCGTAATTACTCGGATTCTTTTAAAGATTTCAAAAGGACTTGTTTTCAAGTAACCTTGAACTTCAAATTGTTTTTCAAATGAAACGTCTCTCTAAGAAATTGAATCCCGTTTTAAAACCTAATCATTAAGGATTTAGTTTAGCACTTGTTTTCATGCCGACCCTAACACTACTACAAGCAAGTTTTATCATCACTTAGCCGATTTCAACCTAAGGTTTTCCAGTAGCATTCCGAATTCGGCTGTAGTGTTTTGGGCGAGTTTGGGGTGTTACATTTATTCTTGTTTTATTGATGAAAATTGATTTCAATTCGGTTTTCTAAGCAAATGTAACATTCGATTGTTGACCCAATACTTTTTTTTTTAAATGTATAACTTGTCTGTATATATCCAAATGTTTTTGTTTGAGTTTCTGTTTAGATAGAATACATACATTATAGTTGATTAAGATGGACTAGTGAGTATAATATGCAATACCGTTATTACCATATATATTTTTGATATAGAAGTAATAACCTTAACATTAGGGTTTTTTTGTGTGTAACATTCAATTATTAATCCAAACTTTTAAAAAAAAAATTATGATGTATATGTCCAAATGTTTTTTGTTTGAGGTTCTGTTTGGTAATGATAGAATCTTAGTAAGAAAACACACACACACACACATCATTGATTAAGATGGACTTGTGAGTATATATAATATGTAATACCCTGTGATGAACACAATTTCCATATATAGAAAAATAACCATAACCGTTGATTTATCTTCTTCTAAAAAGTTACTACTCTATTGTTTGATTTTGTATCTAGAAGGGTATTTAGTTAAGATGTTTTTGCCATAATATAGAAAGGTTAAATTTTCTTGTGTTGGCATGAATTCTTTGAAATCTTAGTCAAATTGTTATGTCTAAAGCAGAGGTCGCGTGATATTGCTTTGAATGAAGAAACGAAGATCAGCAGTTCAAATGCGGGATCTAAGCGCTGGGATTAACAAGTTCTTTATCAAGGTTGGTATGTTTTATTTTTCATTATTCTCAGATTTTTGAGTTGTTGCCATTATGGTATTTGTATTGAAGAGCACCTGCGGTTTAGAATAATTTTGAGTGTTAGATATAGACATGTTTACAGAAAAATTTCAACTCCATCTCCAAGATTATTTTATTTCTTTTTGTCAAGTCATGGCATTATTTGTCTTATTATATTGAAAATTTCGATTATTTTTCAATGATATTAGCCTTTGTTCAAGTCTTTGAATATCTATTGCAAATAGTTCATGGAGCCATTCCCAAGCATACTTTGAGCCTACTTGAATATTTTAGGCTGCGACATTGCTACTTATATCCTTCACTATCTCTATATAAAGCTTGATGAAGCATGCCTCGTACAAGGTGGTGAGGTTGTATCTATTTTCTCATTGTTGATTACTATTCTTGATTCTCGATTTGTATAAACATCGACAAATACAAACTTAGAGCTCATGCTAATTTCGGGGATGAATATAAGATGTTGATTCATATATTTGTTGGAAGCTTACTACCATACATTGAGGGTCTTGATTCTTGGCTTTTTGAAGGGACACTGGATGATCCTTTTGAGGAGTTAACTTTGATTCAAGCTGAAATTTATTCTAAAGCTTGAAATAATTTCTTCAATTGAACATCTTTCAGAAATTCTTTGATTCAAGCTGAAATTTTTGAAGAAACAATACAAAGAGGCAAAGAAGATATAATGTACTTGTGGGCATACTTTGACGTTTGATGGTGGGAATGCAGGAATTGGTGATGCACTTGTGATATGGTCAATGTCCGATATGTTCAGTCCTGGACATTTACTGGTTTGTTCTCTAAATATCAGTTGGCATGTGATTATTTAGCATAGTAGGTGATGAATTCCTCTGCCGTGTCTTAGATTAATGCCAAGAGTTCCACTTTAATTTTCTATGAGTTTAAGTGAGGGTCTTTTGCTTGCCATCATCTTATCATGTTTTGCACATATATAGATTATGTCTTCCTAAACTTTTATATCTCTAAGAATTCAACCTAATGCTTGGCTGCGTTGTAAGGTTTAAGAAAAATGAAGTTTGATATATATTTATATATGTGTGTGTGTGTGTGTGTGTGTGTGTGTAGAACCCAAATTTTTCCCGGGGCCCAATTACAAAACCCATTAAACCAACCAGACCCATTTCATTACACCCAAAACAACCACAAACCAGACCCAAATCACTAACCAAGCCTAATACAGCCCATACCCCAATTGGCCTAATATCCAAATTAGCCCAATCCGATAATTAAAAAAAAACCCTAAAAGTCTACCTAGTTCCTGCGCCGCTTCTGACCCCTGTCCGTTCGTGTCCCATCCACTACCATTGTCAAAACAGCACCTCCACCACCAGCCACTTGCGCCACTCGCCTGCAAACATTAAACAAGGAAGGACATAACCGAGTCCAAGTTGTAAAAACAAGGCTATAAAAGCTGATCAATATTTCTTTGTAAAGGGACTTTTTTTCATGAATAACAGAAGATTTTTTAACAAAACAATAGATTCAAGCATATAAACAAACCAAAAAAAAAACGACAAGCAACGGAGAAGAAAAACAAAAAAAGTGCAAAAGGTCCCTTTTTTTTTCTTTTTATCCCCATTTCCGAAACTGTTTTCCATCTATTTATCATTTTGTTTCCTTTTTTTTTTGAAAATATTTACATATATATATTAAAAGAGCTTAAAAAGAGAGAATTTTACCTTTGATTTTCGACCGCCGTGGCGGATTAGCGACGGCATGAAAGGGGTCTTGTAATATCCTGATTTAGGGGTTGTTTGTAATTTAATTATTTTTCTCATGTGTGTGCTTGAAGAAGTGAATCTTATGATTGCTAAGCATGTTCTAGGGTCTAGAAATAACCCTGAGCTAGGCCTGACTTAGGACTGGAAATTTCTTTTTTAAGGAGGGAGCTAGGTGAGATAGTGGTTAAGAAAAATTCCGGGAGAAGCATGACACAAAGAATTAATTGGCAAAGTGGCTTTCATGCGCCACTTAAGGGCTTAGAGGTGACGATTGGGCAGGTCTTGGGTTCGAATCTTGGGAGTTCCAAGGGGGATGTGTTTTATTTTTTTTTTTTGGGCTTTTTGGTGTTAAAGGAAAGGGGGCCAAGTTAGAAGGCTTTAATAGATTTTGTGGGTAAGGTTTGGACATGGAAGTCGTTTGGTGGAGTGGCTTAGGGCGCCACTTAAGGGCCTTGGTGAATGGACTCAAGTTCGAGTCACGATGGCAGCATAAGGTTGTTTATTTTTATTTTTGAAAGATGGCACCATGAAGAGGGAAGAGTTGGACGGCATATGGGACTTTGGAAGGATGGGATAAGTCCTTATTTTTGATGATTTCGGCTAATAAGGGATAAAGGATAAACTTTTTTTAAATTAAATTAGATGGGTGATAATCAAAAGATGAGAATTATCAAAAAAGGGGAGAGGTGGCCAAATGAAAGGCTCTTGTGATGGCATATTCGGCCAAGTGAAAGGGGGGTTGCCGAAATTCATCTAATTGTTTTTCTTTCTTCTCAAATTGTTCTCTTAGCCGAATTCTCTCTAGTCATCTTTGCCCAAAATTCCTCAAACCCCTATCACCTTTTTCACTTATTCTTCTTGTTCTTTAGCCGAATCTACTCCACTCTTCTGCCAAAATCTCCTATCTTCTATTAGTTCTATTTTGGCCGAATATCAGGAGGGCACAGGTTCTTTTCGGGATTTCTTCTCCAAGTGGCTGGTAAGGGTAAGTGATTGCCGAAACCTTCTTCCCATATTCTCTTTTTCCCTGTCGACTTAGATGAGGGGAAGAGTCGAAATTCGGCATTTATTGATGATTTGGCTAACCACCTTTTTGAAATCGATTTCACCTAGGAACTTCGGGATTTTCAAAGCAGTAGATCTAATCCCCCATTCTCTGCTAATCAATTTGGTAAGTCTACGTGTAAGGGATTCTCTTTAGTCTTTCCATTAGATACTTGGAAAAGCCGAAAACTAATCACTTGTATGGATCTAAGGTTTGGCCGATTGCAAGGAATCCAGTGTGTGGCTTCGGGATTTGGTTGGAAACCAAATCGGTTTAAAGTAAGTGCCACAAATGAATCTTCGGGTTTTAACTACTATAGCCGAATAGGCCTATGGCACTAATATTGTTGTTGGCCGAATATGGGGTCAAGGGATAGAGCACAGTAGACCGGATCTTCGGGATCTAGGAATTTCGTTAGTATCAGGTGTGTAAAACTCTTTACACACTTTATTAATTAACATTGCTATATTGTGCCTTTTAATCATTATGGTAGTGATTTGCTTGTGGGCTTAAGCATAGATTCCGGGTAAGTCCCCTATTACGTGATCTATGATATATGCTTGAGTATGCCATCTCATGCTGTTAAATGCTATGCTATACATAAATGCATGATATATGGGATTATGACAATTGTTATGTAAGCATGATGATGGTGGGATTAATGAGAGGAGGGGGATGATCTTTATAGACTGTCACCAGTGGTTTTGACCACAAGATGGGTTGGCCCCATCAGTTTAATTGTGACTTCGGTCACCAGTGGTTTTGACCACACCGTTGATAAATCGTGACTAAGTCCCAGTGGTTTGGTACCACCAGTGGTTTTGACCACCTTATGATAATTGTGACCTATGGTCATCAGTGGTTTTGACCACACGATGGGTTGGCCCCATCACTTGATTTGTGACTCTAGTCACCAGTGGTTTTGACCACACGGGGTAGTTAAAGGAGTACGGATGGTTAGTGGGGTTGCATATTTGCATGTTTATTAATACTTTGTGTATGAGTTGCATTTCCAGGTGGGGGATTTACACACTGAGTCTTGGTGACTCACCCCTTCCCATATTATTTTGCAGATGAGTAGATCGCGGAGATGGAGCCGGAGAGGACTTGAGGCGGCCATGCTTATTCGTTGGATTTGAATTTAATTTATTATAGTTAAGTTTATTTTTTTTTAAAGTTTATAATTTGGGTTGTAATAAGGCCGCTAATTTTTATTTGGATGTTTACATAGTTATTTTATTTTACTTATGGTATATTACATATGAACTTACAAACGTTAAGTAAATCGGTTAAAAGCAACATTTTCCAACTAAGTAACTTTTACGAGTTTTCAAAGATGTTACCATCGGGTAACAAAATTTACCAAGTTAACAATAACTCTGTCGATTTTAAAATTTTACATGATCAAATGTTTCCAAAGGGTTTTCAACACAACCATGTTTATAAAAATAATCCCAACTGAGTTTTATCAAACCCTGTTTTAATACCTTAGCCATATTTTAACAAGTTTTCACCAGACACTCAAAATGTTTCAAATTATTTTACTCGTGACATACCGGATCGGTCGGGACTCATGGCCGGGTTTGGGTGTTACATTTTGGTATCGAGCCGATTCAAAACTTCATTTGTGGGGCCCAAGGCCCAAAATGTTTTGTTTATGTTAGTAGGCCTTATTGGAATGTTTTGGGAAACTATTTATGGCTTGAACAGCATGGCATCGAGTCTCTAGCACCAATCCACCCAGGTAAGTAATTCTATCTATTTTTGTGAATATATGATAGGGGTAGAAGGGTAAATTGGGAACGTAGACTATTAGAATAAGGAATTGCTGAACCTTAGGGTTAGCGAACCCCAACAAACAATACATAAGATTTAATAATTCCCTAAACAACCCTCGTGAGTTGTCAATGAAAGCGGGGAATGTGGCAATCGTTATCGCATGTCTAGGATTGGATTCGGTGGGGCACGGCATTTAAGCGATCCTAGTGACTCACCTCCTACTCACTCGAATCCTACCTGGTGCGTAGTGACGGTTCATCCTAGCTGAGACGACACACTCACAGGCTAAACTTGATAACTAAAACCCGAAAGGGACTAGCCGTTTTGTTTTGAAGTAATTAAAACCTTGGTTTAAAAAAAATGACCAAAATACCCCTGGTTTGTAAATTACCAAAATACCCTCCGTATGAAAAATTTCCAAAAAAGAAAATTCAAAATAACCTTCTTTTGTGAAATCAATTAGAACCAAATTTTGGAAATCTTGTTATGAAAAAAAAAAATTCTAAAATACCCCTAGTGGTAAAATTACAAAATTACCCCTAACCAACAAAATTACCAGAATGACCCTGATTTTCAAAATTTTGCAACATCACTGTTCTGGAAAACGCAACTCTCAAAAAGAACCCTCAAAGTTTTACAACTTTTGAAATGTCTCGGACTTATTAAATTTTACAAATTCACCCTGATTTGTGAAAATTATCGAAATACCCCTGAGGTCCAAAATTATCGAAATACCCCCGGATTTCAAAATGTATTCAAAATACCTCAGTAATTTAAAAGTTCCAAAAATCTTTTGACAAATCATCCGAGAACTTTTATTTTCAAAAAATTACAAAAAATACCCCTGTAGGACAAAATTACGAAAATACCCCTCGGTAGTGGAAAACAACCACAATGAAAAACTACAACATTTCTTTCAATGAACGAAAGTTCATAACTGCTTGGTGGATGGATGAATGAATGAAAAGTCTGTGTGTATGCATACGAAAGAACCACTCCTAAATTCTTTTCCATAAAACTCCTTCGCGGGTAAACAAGTGAAACGAAAGTACTAATTCATAAAACTTCTTAATCAGATCGCGACGAGAATAATGAGTACAAGAGGTCATGGACGTCTGCCCCGGGGTCGCGGTAGAGGTAGGATGACCTTGTCGGAGCTAGTAGGGTCTGGTCATGGGTCTGGAAATGAGATCTTGGGATCGCTTGCCGTGAAAACGAGTTTCAAGATCGACGGTGGTAACGATGTAGTATCCCAAGCATACTACGAGTGTTGGAAATGAGATTCTTTGAGGCAAAGCGGTGCAGGAGCTCAGAATTTGTGGTTGAACGACTCCGGGCTAACGGAGCGGAGGTGTTTAGAGGAGTTTCTAGAGTGACACCCAGTGCAATGGAATATTGGTTAGAATCCACTGAGAGGATCATGGGTGACCTGGATTTCACAGCTGAGGAGAAGTTGAAGGGTATCATCTCTCTGCTTCGGGATGAGTCATATCAATGGTGGCTCACTGTAAGAGATGGAGCGATGGCGGAGGATCTCACGTGGGATTTCTTTAAGGCCGCCTATCAAAAGAAATACATTGAAACCAGTTATGTTGACGCGTAGCGGAAGGCTTTCTTGAACCTGGTTCAGGGTAATAAGACAGTGGCAGAGTATGAGGCCGAATTTCTCCGATTGAGTAGGTATGCTCGTGGTATTGTGGGCACCGAGCATGAACGCTGTGTTAGATTCGAAGATGGGCTGAGAGATGAGCTGAGGATGATGATAGCTCCACAACAGGAAAGAGAGTTCGCTGTTTTAGTGGAGAAGTCTAAGGTTGCTGAAGGGGTAAGGCAGTCAGTTAGGCGGAATCATGATAGGAACTAGAATAAGAGGAGCTCCGAATCTTCAAAGTTTTCTGGTAATCAGCAAAAAGAGGACGAGGTTTGGTGGGTCGATCAAGTCGCTAGAGCTTCTTTGGTGTCGCCAATTCTCAATGGCTGCCACGGTGTGCTCGGTGTGGAAAATCTCACACGGGGGAGTGTTGGAATAGTAATCGGGGATGCTTCGAATGTGGGTCCATGGAGCATCGAGTTAGAGATTGTCCAAAAAAGCGACTAGGTGAGGTCGAGGGTCGAACTGCAACCGAATAGAAGGATAATCAACAGCCACCAAGAGGTCGTGGTGTAGGAAGAGGAGGTAATGGTGCTGGCAGAGGTCGTAGGGCACTGAGGGGAGGTACCGGTGGTACTGAGGCTAGGCAACCCAGTTTGGTCAATGCCACGAGGCATCAAGAGGAGGGCGACGCACCGGACGTCATAACCGGTATGTTCTTGATCTTTGGTGTACCCTATAGTACCATGATTGACATTGGCTCAACCCACTCATACATTGCTAGTAGCGTAGTGGAAACTCTACACTTAGACTCTGAACTTACTTCTAGGAAGATGACTGTATTAAGCCCTCTAGGTCACTCTGTAGAAGTAAGTAAACTCTATAGGAACGCACCCCTAGAACTCCAAGGGGTCGTGTTCTTGGCTGACTTGATGGAACTATCGTTTCAGGAATTCGACCTAATCCTCGGGATGGATTGGCTAATAAGGTATCGGGCTAGCCTGGATTGCGCAGCTAAGTGCATGGTAATAAAGACCGTGGAAGGTGATGAGGTGGTGATGATAGGTAAAAGGAGAGATTACCTATCTAATCTGGTCTCTGCGTTGAAGGCGAAAAAGATGGTTAGAAGGGTTATGAAGCTTATGTGGTGCATGTCTGTGCTTTGAAAGCTAAGGATATTGCTGTGAGAGATGTCCAGACCGTAAGGGACTATGTTGATGTGTTTTCAGAGGAACTTTCGGGTCTACCTCTGGACCGTGAGGTTGAATTTGGTATAGATCTGTTATTCAAACCGCGCCAAGATCTATAGCTCCGTGATCGAATGGCGTAGAAAGAATTGGTAGAGTTGAAGGCGCAGATTCAGGAATTGTTGGATAGAGGGTTCATCCGACCAAGTGTATCACCTTGGGGAGCTCCAGTGCTTTTTGTCAAGAAGAAAGATGGGACAATGAGGATGTGTATAGACTATCGGCAGCTGAACAAGTTCATAATAAAGAGCCGGTATCCTTTGCCCAGGATTGACGATCTGTTCGATCAACTCAAAGGAGCATCAGTGTTCTCTGAGATTGACCTTAGGTCAGGGTACCATCAGCTTAAGGTGAAGGAGGCTGATGTCCATAAGACGGCGTTCCGTACTCAGTATGGGCACTACGAATTTTTGGTAACGCCTTTTGGTTTGACGAATGCACCGGTAGCGTTTATGGACATGATGAATCGGGTTTTCCAACCCTATCTGGATCGGTTCGTCGTGGTATTCATAGATGACATTTTGTTGTACTCGAATTCTGAGGAGGAGCATGACGCACATCTTCATGTGGTTCTGCAAGTTCTGAGGGAGAAGCAGTTGTACGCCAAATTTAGTAAGTGTGAATTCTGGCTTAAGGAGGTAACCTTTCTAGGGCATGTTGTTTCAGCCGAGGGAATTAGGGTGGATCCCCGTAAGATTGAGACGGTATTAGAGTGGAAACCACCCAAGTCTGTTACGAAAATTTGGAGTTTTCTGGGGTTGGCAGGAAATTATAGGAGATTTGTGGAAAATTTCTCCTTAATCGCAGCACCGTTGACTAAGCTGTTGAGAAAAAAGGTTCCGTTTATGTTGTCTGAGAAGCAGCAAGAGAGTTTCGATAAGCTGAAGAGGATCTTGACAGAAGCACCAGTCTTGATTCAGCCAGAGGCAGGAAAGGAATTCACTGTGTATTGCGATGCATCGCATACTGGCCTAGGGTGTGTGCTGATGCAAGAAGGGAAGGTGGTCGCTTATGCGTCACGACAGTTGAGGCCTCACGAAGTTAACTATCCGACACATGATTTGGAATTGGCTGCTGTGGTGTTCTCCTTGAAGATTTGGAGGCACTATCTGTACGGGGAGAAGTCGGTAGTGTACACAGATCACAAAAGTCTGAAGTACATCTTGACTCAGAAAGATTTAAATCTGAGGCAGCGGAGATGGATTGAGTTGCTGAAAGACTACGACTGCTCAATCGAGTACCATCCGAGTAAGGCTAATGTGGTAGCTGATGCATTGAGTCGAAAGGTGGTAGCGGATTTGCGAGCAATGTTTGCTCATCTAAGTCTCTATGAGGATGGGAGCCTTTTGGCAGAATTACAAGTGAAGCTGTCTTGGATTAATGAGGTCAAAGAAAGACAGATGACCGATGAAGCTTTGAATACTCGTGAGGTTATAAGTCACGAATGGTGAGGTCAAGATTTCACTTGGGCAAGTGATGGAGTGTTGTACTTTGGGAGAGTATCCATGCCTAAGGATGATGATTTGATGCGTGAATCCTTAAAGAAGCTCATAGCGATCCACGCTATGCACCCGGAAGCGACAAGATGTATCGGATTTAAGGGAGCGCTTTTGGTGGCCGGGTCTTAAGCGGAAGTAATGGCGAGTTAGTGGGCAAGTGTTTGACATGCCGACAAGTTAAGGCTGAGCATCAATTGCCATCAGGGCTGTTACAATCGGTAAGGATCCCACAGTGGAAGTGGGAGGAGATTACTATGGATTTCATAAGTGGGCTTCCCCTTACACCTAGTAAGAAAGATGTAGTTTGGGTGATAGTAGACCGGTTGACTAAGTCGGCTCATTTCATACCGGTAAGGGTTGACTACTCGCTTCAAAGGTTAGCCAGGCTGTATATAGCAGAGATAGTGCGGTTGCATAGAGTACCGGTATCCATTATCTCAGATCGGGATCCCCAGTTTACGTCGAGATTCTGGAAGGCTTTACATCAAGAGTTAGGCACGAAGTTGAATTTCAGCACGGCTTTTCACCCGCAGTCTGATGGACAATCTGAGAGGGCCATCCAAGTGTTGGAGGATATGTTGAGGGGCTGTGTTTTGGATTTCCGTGGTAGTTGGGAGGAGTACCTACCTTTGGCTGAGTTCACTTATAACAATAGTTATCAAGCGAGTATTTAGATGGCACCATATGAGGCACTGTATGGTCGAAAATGTTGTACTCCTACATGTTGGACGGAACTAGGAGAGCGACAGATGTTGGGTCCAGAGTTAGTGACGGAGACGGAGGATAAGGTTAGAGTAATCCGGGCTCGTCTTAATGAGGAGTCGGACAGGCAAAAATCTTGCGCCGATCTTAAGCGCAGAGAGGTTGAATATGCAGTGGGTGATAAGGTCTTCTTGAAGGTATCACCTTGGAAGAAGGTGCTGAGGTTTGGCCGGAAGGGCAAGCTAAGCCCTAGATTCATCGGACCGTACACGGTGTTGAAACGTGTGGGACCGGTAGCTTACCAGCTTGAGTTGCCAGCAGAATTGAGCCAGATACATGACGTCCTCCATGTTTCGATGCTGAGGCGCTATCGATCAGATCCCTCACACGTAGTGCTGTCGCAAAAATTGAGGTGAACCCGGACTTGTCTTTCGAGGAGGAGCTAGTACAGATTTTAGATCGAGATGTCAAGGTTCTGAGAAGGAAGCCAGTGCCTTTGGTAAAGGTGTTATGGCAAAATCATGGTACGGAGGAGGCCACATGGGAACCCGAGGATGTGATCGCAAGCAATACCCCAACTCTTCGATCCGTGTAATTTCGAGGCCGAAATTCTTTTTAAGGGGGTAGAACTGTAACATCCTGATTTAGGGGTTGTTTGTAATTTAATTATTTTTCTCGTGTGTGTGCTTGAAGAAGTGAATCCTATGATTGCTAAGCATGTTCTAGGGTCTAGAAATAACCCTGAGCTAGGCCTGACTTAGGGCTGGAAATTTCTTTTTTAAGGAGGGAGCTAGGTGAGATAGTGGTTAAGAAAAATTATGGGAGAAGCATGACACAAAGAATTAATTGGCAAAGTGGCTTTCATGCGCCACTTAAGGGCTTAGAGGTGACGATTGGGCAGGTCTTGGGTTCGAATCTTGGGAGTTATAAGGGGGATGTGTTTTATTTTTTTTGGGCTTTTTGGCGTTAAAGGAAAGGGGGCCAAGTTAGAAGGCTTTAACAGATTTTGTGGGTAAGGTTTGGACATGGAAGTCGTTTGGTGGAGTGGCTTAGGGCGCCACTTAAGGGCCTTGGAAAATGGACTCAAGTTCGTGTCACGATGGTAGCATAAGGTTGTTTATTGTTATTTTTGAAAGATGGCGCCATGAAGAGGGAAGAGTTGGACGGCATATGAGACTTTGAAAAGGATGGGATAAGTCCTTATTTTTGATGATTTCAGCTAATAAGGGATAAAGGATAAATTTTTTTTTTAAATTAAATTAGATGGGTGATAATCAAAAGATGAGAATTATCAAAAAAGGGGAGAGGTGGCCAAATGAAGGGCTCTTGTGATGGTATATTCGGCCAAGTGAAAGGGAGGGTTGCCGAAATTCATCTAATTATTTTTCTTTCTTCTCAAATTGTTCTCTTGACCGAATTCTCTCCAGTCATCTTTGCCCCAAAATTCTTCAAACCCCTATCACCCTTTTCACTTATTTCTTCTTGTTCTTTAGCCGAATCTACTCCACTCTTCTGCCAAAATCTCCTCTCTTCTATTAGTTCTATTTTGGCCGAATATAAGGAGGGCACGGGTTCTTTTCGGGATTTCTTCTCCAAGTGGCTGGTAAGGGTAAGTGATTGCCGAAACCTTCTTCCCATATTCTCTTTTTCTCTGTCGACTTAGATGAGGGAAGAGCGAAATTGGCATTTATTGATGATTTGGCTAACCACCTTTTGAAATCGATTTCACCTAGGAACTTGGGATTTTTAAAGCAAGAGATCTTATCCCCATTCTCGCTAATCGATTTGGTAAGTCTACGGTAAGGGATTCTCTTTAGTCTTTCCATTAGATACTTGGAAAAGCCGAAAACTAATCACTTGTATGGATCTAAGGTTTGGCCGATTGCAAGGAATCCAGTGTGTGGCTTCGGGATTTGGTTGGAAACCAAATCGGTTTAAAGTAAGTGCCACAAATGAATCTTCAGGTTTTAACTACTATAGCCGAATAGGCCTATGGCACTAATATTGTTGTTGGCCGAATATAGGGTCAAGGGATAGAGCACAGTAGACCGGATCTTTGGGATCTAGGAATTTCGTTAGTATCAGGTGTGTAAAACTCTTTATATACTTTATTAATTAACATTGCTATATTGTGCCTTTTAATCATTATGGTAGTGATTTGCTTGTGGGCTTAAGCATGGATTCCGGGTAAGTCCCCTATTACGTGATCTATGATATATGCTTGAGTATGCCATCTCATGCTGTTAAATGCTATGCTATACATAAATGCATGATATATGGGATTATGACAATTGTTATGTAAGCATGATGATGGTGGGATTAATGAGAGGAGGGGGATGATCTTTATGGACTGTCACCAGTGGTTTTGACCACAAGATGGGTTGGCCCCATCGTTTAATTGTGACTTGGTCACCAAATGGTTTTGACCACACCGCTGATAAATCGTGACTAAGTCCCGGTGGTTTGGTACCACCAAAGTGGTTTTGACCACCTTATGATAATTGTGACCTATGGTCATCGGTGGTTTTGACCACACGATGGGTTGGCCCCATCACTTGATTTGTGACTCTAGTCACAAGTGGTTTTGACCACCGGTGGTTTTGACCACAGGGGTAGTTAAAGGAGTGAGATGGTTAGTGGGGTTGCATATTTGCATGTTTATTAATACTTAGTGTATGAGTTGCATTTAGGGTGGGGATTTACACACCGAGTCTTGGTGACTCACCCTTCCCATATTATTTTGCGATGAGTAGATCGCGGAGATGGAGCCGAGAGGACTCGAGGCGCCATGCTTATTCGTTGGATTTGAATTTAATTTATTATAGTTAAGTTTATTTTTTTTAAAGTTTTTAATTTGGGTTGTAATAAGGCCGCTAATTTTTATTTGGATGTTTACATAGTTATTTTATTTTACTTATGCTATATTACATATGAACTTACAAACGTTAAGTAAATCGATTAAAAGCAACATTTTCCAACTAAGTAACTTTTACGAGTTTTCAAAGATGTTACCATCGAGTAACAAAATTTACCAAGTTAACAATAACTCTGTCGATTTTAAAATTTTACATGATCAAATGTTTCCAAAGGGTTTTTCAACACAACCATGTTTATAAAAGTAATCCCAACTGAGTTTTATGAAACCCTGTTTTAATACCTTAGCCATATTTTAACAAGTTTTCACCAGACACTCAAAATGTTTCAAATTATTTTACTCCGTGACATACCAGATCCGGTCAGGACTCATGGGCCGGGTTTGGGGTGTTACAGGCCTAAACCCTAACAGAGAAGAAATGGGAAAGGCCTTTGTTTTTTAAAAAAAACAAGCAGCAGAAATGAAAAGAAAAGGAAAAAAAATTGCTCTTATAAGGGACCAAACGACGCGTTTAGGATCGCTTGATGGCCCAAAACGACGTCGTTTATTAAAGAGACATGCTGACCAACCCGACGGAAGAATCCGCGTGTTTTCATCGATTGGGTTAATTCTGCTTTCGGTCCTTTCGCATTTTTAGATTTTAAAATCAAGTTCTCTGTTATTGCAATTTTGGGCCCAGAAATTTCGTGCGGTTGTGATTTGGTCCTTTCTTTCTGTAACATCCTGAAAAGGGCCTATGCATTTTCGAGTTAATTGTATGAAGTGACATGTTTTATGTGTTAAGAATAAATTTTGAACATTTTGGAAACACGAAAATGTATGGAAATGCTAAGTTAAAAAAGGAAAGTGAACATTTATGGAAACTAGGAAAATGATTTAGAAATGATTCAAAAGAGGAAAGTGAACATTTCTGGAAACTTGGAAATGTAAGGAAATGTCAAGCTTAAAGAGCCAAACGAAAATTTTTGGAAACTTAGAAATGACTTAGAAATGTCGAGTTTTAAAGTTTAAAAGAGGAAATTAAGGCAAGGTGGCCTTAAGAGAAAAAGTATGTGAAATTTGACACACAAACAGCTTGGAAAAGTGGCTCAAGATGCCACTTAGGGCCTCTGGAAATGGCGCCACATGCAAGGGTGTTGGGCCTGAGTTCGAGTCACATGGGAAGAAAATAAAAGAAGTTTTATTTTTGCTTCTAGAAGCACAGAGGTGGACGGCACAAGGCTTGCAAAAGAGGAGTTTCATTCTCTTTTAAATTCGGCTAATTAGGGGATAAATAAAGGATTTTGTTTTGGATTATTTCTAAGAGATAATAAGGATTATTCTTTATTTTTTTTAAATTAAAGAGATAAAGTTATCACATAAGGAAGAGTGGTGGCCAAGCAAAGGATTCTTGGCCTAGTAGTTTCGGCTATAAAAGGAAGAGAATAGGGCTACTCATTAAATTTTCTTCCTCCTCTTCTCTCTGCCGAATTTTTCCCCAGAAAAATCCTCTCCTCTCTTTTATTTTGCCAAACTAAATATACCAATAGTCTCTAGTGAAATTGATTTCTTTTAAGCCTCAAAAGCCGAATCTTTGTGACTCTAAGCAAGGGTGCAGCGACTGAGGTATTAAGGTAAGAATAATGGATTTTTGTTGTTCAGTTTCTTTTATCGAGATCTAGAAACTGATCCCCTTATTGTCTCTTGGCCGAATATTAAAGGAGGAACTCTGGGATTTTTGATAGTTGTCGACTTCAAGAAAAGGGATTTTTTGGGATTTAAAGCTTCAAGGTAGGATATCTGATATTCGGCCATAGGCCAATTAATGATGATTAAGTGTTAGAAATCAATCTAACATGTGCTTATAGGATTTTCGACAAAGATTAAGAAAGCAAGGATCTATTTCGGATTTAAGATTTGGAAGGTAAGCATATAGGTATGTTCGACCAAGGCTTGATTTGGTATTTAGATCTATTCTTTAATTTGTTTAAAAAGCCGAAACTAACCCCTGATGAGATTTAGTGCTTGGCCGAATACAAGAAGAAATATAGCAGCAATTTTGGGATTTGAATAATCATCAAATTGGCACCAAAGGTAAGTTTAAGAATACTAATCCTACTGGGATTTGGAATTATGGCCGAATGGCTTTTTATTAAAGTAATAAGTGATAAATCAAATGTAGGGATTAAGGATCTAAGCATTAGATCAAGCTTTTCGGGATCTCAAGGAATTGCTGTTTAATCGGTGTGTACCCACACTATATCATAATATGTTTTATGGCTACGCTTAATTAATATATGTGATATTAAGAATATGAAAGTGGCTAAGGTACCATGTTATGGTACAAAGTACTCAGGTATGTTTCCTACTCCTACTAAGATTATGAAATATGTTAATTGTAACATTAAGAATGTGAACTCTGGCATAGTTATGCATATTACTATTATATGGGGCATATGGGTTTATTTTTGGGGAAGTGAATGTGGTGACCTAAGACCACAAACACGGTGACCTAAGACCGTGATATCTGAATGTGGTGACCTAAGACCACAGTAATCTGAATGTGGTGACCTAAGACCACAGAAATCTAAACGTGGTGACCTAAGACCACGAATGCGGTGACCTAAGACCGCGATATGGAGTGTAGCGGAAGGAGGGTCGACTTAGTAGTCCCCACGGTGTATAGGTTGGTACGGGGGAGTGTAGCGGATGGCTTAATAGGTTTGGGTTTTGGGAATGCATCATAATTTGTATGCTATGATATGAATGTGTAATAATTGTTATGCCTGATTCGATTATGATTTAGTGCTGTGTACACATTGAGTCTGTTGACTCACCCGCTAGGGACCATGTTTCGTGATGAACAAAGTGATGGACCGGATGGAAGAACTTGTGGTGGCCATGCTCAACTTGGAAGTTTTTATTTTAATGGACATTTTTTATTTCATTTAAGTACTTTGAACTATTTGGATTTGTTTGATGTAATAAGGCCATAAGGCCATGGTGAACCATTTTATTTCGCTTATTGTTTAATTATGTTACAAATTTTTATTGAGTTAAAACTAAGTAATTCATTTTTTTTAATATACTCTATATGTTTTATCACTTAATATTAAAGAGGGGTTTTCAAAATAAAATTGAATCCGTTTCAACACAAGCCCAACCCAAAACAATTATTTTTTTTTTAAATCACACAAGTTTTCTCTAAGTTACAAAAGAACTTGAAACCAGTTTACTTGAGGAACATACCAAATCTGGTCAAAGCTCATGGGCCGAGTTTGGGGTGTTTCAGTTTGGTATCAGAACCCAGTTTTAAACTCTCGGCCTGTGGGCTAAGGCCCAAAACGTTTTTAAATGGAGCCCAAATAAGCTT
Source organism: Gossypium rotundifolium (assembly GCA_025506655.1). Taxonomy (NCBI): domain Eukaryota; kingdom Viridiplantae; phylum Streptophyta; class Magnoliopsida; order Malvales; family Malvaceae; genus Gossypium; species Gossypium rotundifolium. The sequence continues at coordinate 31,496,884 of CP106728.1, forward strand.
TATAAAGTATCTTATGAAATAAGCAGGTTTTTTCTGGCATGGCACCTAAGTCTTCGACCCGCAGTCCACCAGGTAAGTACCCCTAACTATCTGTGTGATTATGTGAATTATAGAAGGGTAGAAAAGGAATGGAATGTAGAATAGCATGATAGGAACTTGAACCCTAGGATTAGTCTACTCAAACACAAATACATAAGACTTAATGCACTCAACAAACCTATGGCTAAGTCAACCAAGTTAGGGTGTGGTAACCCTTGTGCGCATGTCTAGGATCGGATCCAGAAGAGCTTGGTATTTAAGCAGTCCTAGTGACTCACCTCCTCTTCGCAGGAATCCTACCTGGTGCGTAGCTTCGGTTCACCCTAATCCAGAGGGCTCAGTAGGTGTGGCAACCTCTGTGTGCATGCCTAGGAATGGTTTCAGTGGGAGCTTGGTATTTAAGCAGTCCGTGTGACTCACCTCCTCTCCACTCGAATCCTACCTGGTGCGTAGCTTTGGTTCACCCTGACCAAGAAGACTCGGTCATAGGTTAAACCCAATAACTAAAACCCGAAAGGGAATTAGCCATGTTTTTTTTAATAAGAACCCTAATTTAAAAAAAAAAACTCTTAAAATCATTTTTCTTTAATTCGTGGAAACTATCTTTTCTACACAATTTTTGAAAAATTTCGATTTATAAAATTACAAAAATACCCTAGCAGTAAAATTACAAAATGCCCTTGGTTTATAAAAATGTCTAAAATACCCACAGTTCTAATTAACATTTTCATTATTTTATAACAAGTCCAAAACCCTTACTTGCAAATTATCAAAATACCTTAATTTTGGAAAATTACAAAATTGCCCCTAACTTACCAAAATTTCCAAATGACCTCGATTTCCCAAAATTTTTGCAACTTCATCGTTTTGGAAAATAAATTCTCAAAAGAACCCTCAAAGTTTTGCAAATTTTGAAATATCCTGAATTATTAAACTTTACAAATTTACCTGGTTTATTACCAAGATACCCCCGAAATTCAAATTACCGAAATACCCTTGGAATTTCCAAAATTATCGAAAAGCCCCGGGATTTTAAAATTTCTGAAATACTTCTTGACAAAATTACCAAGGAACCCTATTTGAAAAATTACGAAAATACCTCTGTAGGACAAATTACGCAAATACCCCTAGGTAGTGGAAAAACAACAATAATGAAAACTACAACATTTCTCTGAATGAATGGAAGTTATAATTGATTGATGGATGTATGAATGTGAAGACTGTGTGCATGTATGAATACGAAAGAACCACTTTTAAAATTCTTTTCATAAAACTTCTTCGCGGATAATCAGTGGAATAAAGGCTAATTTATAAAAACTTTCTTAAATCAGATTAAAGCGCATCGTTAGATATGAATTCTAGAGGACGCGATCGTCAAGGACGCGGTCGTCAAGGACGTGGTAGAGGAAGAATTGCTGTGTCAGAACCCGTTAGATGGGGTCAAGGGTCTGACAATGAGTTACCACCGCCACCACCACCCCAAATTGCCGGTGTCGAGCAGCGTGCTCAGACGGGATGATCTTCAGATCGCAGTCAGTCCGCGAGTTTTAGAAATGGTGGCTGGCGCAGGCAAAAATATGGGAGCTCAAAAGTTTGTACCTGAGCGACTCCGAGCCAATGGAGCTGAGGTGTTCCGTGGAGTGTCTGGTGTGGCACCCAGTATGGCTGAATACTGGTTGGAGGCGATCGAGCGCATTATGGATGAGCTCGACCTGACCCCTGAAGAAAAGTTGAAAGGAATGGTGGCACTGTTACGCGATGAAGCGTATCAATGGTGGTTAACAGTTTGGGATGGTGCCACAGCTGAGGATCTGACCTGGGAGTATGCTAGGAGGCATATCAGAAAAAGTATGTCAGCACACGTTATATCAATGAGCAGAGGAAGGCTTTTCTAGGACTAGTTCAAGGAAACAAGTCTGTAGCTAAGTATGAAGCTGAATTTCTAAGGTTAAGCCGATATGCTCGAGGAGTAGTGGCAACGGAACATGAGCGATGTGTCCGTTTTGAAGACGGTTTAAGGGATGACCTCAGGTTATTGATAGCTCCACATCAGGAGCGGGAGTTTTTTGCGTTGGTAGAAAAGGCTAAGGTAGTCGAGGGAATCAAGGACTCGGTTAAGCGAGCTCGACAGAATAGACCTAAGAGGATTATGAGTCATCGGGATCATCGGAAATATCTGTAAAAGGCCCAGAATCGATGGGGCATGGGTCGACAAGTGGGTGCGGGGAGGCGATCGTCCTTGTGATCATTGTGGGAAGAAGCACATAGGGGAGTGCTGGAAAAAGACGGGAGGATATTTTAGGTGTGGGTCCAAGGACCATATGCTCAAGGATTGTCCTAAGAAACCAGATGAAAGTCGATCAGCAGCTTAAAATGTTAATCAGGCTAGTAGAGGAGGACAAGAATTTCGGCCGAGGTCGTGGTCCGAACCATGGAGGAAATGGTTCCGGCCGTGGTCGTGGAGCACCAAGCGGAGGTGCTGAAGGTTCTAATGCAAAGCAACCAAGGTTGGTTTATGCAGTTGGCCATCGCGAGGAGAGTGATGTGCCAGATATAACAACAGGTAAGTTTCTTACTTCCGGAATGCCTTTATTGCTCTGTTTATTATAGAGCTAGTTCGTTCTTATATTGCTAGTGAATGGTATGAAACCTTGGATGTGAACTTTGGAATTGTGCATAGGAGATGTGTTAGTTTTAAGATCAGAGTGCGCAGCAGTAGTGTAGTGTGGTGAGTTAGGATGTACGATTTTTTTCGTTAGTAAGTAATTTCGAGGACGAAATTATTTTTAAGGGGGGTAGAACTGTAACATCCTGAAAAGGGCCTATGTATTTTCGGGTTAATTGTAAGAAGTGACATGTTTTTGTGTTAAGAATAAATTTTGAACATTTTTGGAAACCTGAAAAATGTATGGAAATGCTAAGTTAAAAAGAGGAAAGTGAACATTTATGGAAACTAGGAAAATGATTTAGAAATGATTCAAAAGAGGAAAGTGAACATTTCGAAACTTGAAATGTAAGGAAATGTCAAGCTTAAAGAGCCAAACGAAAATTTTTGGAAACTTAGAAATGACTTAGAAATGTCGAGTTTTAAAGTTTAAAAGAGGAAATTAAGGCAAGGTGGCCTTAAGAGAAAAAGTATGTGAAATTTGACACACAAACAGGCTTGGAAAAGTGGCCTGAAGAAGCCACTTAGGGCCTCTGGAAATGGTGCCACATGCAAGGGTGTTGGGCCTGAGTTTGAGTCACATGGGAAGCAAATAAAAGAAGTTTTATTTTTGCTTCTAGAAGCACAGAGGTGGACGGCACAAAGCTTGCAAAAGAGGAGTTTCATTCTCTTTTAAATTCGGCTAATTAGGGGATAAATAAAGGATTTTGTTTTGGATTATTTCTAAGAGATAATAAGGATTATTCTTTATTTTTTTTTAAATTAAAGAGATAAAGTTATCACATAAGGAAGAGTGGTGGCCAAGCAAAAGATTCTTGGCCTAGTAGTTTCGGCTATAAAAGGAAGAGAATAGGGCTACTCATCAAATTTTCTTCCTCCTCTTCTCTCTACCAAATTTTTCCCTAGCAAAATCCTCTCCTCTCTTTTATTTTGCCAAACCGAATATACCAATAGTCTCTAGTGAAATCGATTTCTTTTAAGCCTCAAAAGTCAATCTTTGTGACTCCAAGCAAGGGTGCAATAATCGAGGTATTAAGGTAAGAACAATGGATTTTTGTTGTTCGCTTTTTATCGAGATCTAGAAACCGATCCCCTTGTTGTCTCTTGGCTGAATATTAAAGGAGGAACTCCGGGATTTTTGATATTTGTCGACTTCAAGAGAAGGGATTTTTCGGATTTAAAGCTTCAAGGTAAGACATCGATATTCTACCATAGGCCAATTAATGATGATTAAGTGTTAAAATCAATCTAACATGTGCTTATAGGATTTTCGATAGCATTAAGGAAGCAAGGATCTATTTCGGGATTTAAGATTTGGAAGGTAAGCATATAGGTATGTTCGGCCAAGGCTTGATTTGGTATTTAGATCTATTCTTTAATTTGTTTAAAAGCCTAAGTAACCCCGATGAGATTTAGTGCTTGGCTGAATACAAGAAGAAATATAGTAGCAATTTCGGATTTGAATAATCATCAAATCGGCACCAAAGGTAAGTTTAAGAATACTAATCCCATCGATTTGGAATTATGGCGAATGGCTTTTTATTAAAGTAATAAGTGATAAATCAAATGTAGAGATTAAGGATCTAAGTATTAGATCAAGCATTTCGGATCTCAAGGAATTGTTGTTTAATCAAGTGTGTACCCACACTATATCATAATATGTTTTATGGCTATGTTTAATTAATATATGTGATATTAAGAATATGAAAGTGGCTAAGGTACCATGTTATGGTACAAAGTACTGTGCACGCTTCCTACTCCTACTAAGATTATGAAATATGTTAATTGTAACATTAAGAATATGAACTCGCATATTTATGCATATTACTATTATATGGGACATATGGGTTTATTTTGGGGAAGTGAATGTGGTGACCTAAGACCACAAACACGGTGACCTAAGACCGTGATATCTGAATGTGGTGACCTAAGACCACAGTAATCTGAATGTGGTGACCTAAGACCACAGAAATCTAAACGTGGTGACCTAAGACCACGAATGCGGTGACCTAAGATCGCGATATGGAGTGTAGCGGAAGGAGGGTCGACTTAGTAGTCCCCACGGTGCACTGTGTTGGTACGGGGAGTGTAGCAGATGGCTTAATAGGTTTGGGTTTTGGGAATGCATCATAATTTGTATGCTATGATATGAATGTGTAATAATTGTTATGCCCGATTCGATTATGATTTAGTGTTGTGTACACATTGAGTCATTGACTCACCCGCTAGGGACCATGTTTGGTGATGAGCAGTGATGGACCGAGACAGCGAGAACTTGTGGTGGCCATGCTCAACTTGGAAGTTTTTATTTTAATAGACATTTTGTTATTTCATTTAAGTACTTTGAACTATTTGGATTTGTTTGATGTAATAAGGCCATAAGGCCATGGTGAACCATTTTATTTCGCTTATTGTTTAATTATGTTACAAATTTTATTGAGTTAAAGACTAAGTAATTCATTTTTTTAATATACTTTATATGTTTTATCACTTAATATTAAAAAGGGGTTTTCAAAATAAAATGAATCCATTTCAACACAAGCCCAACCCAAAACAATATTTTTTTTTTAAAATCACACAAGTTTTCTCTAAGTTACAAAAGAACTTGAAACCAGTTTACTTGAGGAACATACCAAATCTGGTCAAAGCTCGTGGGCCGGGTTTGGGGTGTTTCAGTTTCAACGATGCGTTTTACTATTTGGGGAAAATTGCGCTCCTCATCCCCAGCATTTCGCACGCATTGCTGTTTCGTCCCTTTATTGCTTATAATGTCTAATTTGGCCCCTTTATTTCTGTTTTAATTTCAATTTGGCCCATTGGTTATATTATTTTGCAATTTTATTTGTTATTGCAATTATTTTATTAATACTATTATTTATACTGTTATTATAATTACCCTTTTTACTTAGTATATTTATGACTACATTTATTATATTAGAATTTCTACACATATATATATTTTTATTTATTATTTTGCATATATATATTTTATTATTTATTTCTTAATTACTATTACCATTATTATTATTGTCATTTTGTCACTCATTTTTATTTTTCATTACTATTCATGTATTATATATTATTGTTAATGTTATTATTATTTTCATTACCATCATTATTCTATTATTATTATCATTATTTGTATGTATATTATTATTACTATTATATCATTTTATTGTTATTATTAGCATTTTACTATTATTATTATTATTATTATTATTATTATTATTATTATTTATTATTGTTGTTGTTGTTGTTGTTGTTGTTGTTGTTGTTGTTGTTGTTGTTGTTGTTGTTGTTATCGTTAGTATTAATATATTATTTTCATTCTCATTTCGCTATCACTTAGATCATTATTCTCACCTTATTTTATACTTTACTATTTTATTATTTAATTATCATCATTATTATTCTATTTTCATTATTATTGCTATTACTATTATTTGATATTGTCATCATCATTATTAGTAGTGTTTTTACACATGTTCATCATCAAACAAAATACATTTCGTAAAATCATCGTATTTCATTTAAAGGTTTTTAAAATAAAGGCAATGTTTTGTATTTAGAAATTCGGGGAATAGTGCCCTAACGTGCTGGGTTGTGATTTTCCGTTTAACTAAATAACTTAACATCCTTTTAATGAAACTTCGTAAATCATGAGACGACTTTGATTACGAGAGATTAAAGTATCGTGTCTTAACGTGCTGGATGCAATGTTTATATCCTTTCGGAACAGAGAAATCTCAGTTTTTAACTCAAACGTCTACATTTATTTTCTGAGTTTACGTTATTAAACAAAAATACATCTTGTAAAAGTATTATATTCCATCCAAAGATTTTTAAATAAGGCAATGTTTTGCGTTTAGGAATTCGGGGAATAGTGCCCTAACGTGCTAAGTTGCGATTTTTCGTTTGACTAAATAACTAAACATCCTTTTAATAAGTTTCGTAAATCATGAGATAGCTTTAATTACGAAGGTTTAAAATATCATGTCCTAACGTGCTGGATGTGATGTTTGTATCTTCTTGGAACAAGGAAATCTCAAATTTCAGCCCAAATTATCCAAACATTCTCTAAAGGATCCGTATTTTAAAATCTTTTCAAATTTTCGACATTAACACACTAATTAATCAATTAGGTACCAATTTTGGACGACGAGGGTGCTAACCTTCCTCGTCAATCGACTCCGAACTCGCTTTTTGGATTTCAGAGACCAAAATCATTGTTTTGATAAATCAAACTATTTATTAAAAATAACTGTTTTACGAGGTGACCCGATCACACCTCAACAAAAAAAGATTGGTGGCGACTCCTGTTTTATTTTCATTTTCAAAACCAAAGTCGATTCCCTTTTTTTTTTAAAAAATGGTTACGACAGCTTGGCGACTCCATAGGGACTTCAAAGAGTGTAACATCCTGAATAGGGCCTATGCATTTTCAGTTTGATAGTATGAAATGACAAGTTTAAGCACTGAGAATAAATTTTGATATTTTTGGAAACCTGGAAATGCATGAAAATAGAAACCTAAACATTTTGGAAACCTGAACATTTTGGAAACCTGAACATTTTGGAAACCTGAAGATGTAAGAAAAATGGCAAGTTACAAAGCCGATCGAAAATTTTAGGAAACTTAGAAATAAGGCCGGAATGACAAATTTTAAAGCCCAAAATAGGAAATAAGGGCAAGAGGGCCTTAAAAGAAAAAGTTGGTGAAATTTGACACACAAACAGGCTTGGAAAAGTGGCCTGAAGGTGTCACTTAGGGCTTATGGAAATGGCCTGAGTTCGAGTCACTTGGGAAGCAAATAATAAAGGTTTTATTTTGCTTCCAAGGCTAGGAGGTTGGACGGCACAAGCATCTAGAATTAGAGGAGTTTTAATTCCATAAATATATGATTAAATAAGTGATAAATAAAGGATTTTCTTTTACTAAGATAAATGAGGAGTTAAAGGATGGATTAAATACTTTTTTTTTAATTAAGTGATAATTAATGGAGATAAAATTATCACTTGTGGGGAGTAGTGGCCAAGTTATGGACTCTTGGTCTAGCAATTTCAGTTAAAAGAGGAAAATTGAGACTATTCTCTCATCCATTCTACCCTTGCCGAAATTTTGCTAACTCTCTCCCCCCTCTCTACCGAATTTTCCTAAGCAAGAAACCATCCTCTCTTTTTCTATTTTCTTCTCCGTTTCTACTGTCAAAGTCGAATCTTTATTGATTCTAAGTAAAGGAGAAATCATCCACAACATCAAAAAGGGTAAGATCTGTGGTCAGTCAACTTCTATTCTTTTCTTTTACCAAAATTCGCACTAATCCCTACTCTTGTTCATGGCCAAATCTACCATGATCTCTTAGGTTTCAACCATCATCAAATAGAAGGATCAAGAATCCAAGGTAAGTGAGTTCATTCGGCCAAGGCCAAATCTTAGATATTCAAATCGAATTAATCAAAAACTAATCCATATTGAGATTTAGGATTTGGCCGATTCCAAGGAAGAGGAAGGTGAAGTTTTCGGGATTTAAAGTCCTTAAGGTAAGCATCTAAGAGTATTCGGCCAAGGCTTGATCAAGTTCTTTAATTATTAAAAAGCCGAAAACTAACCCATATTGAGATTTAGGGTGGGCCGAATATCAGGTAAAGGAAAAACCAAACTTTTGGGATTTGAATAAACACCAAATCGGTAAAGGTGAGTCTTTTTACAAATCCTACTAGGATTTGGTTTTGTTTTAAGCCAAATAGGTTTATTAATGTGACTTATATGATGGCGAATATAGGAGTTAATGATCTAAAGTTAGATCGGGTTTTCGAGATCTCAAGGAACCTTATTAAGCAAATCGGTGTGTACCCTTACTAACCTTTGATATTTCATATGGATATTATTTTAATATATGAATATGTATAAGAATGTGAATGTGGCTAAGTACCACAAATGTGGTAAAAAGTACCTGTGCACGCTTCCTACTTCGATAGGATTGTGAAATATGTTATTTTATAACATGCGAATATATGTATATGAACATGAAATTAAGTTATGCATAATATATATATATGGGGCATTCGGGATTTATGTGAAAGGGAAGAGTAGGTGTTGACCAACGAAGGTGTTTGGTCTCACCAATGAAATATGTTGACTACGGTCACATTGCGGAATTTTGGTAACTTCGGCCATAATATTTGAATATAGTGTCTAATGACACAACGTATAATTTGACTATAGTGTCTAATGACACAACGATATGGGCGATGAGCACGCCGATCGCAATGACGCCTCGATGGTGTGTAGCGGATGGAGGGTTGACTTAGTAGTCCCCACGGTGTGAATGGCAGTACGGTGGTGTGTAGCGGATGGACTATTAGGATTGGGTTTGGGTTGCATCATAATTTCATTTTATATGGATCGATGATTTGAACATGAATGCCCGATTTGTTGAATGTTAGTATTGTGTGCACATTGAGTCTGTTGACTCACCCATTGTGGGAATTATTTTCGTGTGATGAGCAAAGGATTTGACCGGCCGGTGGACCTTGAGGTGGCCATGCTACATTGGAAGATTTTATTTTATTTGGAATTTATTTCTGCTTAGTACCCTTAATTATATTTTTGGGTTTTATTTAATGTAATAAGGCCATAAGGCCCAAGTGGATTTTATTATTCGCTTCACTTTAAATTATTATGTTACTTAATTATTATGATTGAAGTTAAGTGATTTTTTAAAACCTTAAAAAATTATTTTGTCACATTAATAAAATTGGATTTTCAAGTTTAATTAAATGGGTTTCAATCTAAGCCCAATCCACAACAACATTTTCTATAAATTTTACAAATTTTTCTAAGTAACGAATGATTTTGAAACCGGTTCACTTTAGGAACACACCAGATCCTGTTCTGGGCTCGTGGGTAGGGTGTGGGTGTTTTAGTTTGGTATCGAGCCTGTGTTTAAACTCTCTACTGTGGGCTAAGGCCCAAAACGTTTTGAATTCGAGCCCAAATTATTTTCTTTGAAAATAAGTAGGTTTTATGGCATGGCCCCTAAGTCTCCGACTCGCAGTCCACCAGGTAAGTACCCCTAACTATATGGGTGATTCTATGAATTGTTTAAGGGTAGAAAAGGCATGGAACGTAGAATAGAATGATAGGAACTTGAACCCTAGGACTAGTCTACTCAAACACAAACACATAAGACTTAATGCACTGAACAAACCTATGGCTAAGTCACTGAGCTAGTGGTGTGGTAACCCCTGTACGCATGTCTAGGATTGGATCAGGAAGAGCTTGGTATTTAAGCAGTCCTAGTGACTCACCTCCTCTTCGCAGAATCCTACAGTGCGTAGCTTCGGCTCACCCTAACCTGAGGCTCGGTGGTGTGGCAACCTCTGCGCATGTCTAGGAATGGTTTCGTGGGAGCTTGGTATTTAAGCAATCGCGTGACTCACCTCCTCTCCACATGAATCTCGCCTGGTGTGTAGCTTTGTTCACCCCGACCAAGAGGGCTCGGTCATAGGCTAAACGTAATGACTAAAACCCGAAAGGGAACTAGCCATGTTTTAAAAAAAAAAAAGAGAACAAAACAACAAACCCTAGTTTTTCAAACTTTTAAAACTTTCTTTTAAATCGAGAAAATTATTTTTACAACATTTTCAAAAACTCGATTTCTTAAAATTACAAAAATGCCCTTAGAGGTGAAATTACCAAAATGCCCTTGGTTTATAAAATGTTCAACTACTCAACAACTTTACCAAAATTTCATGATTTCATGAACATTCAAAAACCCTAATTTGTAAAATATCAAAATACCATGATTTTGGAAAAATTACAAAATTGCCCCTAACTTACAAAATTACCAAAATGACCCTAATTTTCAAATTTTTGCAACATCCTCATCTTTGAAGGAATAATTTTGAAAAGAACCCTCAAAGTTTTACAACTTTTGAAATACCCCGAATTTATTAAATTTTTCAAATTTACCCTTATTTTTGAAAAATTACCAAAATACCCCTAGGTCAAAAAATTACCAAAATACCCCCGGATTTTAAATTTTTTCCAAATTACCCCTAGACTTTGAAGTTTTCAAAATAATTTTTGACAAAATCACCAAGGAACCTTATTTTGACAAATTACAAAAATACCCTTGTAGGATAAAATTACGAAAATACCCCCGGGTAGTGGAAAAAATAACAACAACAAAAACTACAACGTTTCTCTGAATGAACGAAAGTTCATACTTGTTTGAGGGATGGATGAATGAATGGAAAAAAAAACTGTGTGATTGTATGAATACGAAAGAACCACTCTTAAATCCTTTTCATAAAACTCCTTCGCTGGTAAATAAGTGGAACAATGACTAATTCATAAAAATTTCTTAATCAGATCTCAACGCTAGAAAATGAGCTCTAGAGGACGTGGTCGCCGTGGTCGAGGAAGAGGAAGGATGACCGTGTCGGAACCCGTTAGGTCGGGTCAAGGGTCCGACAATGAAATGCCACCGCCGCCACCACCCCCAGCTGTTAATGTTGAGCAGCAGCTCAGACGGAAGATCTTTGTGTCGCAGTCAGGCTACTGAGTTTTGGAATTGGTGGCGTGTGCGGTGGAAATTCAGAAACCGAAAGTCGGACCGAATGGCTTCGAGCTAATGGAGCGAAAATGTTTCGAGGAGTATCTAATGTGGCACCCAAGATACCGAAAATCGTTGGAAGCAATGAAGCGTATCATGGATGAGCTTGACCTGACTCCAGAGGAAAATTTGAAAGGGATGGTGGCGTTGTTACGCGATAAAGCGATCGATGGTGGTTAACTGCTCGTGATGGTACTACAAATTTGAAAATTTGACCCGGGAGTATGTTAAGGAGGCCTTTCGGAAGAAGTATGTGGGAACCGGTATCTGAGATGAGCAAAGGAAGGCTTTTCTAGGGTTGGTACAGGGAGTAAGTCCGTCGAGAATATGAGGCTAATTCTTGAGATTGAGCCGCTATGCTCGAGGGGTAGTGGCAACTGAGCATGAACGCTGTGTCCGTTTTGAGGACGGACTGAGAGACGACTTGAGATTGTTGATAGCACCGCATCAGGAGCGGAAATTCTCAACTTTGGTGGAAAAGGCCAAGGTGGCCGAGGGGATTAAGGATGCTACTAAGCAGACCGTGGATAAGAATAAGACCAAAAGAGGATTTGGGCCATCTGGAAAGGGTTACAAAAGGCCTAGGGTTGATGGGCCACGAAATCAACAAGTCGGTGCAATTTGGCGATTCGTCCTTGTGAGCATTGTGGAAAGAAGCATTTAGGTGAGTGTTGGAGAAAGACAGGAACATGTCTTAAGTGTGGGTCCAAGGACCATATGTTTAAGGATTGTCCCAAACAATCGATGAGAGCCGACCGCAGATTCAAAATGCTAGCTGGATCAAGAGAGGCGCAGCTGACCTCAGCGGGTCGTGGTTCGAGTAACCGTGGTAGTGGTGCAGTGCAGAGGCCGTGGAACACAGGCCGAGGTAATACTAATACCGATGCCGCATAACGGGTTTGGTTTATGCGATTCACGAAGGGAAGATAGAGACGCGCCGGACGTAATAACCGGTACATTCTTTATTTTTGACAAACCCTACTTTGCTTTGATTGATGTGGGCTCGACCCATTCCTATGTTGCAAGTAGTGTAGTGAAAACACTAGGCCTAGACTCTGAACTTTCTGATAGGCCGATGACCGTAGTAAGCCCATTAGGCCAAACTATAGTGGTAGACAAGATCTTTGGAATGTACCCTAGAGATTGTGGAGTGAACTTTCGAGCGGACTTAATGGAGTTACCCTTCGGAGAGTTTGAGCTTATACTCGAAATGGATTGGTTAATAGAACACCGAGCCGTGTTGGATTGTGCGGCTAAACGTATGGAACTAAGAACCCCGGAGGATGAAGTGGTAGTAATGATCGGAGAAAGGAGGAACTACTTATCTAATGTAGTCTAAAGACCAAGGTCGGAAGATGGTTAAGAAAGGTTGCGAGGCGTTTTTAGCTTCCGTAAGTGTGATAGGTGGAAAGAAGGAAGGAATTAATGGAGTTAGGACGGTAAGGGACTTCGTGGATGTGTTCCCAAAAGAATTACCGGGAATACCCCCAGACAGGGAGGTGGAATTTGGGATTGACTTGCTACCGGGGACAGCTCCTGTGTCAATCGCTCCATACCGAATGGCACCAAAGGAGTTAGTGGAGCTCAAGGCTCAGATACAAGAACTGTTGGATCGTGGGTTCATCCGACCCAGTGTGTCTCCGTGGGGAGCACCGGTCTTATTTGTGAAGAAGAAGGACGGAACTATGCGTATGTGCATAGATTATCGTCAGTTGAATAAACTGACTATTAAGAACAAGTATCCCTTGCCAAGGATCGACGACTTGTTCGATCAGCTGAAGGGGGCCGCAGTATTCTCAAAGATCGATTTAAGGTCGGGTTATCATCAGTTGAAGGTGAAGGAGGCTGACATCCATAAGACCGCGTTTAGGACAAGATATGGTCACTTCGAGTTTTTGGTGATGCCGTTTGGGTTAACGAACGATCCAGCCGCGTTCATGGATATGATGAATCGGGTTTTCCAACCATACTTGGATAGATTCGTCGTAGTGTTCATCGACGCTATTTTGGTGTACTCGAAATCGGAGGAGGAGTTGGGAAGATTACTTGCCCTTAGCTGAATTCGCCTACAACAACAGCTATCAAGCCAGCATTCGGATGGCACCATACGAAGCATTGTATGGAAGGAAGTGTAGAACACCTACTTGTTGGACCGAGTTAGGAGAACGCCGAGTTTTGGGTCCAGAGTTGGTGGCAAAAACTGAAGAGAAGGTTGAGTTAATTTAGGCACGGTTGAAGGAAGCCTCTGATAGGCAGAAGTCGTACGCGGACCTTAAGCGAAAGGAAATAGAGTTTGAAGTGGGAGACCAAGTATTCCTAAAAGTCTCGCCTTGGAAGAAGGTTATGAGGTTCGGTCGCAAAGGGAAGTTAAGCCCAAGGTTTGTAGGGCCCTATCAAGTACTGAAGCGAGTTGGGCCAGTAGCATACCAATTAGAGTTGCCACCAGAGTTACAGCAGATGCACGACGTATTTCATGTGTCCATGTTACGTCGTTATCGATTGGATCCGTCGCATGTAGTATCTGTTGAAGAAGTAGAGCTAAGGCCAGACTTATCCTACGAGGAAGAACCAATTCGGATCTTGGAACGTGATGTGAAAGTACTACGAAGGAAGCAGTTCCTCTAGTCAAAGTGCTATGGCGCAATCATGGAACGGAAGAAGCTTCGTGGGAGTCGAGGAGACCATGAGACAAAGAATACCTCAACTATTTTAGTTAGGAAATTTTGGGGACGAAATTTTGTTTAAGGGGTAGAAGCGTAACATCTGAATAGGGCCTATGCATTTTCGGTTTGATTGTATGAAATGACAAGTTTAAGCACCGAGAATAAATTTTGATATTTTTGGAAACACGGAAATGCATGAAAATGGAAACCTAAACATTTTGGAAACACGAACATTTTGGAAACACGAACATTTTGGAAACACTCAAGATGTAAGAAAAATGGCAAGTTACTGAGCCGATCGAAAATTTTAGGAAACTTAGAAATAAGGTAGGAATGACAAATTTTAAAGCCCAAAATAGGAAATAAGGGTAAGAGGGCCTTAAAAGAAAAAGTTGGTGAAATTTGACACACAAACAGGCTTGGAAAAGTGGCCTGAAGGTGTCACTTAGGGCTTATGGAAATGGCCTAAGTTCGAGCCACTTGGGAAGCAAATAATAAAGGTTTTATTTTGCTTCCAAGGCTAGGAGGTTGGACGGCACAAGCATCTAGAATTAGAGGAGTTTTAATTCCATAAATATATGATTAAATAAGTGATAAATAAAGGATTTTCTTTTACTAAGATAAATGAGGAGTTAAAGGATGGATTAAATACTTTTTTTTAATTAAGTGATAATTAATGGAGATAAAATTATCACTTGTGGGGAGTAGTGGCCAAGTTATGGACTCTTGGTCTAGCAATTTCTGTTAAAAGAGGAAAATTGAGACTATTCTCTCATCCATTCTACCCTTGCTGAAATTTTGCTAACTCTCTCCCCCCTCTCTGCCGAATTTTCCTAAGCAAGAAACCATTCTCTCTTTTTCTATTTTCTTCTCCGTTTCTACTGTCAAAGTCGAATCTTTATTGATTCTAAGTAAAGGAGAAATCATCCACAACATCAAAAAGGGTAAGATCTGTGGTCAGTCAACTTCTATTCTTTTCTTTTTACCAAAATTCGGGTACTAATCCCTACTCTTGTTCATGGCCGAATCTACCATGATCTCTTAGGTTTCAACCATCATCAAATAGAAGGATCAAGAATCCAAGGTAAGTGAGTTCATTCGGCCAAGGCCAAATCTTAGATATTCAAATCGAATTAATCAAAAACTAATCCATATTGAGATTTAGGATTTGGCCGATTCCAAGGAAGAGGAAGGTGAAGTTTTCGGGATTTAAAGTCCTTAAGGTAAGCATCTAAGAGTATTCGGCCAAGGCTTGATCAAGTTCTTTAATTATTAAAAAGCCGAAAACTAACCCATATTGAGATTTAGGTGGGCGAATATCGGTAAAGGAAAACCAAACTTTCGGATTTGAATAAACACCAAATCGGAAAAGGTGAGTCTTTTACAAATCCTACTAGGATTTGGTTTTGTTTAAGCCAAATAGGTTTATTAATGTGACTTATATGATGGCGAATATAGGAGTTAACGGATCTAAAGTTAGATCGGGTTTTCGAGATCTCAAGGAACCTTATTAAGCAAATCGGTGTGTACCCTTACTAACCTTCGATATTTCATATGGCTATTATTTTAATATATGAATATGTATAAGAATGTGAATGTGGCTAAGTACCACAAATGTGGTAAAAAGTACCCATGTATGTTTCCTACTTCTGATAGGATTGTGAAATATGTTATTTTATAACATGCGAATATATGTATATGAACATGAAATTAAGTTATGCATATATATATATATATGGGGCATTCGGGATTTATGTGAAAGGGAAGAGTAGGTGTTGACTTGGTCTTACCAACGAAGGTGTTGACTTGGTCTCACCAACGAAATATGTTGACTACGGTCACATTGCGGAATTTTGGTAACCGGTTACAATATTTGAATATAGTGTCTAATGACAAACGTATAAATTTGACTATAGTGTCTAATGACACAACGTATATAGGCGATGAGCACGTCATTGCGATGATCGCCTTCGATGGTGTGTAGCGGATGGAGGGTTGACTTAGTAGTCCCCATGGTGTGAATGGCGTGTACGGTGGTGTGTAGCGGATGGACCATTAGGATTGGGTTTGGGTTGCATCATAATTTCATTTTATATGGATCGATGATTTGAACATGAATGCTCGATTTGTTGAATGTTAGTATTGTGTGCACATTGAGTCTGTTGACTCACCCATTGTGGGAATTATTTTCGGTGATGAGCAAAGGATTTTGACGGGCGGTGAACCTTGAGGTGGCCATGCTACATTGGAAGATTTTATTTTATTTGGAATTTATTTCATTTAGTACCTTAATTATATTTTTGGGTTTTATTTAATGTAATAAGGCCATAAGGCCCAAATGGATTTTATTATTCTGCTTCACTTTAAATTATTATGTTACAAATTATTATGATTGAAGTTAAGTGATTTTTTTAAAACCTTAAAAAAATTATTTTGTCACCTTAATAAAATTGGATTTTCAAGTTTAATTAAATGGGTTTCCAATCTAGGCCCAATCCACAACAACATTTTCTATAAATTTTACAAATTTTCTCTAAGTAACGAATGATTTTGAAACCGGTTCACTTTAGGAACATACCAGATCCTGTTCAGGCTCGTGGGCCGGGTGTGGGGTGTTTCAAAGAGAGTCAAGCCGTAAATTGATTATTTTCTGTCTTTTTTGAAAATTTGAAAATTCGATTTGAAAAATTATGATGCTTTTAGTGCATGTTATTTTAATCTCGGCATTGCATTGCATGACCGTTGGGGTCACACCCTTTTAAGTGGGAGTGAGAAGCTATTCTTTCGTGAGGTTTTCACCTCCGTACAGGATAGTGAATCGCTTTCGGGATACATCCGTACCTATGTCTTCGTGAGGTTTTCACCTTCGTGCAGCCATAGAGAAATGTATTCCCCTGAACCGAACTCGGTCCATATGAGCCTATAATGGGTGAGGATCGAGGAATATGCTGGTTCAGGTACCTTTACTCTAGAACCGAACCCCCATATAGTAAGCCTTAAGAGCCCACCTTAGGTAGAACCATTCCAAACCCCTAGTGGTCACCGGATAGGTACTCTATTTTTTTTATTTCTCCTGTGCTAACGTGTTTCTTTTGTTTTCATTGCATTGCATCGCATCATCTTAGAAAGGAGGTATTGATTCATATTCGATTGCTAAATAGAAGAGTTTGTCACAAGGAAATGAATTTCTTGATAAAGTGGATTATAATACAGTCGCCCAAATATAGTCCAAGTAAACGGCGAGAGAAGGCTGATAGTCCACAGAAGAATACAAGACTTTGCCCGATGATTCAGGCCAACAAGGATTATTCAAGAGTCATCACGTCTTGACTTTCTTAAAGAAACTTATGGACACCGCGGAGGATCAGCGAGTGAAGAAGTGCGGTCTGAACCAAGCGACAAGGAGCTAGAAGAGGCATCTATGAAGAAAGTTCACGGTACATGACCATAATATCTGGATACGAAGAAAAAGATTCGTGTTTTCACTTGGATTATGAAGACAAAACCGTATATGCAATCCATTTTATGTAAAGAGCTTTATTTTCTAGAAAAGTTCTTCTAGTGGAATTGGATTCATAATCAACGCTTCTCTTTCTTTTTGCATTCATTCCATGCATTTGCATTACATCACATTATATGCATTTAAGCCCACAGAAAAAGCCTAATAAGTTGAAATTATAACAGAAGAAAAGAGAGGTAGAAAAAGAGAAATCTAGAAACTAAACACCCTTAGTACACGTGCTAAATCAAAGAAAATAGATCAAAGGTTTGAACAATTCCAGAAGAACTTGCAGGACCAGATGCAAGAACAAATGACAAAACTCCAATAAGAAATGAGGGACCAGATGTTAGAGGCTCAACAGAATATGATAGCCCAAATGAGCTTGATGATGGACAAAGGAAAAGGCACTACAGCTAGTACCGGAGAAGAGAATGAAGGCCATCCCCCAGGATTCACTCCACCTCACGTCTGTGTAATGCAAAGAGGATATTCTCAAGGGGAACCTGCAGGCCTAGAGCAATGACCCACACCACCTACTCATCTAGGCAAGGTATATTCGCATCGAACCCCGGAGCTAATCCTACTGATCTAATTGTTCCAGATTTGGATGATCCAATAAAAATAATCAGGTTGAAAATGGATGATCATAATAAGTATAGGAGCTTGGAAGAAAGGCTCAAGGCAATAGAAGGTACTGAAGTCTTCTCTGCACTGAGTGCCAAAGAGCTTAGTTTGGTGCCCGATCTGGTTCTGCCTCTGAAATTTAAAGTACCAGATTTCGAAAAATATGATGGAAGGAGACGTCTAAAGATGCATCTTATCATGTTTTGTCGGAAGATGACTGGTTATGTGAATGAAGACAAATTGCTAATACACTGTTTTCAAGATAGCTTGGTCGGATCGGCCCTTCGATGGTATAATCAACTCAGCAGAGAAAGGATCCGTTCATGGAAGGACCTAGCATCAATATTTTGTGAACAATACAAGCATTTCTCCGACATGGTGCCTGATCGACTAACTCTGTAGATGATGGAAAAGAAGCCGACGGAGACTTTTAAATAATATGCGCAAAGATGGAGGGATATCTCAGCCCAAGTAGAACCCCCATTAACTAAAACTGAGATAACGGTCCTCTTTATCAACACTTTGAAAGCTCCATTTTATGATAAGTTGGTAGGAAAAGTCACAAAAGACTTCACCGATATCATAACATCTAGGGAACTTATAGAAAATACCATCAAGAGCAGAAGGATAGAAGGCCCCGAGAGTTCAAAAAGGGCAGTACCTATAAAGAAAAAAGAGGCAGAAACCTATATGGTGGGGACTGAGAGCCACTATGCTTTTAATCCGTACCCAACCCAATCAAGACCTCAATACTGCCCACCTCTAAAATTCTATTTTCCTCCTCAAAGCCCTTGCTATCAAGCACCTCCTCCTTACCCCATCTACGCCACAAATAACCAACAACTATTCACTATATTTCCACCAAATACTATGCCTGCTCAAAGCCAACCTAAAAACGAACAAAGACCGACAAAACCCAATCCTGAAAAACCTCAATTCACCCCTATTCCTATGTCGTATAGAGAGCTATGCCCAAAATTACTAGAAAAACAATTAATATCCCCACATTATATGACACCCTTGAAACCTCCATACCCAAAATGGTACGATCCTAATGCTAGTTGCATGTACCATGCTGGAAACTAAGGGCATTCTACAGAAAATTGTCTAGCCTTTAAAAGAAAGGTTCAAGGTCTTATTGATGCAGGGATTTTACAATTTCATGGTACTAGTAATATGGCTGGAAATTCGCTCCCTAACCATACTGAAGGGAACGTGAGTGTGGTGGCGAAGGAAGACAAGTGGCGAGCAAAAAATTGTGTTTCTGAAATAAAGACACCTTTGGGAAGATATGGGAAATAATGGCTGAGAAGGGTTTATTCTGTCCACTCAATAGAAGTCTCAAGGAAGAAAGTACAAAAGGTCAAAGTTTTTGTGTTTTCCATGGCATAGAAGGGCATTACATCCAGTCTTGTGGGGAATTCAAAAAATTACTTCAAGACATGATGAAAAACAATGAGGTCGAGATCTTTAATAGAATGGAAGAGGCCGATGAAGGAGAAATATGTGCTTCTGATAATCAATCATTAGGTTAACCCTTATAGCACCGATCGACCTTTAGTGATCTATTACCAGGCAAAAAAAGAAGAAGCGAAACCAAAGATGATAATTAAAGTACCATCTCCTTTCCTTTACAAGGACAACAAGGCGATACCATGGAAATATGATGTCAACATTGCCATACCCGAAGGTGAAAAATCCAAAGCTACAACTGGAAGTATTAGCAAAGTGGGACACTTCACCCGCAGTGGGAGATGTTATTCTCCTAAGATGGTCAAACCAAGGAAAAAGACTAGTGACTTAAACAAAAAAGGAAAGGCATAGATGCATGAGGCTGAGGTCGAGTTTGAAACCCCATCCGAACAAGAAATTAAAAGACCTGTGAATGAGGATAAAGCACATAAATTTTTAAAGTTCATCAAGCACAGTGAATATAACATCATGGAGCAGTTGAGCAAGCAACCGGTGAGAAGTGTTATCTCTACTGTTAAACTCAGAACCACATCGAAATGCTTTGCTGAAAGTATTAAACCAAGCATATGTGCCAAGCAATGTATCTGTTGAAAAGCTTGATAGGTGGGTGAACAACTTGAATGCGGATAATTTCATCTCTTTCAGCGATGATGAAATACCATCAAACGGTAGGAGCTCCATGAAAGCACTACACATCACAACAAGTTGCAAGGGTTATATAATACCGAATGTGCTCATTGACAACGGGTCTGCACTCAATGTCATGCCTTTGGCTACGCTTTCTAGGATGCCAATTGATATGTCTTATCTGATGCCTTGTCACTCCACAGTAAGGGCATTTGATGGGACACGACGAGAGGTCATGGGAAAAATCGAGATTCCTTTAGAAGTGGGCCCATGTACATATGATATCGAGTTTCAGGTCATGGACATCATGCCTTCATATAATTTCCTTTTAGGGAGGCCTTGGATCCATTTTACTGGGGCAGTTCCTTCATCTCTCCATCAAAAAGTAAAGTTTATCATGGATAGCCGCTTGATCACGATCGCTGGTGAAGAAGACATTGTGGCATCTATCTCTACTGACACACCCTACATCGAAGTAAACAAAGATACAATGGAATGTTTCTTCCGTTCCTTCGAATTTATCAATGCTACATTTTTTCTGAAGGAAATAAGACTCCCACGCCCAAGCTGTCAAGGAATACCAAGATGGGAATTAAGCTGACTATAGAAAAGGGAGCCCGAAGGAAGAAAGGTTTGGGAAAATATCAGTAAGGGATAGTTAGAGCACTAAAGCCAGTACACCACAAGGCTCGATATGGTTTATGGTTCAAGCCAGATGTGCGACAAAGAAGGAAACAGTGGCAGAAAGATCAAGAAAGGAAGATTCCAAGAGCCTCAGGTCGGGAATTAGAATGGGAGCCCATAGCGTATCCTCCTTTGTCAAAAACATTTACATCTACAGTAATGATGTACTCAGGGAGAGATAATTCATGAAGCACGTTGTTATTGATTGAAAGGGGTCTTCAAGACGTCAGTATAAATGCTATTGAAAAAGGAGATAATGCAATTAAAGATGTTTCAATGATACGCCCTTGTCCTCCTGGATTCATTTTGAACAATTGGACTGATGTGGATCTTCTTGTAGTTTCTAAGTCCTCTCCAGAGTAATGCTCAATGTTAACTCTCTTTTTTATGTGCCTCTAAGTAATAGTGGGATCCTTTTGTAAGAACTTATGTTTGATCTTTATCATTTGAATGAACATTAATGGAGATGCATTTTGTCAAAGTCCTTTCATTCTCGTTAACTTCATAATTGCTCCCTCTTCTCATGACTTGTCCTTGCATGTATCTCATATCATGCCATAACATTATGTTTGTTTGGTTCCAATACTTTGATGCTCCTCTATAGTTTTCTTTTCCATTTACCTTTCAGGTGCTCAGATACCAACGACATGAACAATCCTGTTACAAGTCCTAAAATCGATTTTGAGAAAGCTATTTGTTTAGGAGAATTCGAAGCTGAGGAAAATGCTGAAGATTAAGTATCGTCTCCTGACTTACTAAGGATGGTAGAACAAGAAGATAAACAGATTTTACCCCATCAAGAATTTATTGAGACAATAAATTTGGGAAATAAAGAAAAAAGACAAGAAGTGAAGATTGGGACTTCTATTTCAGAGAACACCAAACATGATTTGATCGCCTTGCTTCATGAGTACAAAGATGTATTTGCATGGTCGTATCAGGATATGCTAGGGTTGAATGAGGATGTAGTGGTCCATAGACTCCCACTGAAACCAGAATGCAAACCCATTCAACAGAAGCTAAGACAAATGAGACCTGAAATGCTGTTAAAGATAAAAGAAGAAGTCAAGAAACAATTTGATGCTGGTTTCCTACAAGTCTCCAAATACCCAGAATGATTAGCTAACATAGTCCCAGTACCAAAGAAAGATGGCAAGGTACGAATGTGCGTGGATTATCGTGATCTGAATCGACCAAGTCCTAAAGATAATTTCCCCTTGCCACACATCGATACGTTGGTGGATAACACAGCAAAACATTCATTGTTTTCTTTCATGGATGGATTCTCGGGTTATAATCAGATAAAGATGGCTCCGAGGATATGGAGAAAACTACCTTCGTAACGATGTGGGGGACATTCTGCTACAAGGTGATGCCGTTCAGATTAAAGAATACTGGGGAAACGTATCAGAGGGCAATGGTGATGCTATTCCATGACATGATGCACAAAGAGATAGAAGTCTATGTCGATGATATGATTACAAAATCTCGGAGGGAAAGAGAGCATGTTGGGAACCTCAAGAAGTTGTTTGAAAGACTAAGAAAGTTCCAGCTGAAGCATAATCTAGCCAAGTGTACATTTGGGGCTACCTTAGGAAAATTACTAGGCTTCATTGTCAGTAAGAGAGGTATTGAGGTTGATCTAGATAAGATAAAAGCCATACAAGAACTACCACCTCCGCGCACACAAAAAGAAGTCAGAGGATTTTTAGGGAGGTTGAACTACATCACTCGGTTCATTGCTCAACTTACAAACCAGTGTGACCCAATTTTTTGACTTCTCTGAAAACACAATCCTAGAGAATGGAACGAGGAGTGTCAAGAGGCTTTTGACAAAATAAAACAGTATTTGTCTAGCCCTCCGATGCTAGTACCGCCAATTTTTGGAAGACCGTTAATTTTGTATCTAATTGTGTTTGAAAACTCAATGGGTTGTGTGCTAGGGCAACATGATGAGTTGAGGAAAAAAGAAAGGGCGATTTACTACCTCAGCAAGAAGTTCATAGAGTATGAAGCAAAGTACCCGTCAATTGAAAAATTCTGTTATGCTTTGGTCTGGGTAGTTCGAAGGATTGGACAATATATGTTGTATCATACGACGTGGTTAATTTCAAAGCTGGACCCAATAAAGTACATAATGGAATCACCTGCACTCTCAGGAAGAATGGCATGGTGGCAGATCCTACTATTGGAGTACGACATCATATATGTGAGTCCAAAGTCGATAAAGGGGAGCGCGATAGCTGACTTCTTAGCAACTCAAACAACAGAGGAATACGAGCCATTGAGATTTGATTTTCCAGATGAAGACTTAATGTGCATTACAGAAAAAGAGTGTGAGTCGTCAAAAGAGAAATCATGGAAGATGAGCTTTGATGGTGCATCAAATGCATTGGGGCATAGGATTGGAGTAGTCTTAGTGTCACCAGAAGGGAACCATTATCCGCTCACTGCCAGATTAAATTTCTTCTGTGCCAATAATGTTGCGGAATATAAGGCTTGCATCATGGGACTTCGTGCAGCTATTGAATGAAACATCAAAATCTTAGAGGTGTACGGGGACTCAGCATTGGTGATTTACCAAATCCGTGGAGTGTGGGAAGTAAGAGACTCAAAATTAGTTAAATATCGTGATCTTGTTGCAGAACTGATTAAAGAATTTAAAGAAGTGACTTTTAATTACTTCCCACAAGAAGAAAACCAATTGGCTGATGCCCTGGCCACTTTGTCCTCAATGTTCAAAGTAAACAGAGAAACGGAAATAATGCCTCTCCAAATAAGCATATATAAGGTCTCTGCACATTGTTTTAGCATTGAAAAAGAGGCAGATGGACAGCCATGGTTCCACGATATCTTAGAATATGTCAAGAATCAAAGATATCCCGAGCAAGCAAATGAGAATGACAAAAGAACAATCAGAAGAATGGCGGTGGAATTTGTTCTCAATGGGGACATCCTATACAAAAGAGGAAAAGATCAAGTGCTCCTGAGATGCGTGGATGCTGTTGAAGCCAGAAAAATACTTGAAGATGTCCACGAAGGAATTTGTGGAATGCATGTCAATGGTTTCACTATGGCTAGGCAGATTATGAGACTCGATTATTACTGGCTGACAATGGAAAGCGATGCATTAGTTACGCACGAAAGTGCTACCAATGTCAAATTTACGGCGATAAAATTCATGCAGCCCCTTCGCCCCTTCATTTCATGACTTCTCCGTGGCCTTTTTCTATATGGGGCATGGATGTTATAGGGCCAATTTCCTCAAAAGCTTCTAATGGACACCGATTCATTTTTGTGGTCATAGATTACTTCACAAAATGGATAGAATCCGCTTCATTTGCTAATGTGACGAAGACCACAGTTTGCAGGTTCTTAAAAAAGGAGATCATATGTCGATACGGTTTGCCTGAGAGAATCATTTTGGATAATGCTTTGAATCTGAACAACAAGATGATAAAGGAAGTATGTGAGCAATTTCAAATAAAGCACCATAACTCCTCACCCCATCGCCCAAAGATGAATGGAGCAGTAGAAGCGGCTAACAAAAATATTAAGAGGATTATTGGGAAAATGATCGAGACATATAAAGACTGGCACGAGAAGCTACCTTTCGCTTTGTATGCATATCGCAAATCGGTGCAGACATCTACGGGAGCAACTCCTTTCTCTCTAGTCTATAGAATGGAAGCGGTGCTGCCCATCGAAGTTGAGATTCCCTCTCTATGAGTCTTAATGGAGTCAAAACTAGAAGAATCAGAATGGGTTCGAGCTTGATATGACCAGCTAAATCTTGTTGAAGAAAAATGCTTGAAGGCAATCTGTCATGGACAGATGTACCAGAAGAGAATGATCACAGCCCATGACAAGAAGGTGCGGCCAAGAGAATTTCGTGAGGGAGAACTTGTACTGAGAAAGATTCTCCAATACAAAAAGACTTTCGAGGAAAATGGGCACCAAATTAGGAAAGGTCATACGTCGTAAAGAAGGCTTTCTCAGGTGGAGCTTTGATTCTCACTGAGATGGATGGGGAGGAGTTACCAAATCTAGTGAACTCAGATGCTGTGAAGAAATATTATGCCTAAAGAAAAGAAAAAAAGAAAAAGAAGAAAAAAAAGAAAAAGGAAGAAGAGATCAAGATGAAAACCAGAAAAGGGCGTCTTGGTGAAAAAAAAAGGGATCAAGATGAAAACCCGAAAGGGCATTTTTATAAACAAAAAGATTATGATGAAAACCTGAAAGGGCATCCTAATGAAGGCGGTTCAGACATAAAGAGTAAGATGATTTGAACAGAGAGTCAAATGCCGAGATTATAATATTTGAAGCAGACTCGAAGCTCAAAATCTTCTACACAAGAAGCTTTGCTCAAAAAGATCCAGGATGAAGAAACGTGGAGAAGTTCATGCGTTGGATATCTAGAGCATTTGCGACAATTAAACCTGCTTTCCTTTTTTATAACGTTTTCTTTATTGAAATATTCCTTGTCAATTTTCTTTGCTTGTTGCTTTTGAAATAAATATGAGTGTGAGGTCTCCCTTTCATACCTACTTTGTCATTTTCATGCAAATCATGTTTGGTTCATTTAAATGATAAATAGTGAAATTACACACTCTAAACAAAAGGAATGTTGAGCATTACTTGGATGAGAATTTGGTAAGTGCAAGAGCCTCAAAGAAAGGACAAAGTTCAATAGAGGGCAAAAGGGTGATATACGAGAAACGCAGATTACTCGTAAAGCTTAAGGACGGGTGCAAAACTTGAAAGGAAAGTCAAGAATCAAAGTAATGAATGCAGTTCATCATGAAAATCATAACAAAAAGGGATATATGACAAACAAGCCCAATGCACATGGCATAATCATGTAGGCAGGAAAGCATTTAAGACAAACACGTGCATATCATGATAACATCACGCATGACATATACAGGTACTCCAGTAGAGCAAGAGGCTTTGATGATAGTTGTACTGAATCAAGGAAAAAGAAGACATCCGAGTTCCACCAGATGATATGTTTTGAAATTGTAATTTTTTTAAAAAAATTCTATTTTTCAAAAAAATCAACTCATATTACGAGAGGTGAGTTGAGCCTCGGTCACACGCTGAGGTATTTTTCAATTTCTTTTTAAAAAAATCAACTCATAATGCGAGAGGTGAGTTGAGCCCTCGCTACCGAGGTATTTTTCAATTTCTTTTTCAAAAAATCAACTCATAATGCGAGAGGTGAGTTGAGCCTCGGGTCACACGCCGAGGTATTTTTCAATCACTTTTTCAAAAAATCAACTCATAATGCGAGAGGTGAGTTGAGCCTCAGGTCACACGCCGAGGTATTTTTCAACTGCTTTTTCAAAAAATCAACTCATAATGCGAGAGGTGAGTTGAGCCTCAGGTCACACGCTGAGGTATTTTTCAATTTCTTTTTCAAAAAAAAAATCAACTCATAATGCGAGAGGTGAGTTAAGCCTCGGGTCACATGCTGAGGTATTTTTCAATTGCTTTTTCAAAAAAATCAACTCATAATGCGAGAGGTGAGTTGAGCCTCAGGTCACACTCTGAGGTATTTTTCAACTTCTATTTTTCAAAAAAAAAAATCAACTCATATTGCGAGAGGTGAGTTGAGCCTCGGGTCGCACGCTGAGGTATTTTCAGTCTTCCTGAAGATAGTAAGGAAGCAAATTGGAAAGTTCAAATTTTGTTCCCTAGAAATGATAGTGGAACAGAATGAAGATTGAAGTCTTCCTGAAGATAGTAAGGAAACAAAACAAAAAGTTCAGATTTTGTCCCTTAGAGATGATAGTGGAGCAGACTGAAGATTAAAGTCATCCTGAAGATGGTAAGGAAGCAGTTGGAAAGATCAGAATTCTTATTTCCTCGAAGTTCCCGTAGAGTAGGTTGAGATTACAAATCCCGTCTCCCTGAGTTTACAATGAGGATCAATCCTTATCTCTTTGAAGCAAAGAAGATTGAGTGGAGTGGATTAAAGCTACAGGTCCTATCTCTCGGAAGTAGCAGTGGAGTGGATCAAAGCAACAAGATGCGGTGGACTAGAATGAGACTACCTGAAGAAAAGGAGCGAGACTCAGCAAAACTGGGCAAAATTGGTCCTTTTAAAGTCTTTACTTCGTTCTCGTTACACGACAAGCAAAGAGGGGCAGCTGTAGAACCCAAATTTTACCCGAGGCCCAATTACAAAACACATTAAACCAACCAGACCCATTTCATTACACCCAAAACAACCCCAATCCAGACCCAAATCACTAACCAAGCCTAATACAGCCCATACCCCAATTGGCCCAATACCCAAATCAGCCCAATCCAAGAATAAATAAAAAACCCTAAAAGTCTACCTAGTTCCTGCGCCGCTTCTACCCCTGTCCGTTCATGTCCCATCCACCGCCAGCTACTTGCGCCACTCGCCTGCAAACATTAAACAAGAAAGGACATAACCGAGTCCAAGTTGTAAAAACAAGGTTATAAAAGTCTATCAATATTTCTTTGTAAAGGGACTTTTTTTTCATGAATAACAGAAGCATTTTTTAACAAAACAATAGATTCAAGAATATAAACAAACCAAAAAAAACAACAAGCAACGGAGAAGAAAAACAAAAAATGTGCAAAAGGTCCTTTTTTTTTCTTTTTATCCCCATTTCCGAAACTGTTTTCCATCTATTTATCATTTTGTTTCCCTTTTTTTGAAACTATTT
Source organism: Gossypium rotundifolium (assembly GCA_025506655.1). Classification (NCBI taxonomy): domain Eukaryota; kingdom Viridiplantae; phylum Streptophyta; class Magnoliopsida; order Malvales; family Malvaceae; genus Gossypium; species Gossypium rotundifolium. The sequence goes on from CP106728.1 coordinate 31,524,482, forward strand.
ACATATATATATATATATATATATTAAAAGAGCTTAAAAAGAGAGAATTTTACCTTTGATATTCGGATGTCGTGGCGGATTGGCGACGGCGCGAAAGGGGTCTAAACCCTAGCAGAGAAGAAATGGGAAAGGCCTTTGTTTTTTTAAAAAAACAAGCAGTAGAAATGAAAAGAAAAGGAAAAAAAATTACTCTTATAAGGGGACCAAAATGACGTCGTTTAAGGCCTGTTTCAGTGGTCCCAAAACGACGTCATTTGGCCAAAGACCCGCGCGCGCGACCCGACCCGACTGAAGGATCCACGTGTTTTCGTCGATTGGGTTAATTGTGCTTTCGGTCCTTCCGCATTTTTAGATTTTAAAATCAAGTTTTCTGTTATTGCAATTTTGGGCCCAGAAATTTCGCGCGGTTGTGATTCGGTCCTTTCTTTTAATGCTGCGTTTTACTATTTGGGGAAAATTGTGCTCCTCGTCCCCAGCATTTCGCACGCATTACTGTTTCATCCCTTTATTGCTTATAATGTCGAATTTGGCCCCTTTATTTCTGTTTTAATTTCAATTTGGCCCATTGGTTATATTATTTTGCAATTTTATTTGTTATTGCAATTATTTTATTATTATTATTTATTCTATTATTATAATTACCCTTTTTACTTAGTATATTTATGACTACATTTATTATATTAGAATTTTTACACATATATATATATATTATTTATTCTTTTGCATATATATATTATTATTTATTTCTTAATTACTATTACCATTATTATTATTGTCATTTTGTCACTCATTATTTATTTTTCATTACTATTCATGTATTATGTATTATTATTAATGTTATTAATATTTTCATTACCATCATTATTCTATTATTATTATTATTATTATTATTATTATTATTATTATTATTATTATTATTATTATTATTATTATTATTATTATTATTAGCATTTTACTATTATTATTATTATTATTATTATTATTATTATTATTATTATTATTATTATTGTTGATGTTGTTGTTGTTGTTGTTGTTATTATTATTGTTAGTATTAATATATTATTTTCATTCTCATTTCGCTATCACTTATATCATTATTCTCACCTTATTTTATACTTTACTATTTTATTATTTAATTATCATCATTATTATTTTCTATTTTCATTATTATTGCTATTACTATTATTTGATATTGTCATCATCATTATTAGTAGTATTTTTACACATGTTCATCATCAAACAAAATACATTTCGTAAAATCATCGTATTTCATTTAAAGGTTTTTAAAATAAAGGCAATGTTTTGTATTTAGAAATTCGGGGAATAGTGCCCTAACGTGCTGGGTTGTGATTTTCCGTTTAACTAAATAACTTAACATCCTTTTAACGAAACTTCGTAAACCATGAGACGACTTTGATTACGAGAGATTAAAGTATCGTGTCTTAACGTGCTGGATGCAATGTTTATATCCTTTCGGAACAAAGAAATCTCAGTTTTTAACTCAAACGTTTACATTTATTTTCTGAGTTTACATTATTAAACAAAAATACATCTTGTAAAAGTATTATATTCCATCCAAAGATTTTTAAATAAGGCAATGTTTTGCGTTTAGGAATTCGGGGAATAGTGCCTTAACGTGCTGGGTTGCGATTTTTTGTTTGACTAAATAACTAAACATCCTTTTAATAAGTTTCGTAAATCATGAGATAGCTTTGATTACGAAGGTTTAAAATATCATGTCCTAACGTGCTGGTTGTGATGTTTGTATCTTCTTGGAACAAAGAAATCTCAAATTTCAGCCCAAATTATCCAAACATTCTCTAAAGGATCCGTATTTTAAAATCTTTTCAAATTTCTGACATTAACACACTAATTAATCAATTAGGTACCAATTTTGGGCGTATCGAGGGTGCTAACCCTTCCTCGTGCATAACCAATCCCAAACTCGTTTTCTGGATTTCGTAGACCAAAATCGTTGTTTTGATAAATCAAATTGTTTATTAAAAACAACCGTTTTAAGAGGTGACCCGATCACACCTCAACAAAAAAAGATTGGTGGCGACTCTCGTTTTATTTTCATTTTCAAAACCAAAGTCGATTCCCATTTTTTTTTTAAATGGTTACGACAATATGTTTTTACTTGAGAAGACAAAGCTTTGAACCGAACTTGGCTTCAACCTGTCAGCTTTGCTGGGATGAGGCTCCATTTGCTTTTAAAACCAAAATTTTAATTTCTTGGAGAACAAAATACATGATATTCTTTTCTTATATTTGGAGCCTATGTAACACCCCAAACCCAGCCCATGCGTTTCGACTGGATCTGGCGTGTCACGGCTTGTACATTGAAAACTTTTGCCTTGTTGGTTTTGGAAGTTGTAAGTTAATTAGACATTATTAGAGTAAATAAGTGACATTTTAAAAATAAAATCTTATATTAGTATTATTAAGTATAAATAAACCTTGACATAAAATTTATAAGTTGCATAACATTGAAAACTTCTTAGTTGAATAAAAACTAGGGCCTTAAAAAATCCCAAATAAAAATAAAATAAACTTAAAGAAATCCCAAATAATTTGTAGAAATAAAACTTGATGGCCCTCGAGTCCGCCTCGGCTCCCATGTTCACGATCTCTCGCTCACGAAATGTTGGGAAAAATAAAGGTTGAGTCACCAAGACTCGGTGTGCAAATCCGAGAACACATAAAAGGCTTGAGGCCCACAAACACATTATGAGCCTTGGCCCGTATACAAGGGTAACAAAATATGCAACATGGCCCATCCCAAACCTATGAGTCCATCCTCTACACGCCCTCGTACCAACCATCACACCGTGGGGATTTCTACAATCAACCCTCCATCCTCTACACACCATATCGATCACTATGTGACCTATGTGGCAAAGCCACCGATCGCTATGCGACCTCAGTAATACATTATAGTATTCGACAGCCTTGCTGCCTATCATAAAGACCGATCACTATGTGACCTATGTGGCAAAGCCACCGATCGCCGCGCGACCTGCTCCCCTTCCATAAATCAATTAATCAATCCCATCCCATGCATACACACATGCAAGACTCAAAACATCATGCCATTTAAACCGATCTTAGACTTTCACATACATCGATACACATAGAGAGTTCTATGTTTACGTACTTGGCATCCTTAACCCTTTTAGGGTTCCATTCGACTGTCTATACAGCCTCATTCCGACTTTTTAGCCCGTAACATATATAAATAGACATACATACAGGTTTATTAGAAGTGTGTTAGAGATCTACACACCTTTTTTCGGCTTTTAGCCCATAACATATATATCACAGATTTATTAGGATTATTTAGTGTGATAGAGATCTATACACCTTTTTCCGGCTTTTAGCCCATAACATATAATACAAACAAAACTTATGTGTTAAGGATCTACACACCTGATTACCGATAAAATGAGGCTTTCTATATCGACACTATCCTTAGTCGACACAACTGCTATCTACCTAAGGTGATGTTCAGAAGCTGGTCCACAACCAATTGGCCAATCTCGAACAGCAGATACTGCTCGTTTCTTAAACTTAGGGATTCTTTCTTTTGCCTGATCCATATTTAATTCCATCATAAATCCTTATCAGAGTTACTATAATAATATTTAACCGTTAATCCTTCTTATAAAATTAAAATCTTGTATATAATGATGAAATCTAATAGAAATCTAGGAAAATCTTCTTACCTTAAAAATCCCGAAATTGGAGACTTATGAATTTCGGCTTTTAGATCTAGTCGACTAGGCTTTCTTCAAATCCCGACTTGCCGCCCATCATAAACCATTAAACTATTAGCTTTTGGCTTTTGCCTTTTCAAAATCAGAATAGATTATGAGAACTAATCAAAATCTACTCTTACCTTAACTTGGAGATTCCGCTAGTACTAGAGAGAGAATTCGACAATGTCAATGGAGGATTTAAATGCGGAAGTATAGAACAATTTCGAAATAGGATGAATAAAATAAAAACTATAGAGATTTCGCTTTTAGAGAAGGAAGAGAATAATGGAGTTTTCACTTTTAGAAGAAAGAAGAGAATAATGAAGTTTTCGCTTTTAGGAGAAAGAAGAGAATAATGGAGTTTTGGCTTTTAGAAGAAAGAAGAGAATAATGGAGTTTTCGCTTTTAGAAATTGGAGAAAGAAATTTGGAGAAAAGAAGCTAAAGAATTTGACACAAAGGGAGAGGATTTAATGTCAAAACAAGGAGCTAGCCCCCCTATTTATAGGAAATTCGACAACCCTTTGCCATGTAGTAGCTAGTTTCTTTACTCCTCTCAATGATGGATTCTTGGCCATCACTCTCTTTGTAGATAAATTCTTAACTTTTCTCCTTTATCTTAATCTACTAGCTCATCTAAAAGAGACTTAATTATCTCTAACGCCTCCCTCCTTTATCAGCATATTATCCATATATTTTAATCATAAATCCCTAGATCTTAGCCTTTATCTGCTTATTATCCACATAAAATAAATTCCTAAATAATGGCCTTTATCTGCTTATTATCCACATATTTTAAACATTAAAACCCCTAAAATTTAGCCTTGTTGCCATCCACTCCACCTAATCCTAATGCCCAAAATTTAGCTAACTTAAATTAAAAGAATTGGGCTCCATGAAACTTAAATTTGGGCCCTTACTCCTTGTGTGTGGCGTCACTCCTTGCTCCATTTTAAGTCTTAGAAAATTGGCCTAAAACATGGGCTCCTTACGACCCAAAACTTGTTCCTTTTTAATTATTAATGATGACATCTTAAAATAATTTAATCTGGGCCTTTGCCTAATTCTAAGCCCAAATTTAGACCCCTTTTACTTAAATTAACATTTTAAACATATCCCCACACTAAACGCGTAGACCCATTAATTCGGGATGTTACTGACCTACTTGAATATTTCAAATTCTTGACATTGCTACTTATATCCTTGACTATCTCTATATAAAGCTTGATGAAGCATGCCTCGTACAAGGTGGCGAGGTTGTATCTATTTTTCATTGTTGATTATGTTATTGATTCTCCGATTTGTATAAACATCGACAAATACAAACTTAGAGCTCATGCTAATTTCGTGGGGATGAATATAAGATGTTGATTCATATATTTGATGGAAGCTTACTACCATACATTGAGGTCTTGATTCTTGGCTTTTGAAGGGACCTTTGGATGATCCTTCCGAGGAGGTAACTTTGATTCAAGCTAAAATTTATTCTAAAGCTGAAACAATTTCTTCAATTTAACATCTCTCGAAATTCTTTGATTCAAGCTGAAATTTATTGTAAGTTTTGGGAAGGAAATGGATTTCTAGAAGCACTTATGCAAAGTCTATAATAGTAACAATGGGGTTGATAAAGGTTAACGATCCCCTTCGGGTATGGTTTGAGCCAATTCCATTTATTTTACCATCTTTTTTTTTTTGGTTATATGTTGTGCCTTTTTAATCCTAATTTATTGAAAATTTTTGTTGATTTGCGTGCCTTTACGTGAGTTGATATTACAAAAGTAATGGTCTTAAGCCATGTTACATTCAATACTCATGTTCAATATTTTCCAATAATCACTTGTATTTTATACATTACAAGCATCAAACTTTGAATTGATGGTCAATTAACTTAAAATTACATAAGAGTAATAATAGAATTTAACCAAATAGATTTAACAACTACTATTTGGTCGGGATTAAATTTTACAATTTGAAAATTATAAAGATTAAAATTGATTAAATTAAAGTATAGGCATTAACTCCACAATTTATGCAAATTAGATGGCCTAATAGCGAATTTGACTCAATTCATTCAGTAAAATCACACGTGTACCGAGATGTTGAAATCTCATCGATTTCTTTTTTTCTTATCGATAAAAAAAAAAAGAAGTGGAAGTGGGAAGGAAGATGGACTTCTTTGCATTGGAAGCTCTTTCCTCTGTTAGCGCCGCCGCTTCTTTCCTTTTCTTTTTTACATTCAAGATTCTTCCAAGGTCTATTCTAATTAAACTCTAATTATTAGGTGTTAATTATAATCTTAATTTTGATTTTGAATTTTTTTACATTTGACATTGATGAGAAAAATAAGCAGATGAAACGAAGATTTTCTCGGTTCTCGACTTTCTTTTAGGTTTAGTATCGATTTGAGAATATCAAAACTAAGGAAATACTCGATGAATTTCAATCTTAATAATCCCGAAAATGATTATGTGATTTTAGCTTAAGCTTTGCTTTGTTTGCTTTAAGGAATTTACTTCCATTGACTTGCTTTTCTTGTAACGCGCTTTTGTCGTTTTAGATATGATTTTTGATATCGTAAATCGATCAATTAAATAAACTGAAATTATGATTTCACATTTGTGATCATCTCAAAGCGGTTGTAGTCTTTTCCTCACAAATACTATTGGATTGCAAGCAAGCGCATTGTGACACCACAAGGATTATTTCGTGCTGGTATGTAAAATGGCCGATATCACTATGAAGATTTGATAATAGAGTAAACATGGGAATCTAGTTCATTATGTTGATAATCGGTGTTACTACTAGACCATTTTCTTTGTACTTAGTACTTCATTTTGTTTATTTGTTTTTCCGGATGTGTAAATGGAAAGCCCTCTAAAGTTCGGGATGTAAGCTCCTCATTCTTAAATCTTCTTTTATTTAGGATTTGAGTCATTTTGTTAGGATTAAAACTTGATTATCTATTTCTTGTATGTTTTTATGAATTTACTATTTTCTAGACTTCATTTACATTCTTGAGTTCACTTAAGATGGGTCCTCTATCGCAAATCAACAAAGACTTGATTTTCTTGAAGAGGGTTAAATGAGATTTAGTGGTTCAAATCTTAAATTGACCTTATCATCCGTTTGTGTATTAAAGAAATATCATTGATTTGAAAAAACACGCAAGAAAAGAACTAGAGTCGGTATAAAAACATTAAATATGAAAAGCCAATTTGATAGGCGCATAAGGCAACAACGGATCCCAAACTTGACCTAAAAATATACACCCCACTTTGTATACATGATTTCCTTTATCACATTCAATTTTCGGACAATTTTCTTGCATTGCATTGGTGTACATTTCTTCTATTGTAAGACTTCTAGAGACCTAGATTCTTAAGTTTCTTCAATTTGTAGGTAGGAGATGTCCTTGATACTGTGGAGCAACTTGTGGAAGAACAATCTTTTGACCCTTTGTCTTTAGATAGGTAGGTACCATATGGACTATAATGTTCTTTTAATGTTTGGTGTTTAGCGATAATGATTAATTACATTTGTAATTCAATCCTATTTGGATATCTGTAGTTTCAAATTCAATTACCACAGATTTGGATTCTATTAACTTATTCTCGAGTTGATGAGACTCTACAGCTTTATACTCGAACAAAATTGTTTTCCAAGACCACTTATGTTGCCTATGGTGGTGGCTCTTCCTTCATGCATTATTTTCTCCAATGACATGTTTTATATTTATATGGAGCCTTGTTGGTGTATTTCTTTCAATATGAACTGATTAGGATTTTGAGTGCGGGACTAATGTAATGGATGCGATTGCACAATTTTTTGAAAGAAAGAAAGTGAGATCCATTACTTAAGAGGCTTCTTTGGAAAGGGTAAGAAATGGCGGTGAATTTTCTCTATTACAAAGTAACTTAGTAGGCATTACTAGGCAAGTATTACCCTTTTCTCTTATTTGATCTGTTTAATTCTCATTCTTCATTTTGTGTGCTTAAAAGTATGAAGAGAGCTATTTAGGCCATCAAGAGAGTCATACAAAAATTTTGAGGATTGTTGTCCAATGAAGCGTAACATCGTTATTGAAATAGGTGATTTTTGAAATTTGAAATGACATGTTATGATCTACCCATTTGTGTTTTAGTATTATCTCGGCTTAGCTTTCTATTGATTTTAGGTGTAGAGCTTTTAAGGACTACTTTTAAGCGATACTAATCTTGGTGCTAATTTATGGCAAATTTTCGGTCATTACCTCTTTACATGCGAATATAGAGGTATGCATTGTCTTTCAATTCGAGTTATTATTTTGCGGTGTTGTAATGTAATCGTCCCTTTATATAGTATGTGATATAGTATGTCTTATTTCTTGTTTTTCCACTTCAATGTCCTGGACGAATTTGAGTCTTTATGCAATGAAACATGTATTCCCTTTTATACTACTACGGTGATTTGTTTCATTGATATTTGTTTATCATTCACCGATGTAGCTTTCTTTCATCACTTAGATATGTACATGAATCAAGTAAAGTGATGAACAATGAGGAGTCGGTGCAGCAGATAAAAAACTCAAACTCGCCATGATTTTGTTTTGCTGATGAAATTTTATCACATCCTTATTGTTTATTTCTTTATTCTTTCCCCCAGTTCTTTTATTGGCTGGTTTTACGGTTTGACTTAATTTGTTAATTAAAATCCTAGTATTGATTGGCTTAATTTTTTTTTTTTTTTGGTTTAAATGTTATGGGCTGAAAAATGTTTAATTTTACTATTTTCCCTTAAATTTTTTATAATATTTTAATCTTATTCTTTTTTATAATATTTTATTTTTATTTATTTTTCATGACTTTTAGAGGCGTTTTTAGAAAAAGCGCTGCTAAAGGTCATGCTTTTAGTGGCATTTTCAGAAAAAGCGCCACTAAAGGTCAAGCTTTTTGCGGCGTTTTTAGAGAACGCGTCGCTAAAGGTCATGCTTTTAGCGGTGTTTGTGGAGAAAGCGTTGCTAAAAGCTTTGATTTTTAGCGGCGTTTGTGGGTGTAACACCCTGGTTTAGGGGTTAGGCAATTCGGGTATAATTCCAGTGTTGGAAGGTTTTTGGGTGTTTTTGGATGTGTTTTAGAGGTTTAAGAATGCTTGGATGAAAGGGAAAGGCTTTGGAAAATTTTTGATTTTAGGGTCTAAAGGGAAATAGGCGGAAGGCCTTAAAAATAATTTGGGGAGTTTAGGGACGCAAGAAGCGATTGGTGGAGTGGCATGGAGGTACTGCTTAAGGGTGGAAATAGCGCCATTGAGGGTCTTGTGTTGAACCGAGGTGGCGACATTTTGTTTTCGTCGACTATAGGCCCAGGCTAGGTAGGCCTTATTAATTAATGGCGGTAGGTGGACATGAAAGTCCAATTAGGCGAGTGGCTCTCATCGCCACTTAAGTGAAGAGGAGAAAAGGCGCTGGTTCGAGTGGGGCGTGACATTTTGGCATTTTTATTTTGTTATTTGGTGATGGGTGAAGTAAGAAGGGTTTAAAATTAAATGTTGGGGCTTTATGGCATAAAAATCAAAGTGGTTGAGTGGCACAGGCGTTGGAGGAGAGGGTGCAGGAGCAAGGTTCGAGTTGAACCATGTGAGTGGCATTTGGAGTTTTAATTTTTATTCTTTTGGGCGTGATTTGAAGGCATTGGACTGCACATGGGGAGCTTCAAATAGGATAAGGTTGAATTGGGGTTGTTTAGCTTTTGAATTCATTGGTGGGTAATCTTGTTTTATTTATTTTTATAATGGTGGGATTATTTTAATTAGTTTAAAATTAGTAAATAGGTGATAATGGTTGCTATTAGATTATTTTTTTATTTTGAATTGGGTGGTATTGAGTGAATTTAGGAAGGAATTTTGGATTTGGTGGAAGTCATGGCCGAATGGGGGGGGCTTGGAGTGTTTAATCGGCTTTGGAGTCTTTCGGGGAGGGTGTCGAATTTGCTATTTAATGGGCAGCTTCTTTCTTGAATTTCTTTTGACCCTTTAGTAGAATGTTTAATCTCTTCTAGACCTTCATTTTCTTTTCTTCTCATACTCTATTCTCACCAAAACCGTCCCTCCTTCTCACTTGTTTATTTGGCGAAACTACAGGGTCACTTAGCCGAATATTCCATTTGTTTCTCTCCACTTCATTCAAGCCGAAATCACCCCTAAAAGCTTACCTTGGCCGAACATTCCAACTCCATTTAGGAGTCATTGCCGAAACATTTAGCCTCTCATTCTTCTCGCTTTGTTTACAAGTCCACAAGCGAATCTTATTCCTTGTGGTAGCCGATTATTGGTTGGGCAAAGGTTGGGCGTTGGGTTTTCTTTAGTCGTTGTGAAAGGTAAGGTCGTATGATATTAATCTATCTCTTGTAGTATTCGGACAAGGGGCCTTTTTACATGGATTATGGTTGATAGCCGATACTAATAGTCTTGTAACAGGATTTTCGGCAATTCCATTGGTGTTTTTGATTCAATTAAAAGGGTAAGTGGTTTGATATTGACCTTAGGCCATTGGTTGTATTTTGGTGTTGACCGAATGGTGACTATGGTTTATAGGGCAATCGACAGAAGCAAAGGAAGCCTTCCGGATTTCAATTTATTTCGGTAAGGATGATTAGTAAGTGACTTAGATTCGTTAATAGTAGATTATGACTTTGTTGATTAATCGTGTGGTTCTGATTAAGTATCATCGATGGATGCGAGTGCCAGTCAAGAGGGAAAGGGAGGTCAACATCCCAAGTTTAAGAAAAGAGCTATCTCGGCGGTTCGTGATTGGCCACTGGGGTGTGGGCGTGCCGTAGAAAACGATAGGCAGATAACGGTAGTCTCGCTAAACGATAGCGTTGGGGTCGAGGGTTTAGAGCTTCAGGTTATAAGGTGTGTAGTTAGCCATTGTTTAGGGATTTGCGTGATATTTTCTGTTTAATATGTTTGCTAACAAGTGCGATAAATGTGAAATTGATACCCTTGAAGGGGTATGATGATGACCGAGTTAGTAGCAAATTGGTTAATATGTGATAATTGATTTTAATATGTGAGTATGCCTATGATTGTGAATATCATGCACATGCATCATCTCCGCATTATATTATGTTACATGTGCATGGGTGGGTTTTTGAAAGAAGGTGCGGGTGTACTTGATGCGTGGTTGATGTCGACTTTGTCTTTGCATCGTGGATTAATGCGCCGAATCAAGTCGTTGTGGATCTTCGATTTAGTTCGCATGGTTACCTTGACTAATATCGACTTTATGTCATATCGTGGCTTGATGGGTTGCTATGTGCCCCATCGTGGTTTGATGTTAGCTACGTGCTACATCGTGGATGGCATTGGTTGCCTTTTGGAGGGAAAGGAGAGGCGACTCGATAGTCCCCCGTGTGTGGTATTTGGTTAAGGGGTGTGTAGCGGATGGACCTTAGGATTGGGTTGGGTTTCATGTTGCATTGTTCCGTTATGAAATGATATGGAAATGGGCCAAGCCCAAGATGACATGTGGATAGGTATGTTTTGAGAACATACGTGGAAATGGGCCAAGCCCGGTGATCGATGGATCGATGAGAAAAGGGCCTAGCCAGTGCTTGAATATGATTTGATTGTGGGCCAAGCCGGATCGTGGTAATGTCTATGTGATTATGTTTACATGTTGCATTTGATAATTGGGTTGATTTGTGGCTAACATGTGGGTGGATATCGATGGTTTAATTACACACCGAGTCCGTGTGACTCACCCAATTATTTATCCAACATCGCAGTGATTTGTGATTAATGGACCGGGTTGGAGTGGAGACAAAGGTGGCCATGCAAAAGCGATTTTATGTAGTAAATGTTTTATTTGATTTAATTATTTTATATCATCGATGAGTTTGGGTATTGATTTGATGTAATAAGGGCCCTTTTGATTTAAAGTACTTTATTTATTATTGAAGTTTATACTATACTTAGAAATATTTTTACAAATGATTAATATCATACCAACTCATAATAAAGTTTTAATTCAAATCAAGCTTAGATGATTAAATAATTTTAATGGACACATTTTCCAAAAGTTAACAAAATTTTCAAGTTTATTCTAAAGTCAAAGATTTTCCAACCGTTTTTCGCAGTGACATACCGGATCCGGTCGGGGCTTGTGGTAGGGTTTGGGGATGTTCTGATGGGAAAAGCGCCGCTAAAAGTCATGACCTTTAGCGGCGTTTGTGGGAAAGCGCCGCCTAAAAGTCATGACCTTTAGCTACGTTTGTTGGAAAAGCGCCGCTAAAAGTCATGATCTTTAGTGACGTTTTTTCTCATAAACGCCGCTAAATACTATTAGTGGCGCTTATAAACTCCGCTAAAAGCCTAAAAAACGCCGCTAAAAGTCTGTTTTGGTGTAGTGAGACCTACTCACGAGTGGGGTTATCAGAAAGATGTCCTTTGCAAACAAACTAGGTCTTGAGTGTAGCAATTTTTGGTTGAAGTCGATGAAATCATTTTTTAACTTTGTCTCTTCGATGAGGACATCCATTTTGTTACTTATCTGCTAACTTTTTGTCGATGGAAAGAAAATAGAACACAAAATGCATTCAACATTTAACACAAAAAACTACACTTTTCCTATTTGACACAAGAAAGGAATAAATTATGAATTAAAAACATTATTTAGTTTGTTTATTAATGAAGATAGAAAAGAAGAAAATAAGTATAAAAAATTATTTTTTTTGAGTTGTAAATATATATATTTTTAAAATTTTATATTTTTTAAATTCTTAAAGTAATATTTTTTTTAATTTTATATAATAATAATTTCTTCGTTGATGTGACATATATGTAGATTGCTACGTGAATGTCATGTCAGCAAAGTTAACAGACATTAGCTTTTTTATTTAATCTTGGGCAATTTGACAGAAACCAAAAGTTTGAGGGTTAAAAAAGCCCAAGAAATTAAAAAGAGCTAAAATGACTTTTTTTTTGTATTGTTTGAGGGTCAAATAAATTATTATGCCTTAAATTAAGATAATTTATACAGCATGTCGCCTAACTATGCTTCAGGTTTTTTTTGTCACTCAATTATAAAAAATTTCAAAATGGTCATCCAACTAATCACATTTTTTGGTCCAATTCCATTAATCGCCGTTATCTTTATGATAGAGAGATAATGTGGCAATTTTAAAATTGATATAATGATAAATTTATCCCTCAATATTTATACATTATATTAATTTCATCTTGATTTAAAAAATATTTACAAATTATTTCAATTTAATCTTAATTCTATAAAAAATATTTAAAACCCAAAATTTGATTTGGAAAATTTAAACGCCACACCTAAATTTAATAATGCGAACATTATTACAATTGAGAAACCCAAAACCTAACATTATTAATTATATGCTAATATTATTTAGGTAAACTAATCAATTGTCTTTAAACTTTGTTTAAAATTATATTTCAGTAGTCTAACTTTTAAAAGTTACATAATAATTAACGTTATTAAATTATTATTTTTTATCATTATTAATTTTCATTAAAAAATAACGTTGCATCTTAATTCAAAGGTTTAGTAGCTAATTTGGTTCCTAAGCTATGGTTAAAAATAATTTTAAAATTTTAAATTTTATTAACAATAATTGTAAAAATTAAAAATTAAAATAAATAAAAATTCATATAAAATCAATTGCAGCAAAAAAAAAATTTTGCTGTCAATTTTTCACATTCAATCTCATAAAATATCATAGTCTTTAAATTTTCACACACACAAAATAAAAAAACATTAAATAACCATTTACTTTTATCCCGCTTGTTCTTTCATTTGCTTGGTTGTTTTATGCTCTTTTCATTGTCACCTTCCTTTGCCTTTTTCTTTCTCTTTTTTCATGTAAATCGGTGTCGATTCTGCTCTTCCTAGATCATTAAAAATTGAAAATATATATGTTTTATTATAGCTAAGATAAGAAATGATGGGTTTGGAGAAGAAGAGCACTTAGTATGATAAATTTAAAAAATCTAGAATTTCAAAATTAAAAGTTACTCAAAAACCCAATTATTCAGGTAGCTGGAATTACATAAAAAAATGATGGGTTTAGAAAAGAAGTAAGGTACTTTATATTTATAAATTAAAAAAATCTCAAATTTCAAAAAATTGAAATTTACTAAAGAACCCATAATATAATAGAATATTTTGCTCCTCTCTTGCCCTATTCTTTTTAATTGTTTTCTCCTTCTTCTTTTTTAGTTTTTTCATATTTATCAAGAAAATCTTGCAAATAGGCCGTTGATGGTAGAAGTTTTTATGATTCTCAAGAATGAAAGTAATTTTGCAAGCCTAAATTTTGTTTCTTGAAAACTCAAGCAGTAACAATCGGTCTAATAGTGGAATCTGATTCTTGTATTGAAATGTATTTTGCTAGGGGTTTTTGAAAAAATAAACATAATAAAATTTGCAAAGTAATTTCTTGGTAAAACAACATGAAGGTGTTCATTAGCCGTGGGAAAAAAATTTTATTTAGGTTGAAAATTTTAAGATTTTTTATCTAATAAAAATTTGCAAGAAATATTAATTTAAAAATTTTGTAGTTTTAATTTAAGATTTTTTTATTTATACATATTTAAGTAATTTTTATATTTTTAAAACAAATTATGATTTTTAAATTATTTTATATATTTTCTAATAACTTTTTGTCTAAGATTTTTTAAAAAAATTTTACAATTCTTACTAAGAAAATTTTAAAAATATCAAATTGATTTTTAATTATAGATTAGGGACCAAATTAGCTATTAACCCTTTGAATTAAGGTGCAATGTTACTTTTTTAATGGAAATTAACAGCCGAGTGACAAAAATGTAACAATTTAATAACATTAGTGTAACACCTCAAACCTAGCGTAGATGTTACGGCCTAATTTGGAGAAATTGCATTAATTTGTTTAAAATCCCAGAAGTTTTAATCCCAGCTTTAGAAACCATAAGTTCTGAAAATATTAACTTAAAGTAAAACACTTATACATTATTTTTTTGAAATTATGCACAGAACTTATTTATTTTATAGAAAACTCATAACCTGAACTCGTTTGAAAACTTTTGATTTCAGTGCGTGTTTCCGAAACATAAATATGACAAAGCTCTTACATATTGTAGAAAAACTTATACTTGAATATTTTTGTATCACAATAAAACCATCAAGTCATGTAGCAACAAATTTTTCCTTTTGCCAATTTTAATTTTAAAATCGATTTTGAATCTGATAAATCGTACGTTAAAAATACCAAAATCCGAAAAAAATGAACGGAAACCATAAAACAAATTTACAAACCAAAAGATCATAAATAAACTAATCATAAATCAATTTATTTACTTAACCAGAAAATCAATCTGAGCTCCTGCACGCCGTCCAGTCCTAAGTTTGAAGACCATCTGAAACGTATTAAACAAAAGAGTGAGCTAGAAGCCTAGTGTGTAACACATCCAACTAACAAATCAAAAACACATACACAAACAAATACGTTTTCATATAAAGATTGAGACATATTCTCATATACGGAATCAGATGTATTCTCATAATCAAATGTAACATCCTAAATTTTTGGGCCTATGCGTTTAATGGGTGAATATGTGGAATGAGTTAATTTAAGTGTTAGGGGTCCAAATTGGGCTCAAGCTTAGGCAGAGGCCTTGATTAAAATTATCTATTTGGGCATTATAGGGTTTAAAAGGTAGTATCTATGTTTAAAATACCAAAGTGGGCTTGTGGCCCAATCTTACGAGGTGACGCCACACACAAGGAGTAAGGGGCCCAAATTTAAGTTTCATGGAGCCCAATTCTTTTAATTTAAGGTAGCTAAATTTTGGGCATTAGGATTAGGTGGAGTGGATGACAACAAGTCTAAAATTTAGGGGTTTTAATGTTTAAAATATGTGGATAATAAGCAGATAAAGGCTATTATTTAGGAATTTATTTTATGTGGATAATAAGCAGATAAAGGCTAAGATCTAGGATTTTATGATTAAAATATGTGGATAATATCTTTGATAAAGGAGGAGGAGTTAGAGATAATTAAGTCTCTTTTAGATGAGCTAGTAGATTAAGATAAAGGAGAAAAGTTAGAATTTATCTACAAAGAGAGTGATGGCCAAGAATCCATCATTGAGAGAGTAAAGAAACCAACTACTACATGGCAAAGGGTTGCAGAATTTCCTATAAATAGGGGGCTAGCTCCTTGTTTCTGACATTAAATCCTCTCCCTTTTGTGCCGAAATTCCTTAGCTTCTTTTCTTCAAACTTCTTTCTCCAATTTCTCTAAAAGCCGAAAACTCCATTATTCTTCTTTTTTCTAAAAGCCAAAAACTCCATTATTCTCTTCTTTCTCCTAAAAGCCAAAAACTCCATTATTCTCTTCTTTCTTCTAAAAGCTGAAAACTCCATTATTCTCTTCCTTCTCTAAAAAGCCGAAATCTCTATAGTTTTTATTTTATTCATCCTATTTGAGAAATTGTTCTATACTTAGGCATTTAAATCCTCCATTGACATTGTCAATTCTCTCTCTAGTACTAGTGAATCTCCTAAGTTAAGGTAAGAGTAGATTTTTATTAGTTCTCATAATCTATTCCCGATTTTGAAAAGGCAAAAGCCAAAAGCTAATAGTTTAATGGTTTATGATGGGCGACAAGTCGGGATTTGAAGGAAGCCTAGTCGACTAGATCTAAAAGTGAAATTCATAAGTCTCCAATTTCGAGATTTTTAAGGTAAGAAGATTTTCCTAGATTTCTATTAGATTTCATCATTATGTACAAGATTTTAACTTTATAAGGAGGATTAACGATTAAATATTATTATAGTAACTCGATAAGGATTTATGATGGAATTAAATATGGATCGTGCAAAAGAAAGAATCCTAAGTTTAAGAAACGAGCGATTCTCTGCTCGAGATTGGCCAATTGGTTGTGGACCGCTTCGAACAACACTTTAGGCGGATAGCGGTTGTGTCGACTAAGGATAGCGTCGATATAGAAAGCCTCGTTTATCGGTGTCGGTGTGTAGATTCTTGACACATAAGCTTTGTTATATTACATGTATGTTATGGGCTAAAAGTCAAAAAGGTGTGTAGATCTCTATCACACTAGTTAATCTGAATTATATGTATGTTATGGGCTAAAAGCGAAAAATGATGTTGTATGAAGCAATTGTATTACCCAGAAAGGGTAGGCAAGGGATGCAGTGCGTAATCATAGAAACTTCTCTATGTATCAAGTATGTAAAAATATGTGATCTGTTTAGATAGTTTAATGTTCTAATTCTTACATGTATGCATGGGATGGGATTGATTGATTTCTGAAAGGGAGGCGGTCGCGAGGCGATCGGTGGCTTTGCCACATAGGTCACATAGTGATCGGTCTTTATGAATGAAAGACACATTGTCGATATATTATTAAGGTCGATAATGTCGGTGGCTTCGCCACATAGGTCACATAGTGATCGGTCTTTATGACAAAAGACAACTGGTCGATATGGTGTGTAGCGAATGGAGGGTTGATTGTAGAAATCCCCACGGTGTGATGGTTGGTACGGGGGTGTGTAGAGGATGGACTCATAGGTTTGGGATGGGCCATGTTGCATATTTTGTTACCCTTGTATACGAGCCAAGGCTCATAATGTGTTTGTGGGCCTCAAGCCCTTTTATATGTTCTCGGGATTTGCACACTGAGTCTTGGTGACTCAACCTTTTATTTTTCCCAACATTTCAAGTGAGCAGTAGATCGTGAACATGGGAGCCGAGGCGGACTCTAGGGGCCATCAAGTTTTATTTCTACAAATTATTTCGGGATTTCTTTAAGTTTATTTTATTTTTATTTGGGATTTTTTTTAAGGCCCTAGTTTTATTCAACTAAGAAGTTTTCAATGTTATGCAACTTATAAATTTTATGTCAAGGTTTATTGATACTTAATAATACTAATATAAGATTTTATTTTAAAATGTCACTTATTTACTCTAATAATGTCTAATTAACTTACGACTTCCAAAACCAACAAGGCAAAAGTTTTCAATGTACAAGCCGTGACACGCCAGATTCAGTCGAAATGCATGGGCCGGGTTTGGGTTGTTACTATTTTGGTATCAGAGCCCAGTTCAAAACTCGGGCTGTGAAATAGGTCTAGAAATATTTTTAGAAAATTTTTTTTTGGTTCGAGGACATGGCCTTGAGTCTCACAGGCAGACCGATCCGCCTGTAAGTATTCTAAACTCTTGTTGTGTTATTTATGTGGGCTTAATGAGCTTTATGGGACGTAGACTATCTAGGTTAGAACTTGATGGACTCTAGGCTTAGGCAAACAACTCTTCAATTAGTAAGACTTAACTTCACTAAAACAAAACACGTAAGCGAGTCACAAGACTAAGGTGTGGCAACAGCATATGCATGTCTAGGAGTAGATCCAGAAAGAGCTTGGTATTTAAGCATCCAAGTGACTCACCTCCCTTCACAGAATCTTACAGTGCATAGGACTATTCACTTTAGCCATGATAGGGTGTGGCAATAGGCATCGCATGCCTAGGAGTGGATTCGAGGAGAGCTTGGTATTTAAGCGGTCCTAGTGACTCACCTCCCTTCACAGAATCTTACAGTGCGTAGTGACTGTTCACTCTAGCTATAAGGACTTGTTCATGGGATGAACCCATAATTAAAATCCGAAAGGGACCAACCACCCTATTTTCAACCAAAACCCCTAAGTTTTGTACACTTTCGGAAAAAAATACATTTGATTTGAAAATGTTCGCAACTATGAAGAAAATTACCAAATTACCCTTGTTATGCAAAATGACCAAAATAGCCCTGATTTGTAGAATAACCAAATTACCCTTGTTTTGTAAAATTACCAAAATACCCTTAAATCACAAAATTACCAAAATACCCTCAAATCATAAAAATACTAAAATACCCCAAATTTCAAAAATATCGAAATACCCTCGAATTTTAAAATTATCGAAATGCCCTTAGATTTCAAAATTATCGAAATACCCTCAGATTTCAATATTTCTGAAATGCCCCAAATTCCAAAATTACCAAAATACCCTCTTCCAAAATTACCAAAATACCCCCAGGAATGTAAAATTACCAAAATACCTTTATTTTATAAAATCATCAAGGAACCTCATTTCAAAAAAATTATGAAAATGCCCCTGTAGGATAAAATTACGAAAATATCCCTGGGTAGTGGAAAACAACAACAATGACAACCACAACACTTTTCTGTAATGAACGCGAATTCATGAATGTTGATGATTGAATGAATGAACTTGAGACTGTAGTGTGTGTATGAATTCGAAAGAACTACTTTTTAGAACTATTAATCATAAGACTATTCGTGATAAATCAGTGGAAAGAAATAACGATTCATAAAATTTCTAATCAGATAAACGCAAATCGGTAGAATGAGTACAAGGGGACGAAGACGCTTCAGATGCGAATAATGGTGCGTACCCTACCATAGTATACTAAGTGTTTATTTTGGCTTTAGAATTAGAGTGCGCAGCGAAAGCATAGTGGTGAGACTCAGGTAGAATGATTACTAGTTAGATGCAAATTTCGAGGATGAAATTTCTTTAAGGAGGGTAGAATTGTGACATCCTAAATTTTTGGGCCTATGCGTTTAATGGGTGAATATGTGGAATGAGTTAATTTAAGTGTTAGGGGTCCAAATTGGGCTCAGGCTTAGGCAAAGGCCTTGATTAAAATTATCTGTTTGGGCATTATAGGGTTTAAAAGGTAGTATCTATGTTTAAAATACCAAAGTGGGCTTGTGGCCCAATCTTACAAGGTGACGCCACACAAAAGGAGTAAGGGGCCCAAATTTAAGTTTCATGGAGCCCAATTCTTTTAATTTAAGTTAGCTAAATTTTGGGCATTAGAATGAGGTGGAGTGGATGGCAACAAGGCTAAAATTTAGGGGTTTTAATGTTTAAAATATGTGGATAATAAGTAGATAAAGGCTACTATTTAGGAATTTATTTTATGTGGATAATAAGCAGATAAAGGCTAAGATCTAGGGATTTTTATGATTAAAATATGTGGATAATATGCTGATAAAGGAGGGAGGAGTTAGAGATAATTAAGTCTCTTTCAGATGAGCTATTAGATTAAGATAAAGGAGAAAAGTTAAGAATTTACCTACAAATAGAGTGATGGCCAAGAATCCATCACTGAGAGGAGTAAAGAAACCAGCTACTACATGGCAAAGGGTTGCCGAATTTCCTATAAATAGGGGGGCTAGCTCCTTGTTTCTGACATTAAATCCTCTCAATTCCTTAGCTTTTTTTCTCCAATTTCTCTAAAAGCCGAAAACTCCATTATTCTCTTCTTTCTTCTAAAAGCCAAAAACTCCATTATTCTCTTCTTTCTCCTAAAAGCTGAAAACTCCATTATTCTCTTCTTTCTTCTAAAAGTGAAAACTCCATTATTCCTTCCTTCTAAAAAGCCAAAATCTCTATAGTTTTTATTTTATTCATCCTATTTGAGAAATTGTTCTATACTTCCTGCATTTAAATCCTCCATTGACATTGTCGAATTCTCTCTCTAGTACTAGCTGAATCTCTTAAGTTAAGGTAAGAGTAGATTTTTGATTAGTTCTCATAATCTATTCTCGATTTTTGAAAAGGCAAAAGCCTAAAGCTAATAGTTTAATGGTTTATGATGGGCAGCAAGTCGGGATTTGAAGGAAGCCTAGTCGACTAGATCTAAAAGCTGAAATTCATAAGTCTCCAATTTTGGGATTTTTAAGGTAAGAAGATTTTCCTAGATTTCTATTAGATTTCATCATTATATACAATATTTTAACTTTATAAGGAGGATTAACGATTAAATATTATTATAGTAACTCTGATAAGGATTTATGATGGAATTAAATATGGATCAGGCAAAAGAAAGAATCCCTAAGTTTAAGAAACGAGAAGTATCTGCTGTTCGAGATTGGCCAATTGGTTGTGGACCGGCTTCTGAACAACACCTTAGGTAGATAAATTGTTGTGTCGACTAAGGATAGCGTCGATATAGAAAGCCTCATTTTATCGGTAATCAGGTGTGTAGATTCTTGACACATAAGCTTTGTTATATTATATGTATGTTATGGGCTAAAAGCCGAAAAAGGTGTGTAGATCTCTATCACACTAGTTAATCTGAATTATATGTATGTTATGGGCTAAAAGTCGAAAAATGAGGCTGTATGAACAGTCGTATTACCCAGAAAGGGTAGGCAAGGGATGCCAGGTATGTAATCATAGAAACTTCTCTATGTGTATCAAGTATGTAAAAATATGTGATCTATTTAGATAGTTTAATGTTCGATCCTTGCATGTATGCATGGGATGGGATTGATTGATTTCTGGAAGGAAGCGGTGTCGCGAGGCGATCGGTGGCTTTGCCACATAGGTCACATAGTGATCGGTCTTTATGATGAAAGCACAATTGTCGATATATTATTAAGGTCGACAATGATCGGTGGCTTTGCCACATAGGTCACATAGTGATCGGTCTTTATGAAAAAGACAACCTGTCGATATGGTGTGTAGCGGATGGAGGGTTGATTGTAGAAATCCCCACAGTGTGATGGTTGGTACGGGGGTGTGTAGAGAATGGACTCATAGGTTTGGGATGGGCCATGTTGCATATTTTATTACCCTTGTATATGGGCCAAGGCTCATAATATGTTTGTGGGCCTCAAGCCCTTTTATGTGTTCTCGGGATTTACACACTGAGTCTTGGTTACTCAACCTTTTATTTTTCCCAACATTTCAGGTGAGCAGTAGATCGTGAACATGGGAGCCGAGGCGGACTCGAGGGGCCATCAAGTTTTATTTCTACAAATTATTTCGGGATTTCTTTAAGTTTATTTTATTTTTATTTGGGATTTTTTTTAAGGCCCCTAGGTTTTATTCAACTAAGAAGTTTTCAATGTTTTACAACTTATAAATTTTATGTCAAGGTTTATTTATACTTAATAATACTAATATAAGATTTTATTTTTAAAATGTCACTTATTTACTCTAATAATGTCTAATTAACTTACGACTTCCAAAACCAACAAGGCAAAAGTTTTCAATGTACAAGCCGTGACACGCTAGATCCAGTCAAAATGCATGGGCTGGGTTTGGGTTGTTACTATTTTGGTTTCAGAGCCTAGTAATGGGTCTAGAAATGTTTTAGAAAAAATTTTGGTTCGAGGACATGGCCTTGAGTCTCTGGCACCGATCCGCCTAGGTAAGTATTCTAAACTCTTCTTTGTGTTATTTATGTGGGCTTAATGAGCTTTATGAGACGTAGACTATCTAGGTTAGAACTTGATGGACTCTAGGCTTAGGCAAACAACTCTTCAATTCAGTAAGACTTAACTTCACTAAAACAAAACACATAACGAGTCACAAGACTAAGGTGTGGCAACAGCATATGCATGTCTAGGAGTAGATCCGGAAGAGCTTGGTATTTAAGCAGTCCAAGTGACTCACCTCCTCTTCACAGGAATCTTACCTGGTGCATTGCAACTGTTCACTTTAGCCATGACAGGGTGTGGCAATAGAAATACGCATGCCTAGGAGTGGATTCAGGGAGAGCTTGGTATTTAAGCAGTCCTAGTGACTCACCTCCTGTTCAAAGGAATCTTACCTGGTGCGTAGTGACTGTTCATTCTAGCTATAAGGACTTGTTCATGGGCTGAACCTATAATTAAAACCCGAAAGGGACCAACCACCCTATTTTGCAACCAAAACCCCTAAGTTTTGTACACTTCCAGAAAAAAATACATTTGATTTGAAAATGTTCGCAACTATGAAGAAAATTACCAAATTACCCTTGTTATGCAAAATGACCAAAATAGCCCTAATTTGTAGAATTACCAAATTACCCTTATTTTGTAAAATTACCAAAATACCCTTAAATCACAAAATTACCAAAATACCCTCAGATCACAAAAATTACCGAAATACCCCTGAATTTTAAAATACCCCCAAATTTCAAAATTACCAAAATGCCCTTGAATTTCAAAATTATCGAAATACCCTCGAATTTCAAAATTTTTGAAATGCCCCAGATTCTAAAATTACCAAAATACCCTCGATTTCCAAAATTACCAAAATACCCCTGGAATGCAAAATTACCAAAATACCTTTATTTTATAAAATCATCAAGGAACCTCATTTCAAAAAAATTTACAAAATGCCCCATGAGGATAAAATTACGAAAATACCCACGGGTAATGGAAAACAACAACAATGACAACCACAACACTTTTCTGTAATGAACGCGAGTTCATGATTGTTGATGATTGAATGAATGAACTTGAGACTGTAGTGTGTGTATGAATTCGAAAGAACTACTTTTTAGAACTATTAATCATAAAACTGTTCGCGATAAATTAGTGGAAAGAAATAATGATTCATAAAATTTCTAATCAGATAAACGCAAATCGGTAGAATGAGTACAAGGGGACGAAGACGCTTCAAATGCGAATAATGGTGCGTACCCTAACATAGTATACTAAGTGTTTATTTTGGCTTTAGAATTAGAGTGCGCAGCGAAAGCATAGTGGTGAGACTCAGGTAGAATGATTACTAGTTAGTTGGAAATTTCGAGGACGAAATTTCTTTAAGGAGGGTAGAATTGTAACATCCTAAATTTTTGGGCCTATGCATTTAATGGGTGAATATGTGGAATGAGTTAATTTAAGTGTTAGGGGTCCAAATTGGGCTCAGGCTTAGGCAGAGGCCTTGATTAAAATTATCTGTTTGGGCATTATAGGGTTTAAAAGGTAGTATCTATGTTTAAAATACCAAAGTGGGCTTGTGGCCCAATCTTAGGAGGTGACGCAACACAAGGAGTAAGGGGCCCAAATTTAAGTTTCATGAAGCCCAATTCTTTTAATTTAAGTTAGCTAAATTTTGGGCATTAGGATTAGGTGGAGTGGATGGCAACAAGGCTAAAATTTAGGGTTTTAATGTTTAAACTATGTGGATAATAAGCGAGATAAAGGCTATTATTTAGGAATTTATTTTATGTGGATAATAAGCACTAAAGGCTAAGATCTAGGGATTTTATGATTAAAATATGTGGATAATATCTTTGATAAAGGAGGAGGAGTTAGAGATAATTAAGTCTCTTTTAGATGAGCTAGTAGATTAAGATAAAGGAGAAAAGTTAGGAATTTATCTACAAATAGAGTGATGGCCAAGAATCCATCCTTGAGAGGAGTAAAGAAACCACTACTACATGGCAAAGGGTTGCCAATTTCCTATAAATAGGGGGCTAGCTCCTTGTTTCTGACATTAAATCCTCTTCCTTTTGTGCCGAAATTCCTTAGCTTCTTTTCTCCAATTTCTCTAAAAGCCGAAAACTCCATTATTCTCTTCTTTCTTCTAAAAGCCAAAAACTCCATTATTCTCTTTTTTCTCCTAAAAGCCGAAAACTCCATTATTCTCTTCTTTCTCCTAAAAGCCAAAAACTCCATTATTCTCTTCTTTCTTCTAAAAGCTGAAAACTCTATTATTCTCTTCCTTCTCTAAAAAGCTGAAATCTCTATAGTTTTTATTTTATTCATCCTATTTGAGAAATTGTTCTATACTTCTGGCATTTAAATCATCCATTGACATTGTCGAATTTTCTCTCTAGTACTAGCCGAATCTCTAAGTTAAGGTAAGAGTAGATTTTTTATTAGTCCTCAAAATCTATTCCCGATTTTTGAAAAGGCAAAAGCCGAAAGCTAATAGTTTAATGGTTTATGATGGGCGGCAAGTCGGGATTTGAAGGAAGCCTAGTCGACTAAATCTAAAAGTCAAAATTCATAAGTCTCCAATTTTGGGATTTTTAAGGTAAGAAGATTTTCCTAGATTTCTATTAGATTTCATCATTATATATAAGATTTTAACTTTATAAGGAGGATTAACGATTAAATATTATTATAGTAACTCGATAAGGATTTATGATGGAATTAAATATGGATCGTGCAAAAGAAAGAATCCTAAGTTTAAGAAGCGAGCAATATCTCATTGCTCGAGATTGGCCAATTGGTTGTGGTGAACACGAACAACACCTTAGGCGAGATAGCGGTTGTGTCGACTAAGGATAGCGTCGATATAGAAAGCCTCGTTTTATCGGTAATCAGTGTGTAGATTCTTGACACATAAGCTTTATTATATTATATGTATGTTATGGGCTAAAAGTCAAAAAGGTGTGTAGATCTCTATCACACTAGTTAATCTGAATTATATGTATGTTATGGGCTAAAAGCCAAAAATGAGGTGTATGAACAATCGTATTACCTGAAAGGGTAGGCAAGGGATGCAGTGCGTAATCATAGAAACTTCTCTATGTGTATCGAAGTATGTAAAATATGTGATATGTTTAGATAGTTTAATGTTCTGATTCTTGCATGTATGCATGGGATGGGATTGATTGATTTACGGAAGGGGAGCAGGTCGCGAGGCGATCGGTGCCTTCTCGGTCTTTATGACAAAAGACAAATTGTCGATATATTATTATATGGTCGACATGATCGGTGGTTAACCGCCACATAGGTCACATAGTGATCGGTCTTTATGATGAAAGACAAATTATCGATATGGTGTGTAGAAAATGGAGGGTTGATTGTAGAAATCCCTACAGTGTGATGGTTGGTACGGGGGTGTGTAGAGGATGGACTCATAGGTTTGGGATGGGCCATGTTGCATATTTTGTTACCCTTGTATACGGGCCAAGGCTCATAATGTGTTTGTGGGCCTCAAGCCTTTTTATGTGTTCTCGGGATTTGCACACTGAGTCTTGGTGACTCAACCTTTTATTTTTCCCAACATTTCAGGTGAGCAGTAGATCGTGAACATGGGAGTCGAGGCAGACTCGAGGGGCCATCAAGTTTTATTTCTACAAATTATTTTGAGATTTATTTAAGTTTATTTTATTTTTATTTGGGATTTTTTTAAGGCCCCTAGTTTTTATTCAACTATGAAGTTTTCAATGTTATGCAACTTATAAATTTTATTTCAAGGTTTATTTATACTTAATAATACTAATATAAGATTTTATTTTTAAAATGTCACTTATTTACTCTAATAATGTCTAATTAACTTATGACTTCCAAAACCAACAAGGCAAAAGTTTTCAATGTACAAGCCGTGACACGCCAGATCCAGTCGAAATGCATGGGTCAGGTTTGGGGTGTTACATCAAATGTAGATGCATATCTGCACTCGAGATACAAATGTAGACATAGATCCTACCCCATTCACTACACACCAACTCCGTCCAACCAATCACACCAATTAGGGCTACAAGAGTCCATCCATCCTATCACACCTGGTCGTGGTGGTATACCACTCATATAAATGCAACTGAGCTGCTAGACAAAAATGTTATGTATGGCTGTCGAATATATATATGTGGTCGAGCCACTATAATTGCGATCAAATTTGCCCAGAACAAATATTGCGGATACATCGCCAGAAGGTGCAGTAATACTGCCAAAATCACACTTCCTCCATCACATAACATATCCCACCTTAATGCATATGCAAATACTAACAGACTTCAGATGCACATATGCCATATATATTTTTCACATCAAAACATGTTAACAGAATTATCAGATCACAGACTATATACGAATTTCACATTTTAGACATTCCTGTAATTGAAACACAAACAATATCCCTATCACATACAATAGCAAAATATCATATTTCACATTTTATAGTCATTTTTAAGCCACAAAAGACCCCACAGGAGGTTTAATTACGAATTTCAAAGTCAATTAGGCCTAGGTGAAAATTTTTAGAAAATGGGCCGACACGCCCGTATGATCCACATGGCCCAATTAGCCCAGCCCGTGTGGTCAACACGATCTAACACACGCCCATGTGACCCACATGCCCGTGTGGGCCACACGACCCACTACTACACGGTCGTGTGGCGTGAAAATCCCAATTTTAGCTTCGCCAATCGCTGTTTTCTCAGGTTTTCGTTACATACCTAGTTAGTTCCGATGCCAACACCATAGATGTAAATCCAGCACCTAAAAATGACATTCAACTTAAAAAATTAACAGACAAAATGAAAAATGCCATTTGCTTTCCAAAGCATCCAACCTAAATGATAAACCGCAATATGTTCATATTTTAATCTCACATTTAGCATTCTTTTGGATGATTTATTCCCTGAATTGCGGAATTCGATGCTCCTAATCCTTTAATTTCATGTTTTATACTTAGGAAAGCATCGGAGGATGAAAAGAACGAGGAACGGGTCAAAAACGGAGAAAATAGGCCAAAGTACGAATTGCACACTACTGGGCTCAAAAACACTGCAGTCGTGCCTCCTTAGTAAATCGACCACGGCACGGCCTCGAATCACACTGGCCAGTGCCACAGGCGTGTCCCCTAGTAACAAAGAAGAGTTTCATTCGGATTAGGGTACTTAGAGGCAAAGAAAGACATTCCAAAAGCCTATATAAGTACCCTAAAAGCCAACCTTAAAGTGGGCGTTCAGCTAAGCTAAAGCCAAGCCGAGGGCTGTTGTGGGCGGAGGGCGCTTGATTCATCCCGAAGTTTGAGTCATACTCAAGACTGAGGATCTCTCCTTCAATTCCTTCAGGAGGTTTGAGGGTTTTTTTATGTTTTGTTTTATATTTACTTCGAGATGTATTCTTTTATGATTATGAACTAATCCCCTTAAATACCTGAAGAGAATGAAACCTAAGATGGATCTTGTTATTGCTTTCTGAACTATATGATAAATACTTGATTTGTTCTTAATTATGTGTTCTTAATTCTTGTTTTGATATTTCAAGATATTGATTCAAGTATTGATGTGCTTAGGCAGAGGAGGAATATACCCTATTTAAGAGTTGATCTAGCATAGTTAAGTGGAGTTGATCGTAACCCTAGAGATAGGATGACGAAAATCTGCCAGAGTAGGGTCAAACCTAATATGGGAGTCCAGAGATCGAGTTAATGCAATTCTAAGGGTTTTAATTAGAAAGAGATTTCAATTAATCAACCTAGGGTTAGACGTTAGTAGCCTCGAGAGAAGTATTAATATAAATTGGGGAATCCTATGGATCAAGTCAAGTGAATAAATAAATGCAGTTGAGTTAGATAACAAGTGAAGTCTAGGTGGATTCTTCCTCGGGTATTGTCTTAATCAATTGGTTTTCCACAAGTATTTCCCCAATTCCTTCTCGTGTCTTAGCATCTTTAGCTTAGTAGTTAGTTAATTTTAGATTAAACAACCATTCTCTTAATTATTAGGCTAAATAATAAGAAGAATGTTAGTATTAGTACTTTTGGTTCCTTTGGGTTTGACCATCCGGTCTTGCCACTAAACTATATTCTTGTTCGATAGGTGCGCTTGCCTCAATCGTGGTGATAGTTAGTTTCTAGGCTTAATCATTCATTATATAAATTTTAAGACTTTTCCACCACCATCATTAAAATCACAAAACATTCGATCCTTGCAACCTAAATTATCACAAACTAGCCCCTATTATGGGTGCTCGACAACTTACCCTTAATGGCGGAGAATTAAACGACTTACGAAGTCGAAAGAGTATTCATATCATGATTCACACCTAACCAAATCCTAATTCAATTAAACAAAAATCCCACAACGAACCCACACTTACTTCACATAAAAATTTAAGGAAATTAAATAAGGAATACTTACAATTCGAGCGTTGACCTAAACTCAAACATTTAATCATGCACAATCCACACAAAAATAAAATGAAGTGAATTGTCAGCAAAAATAACCCAGATCAAAAAGCGTAAAGTGATAGAACAATAGTTGTTAACCAAATGAGAATAATAGAGACTTACAAAAGTGCAAATGAAGGAATTTTGTAGGAAAATAATTTTAATAATATTTTTTAAAGTCACCCATCCTCACTAACTCCCACTAAATCGATTAGTTATCCTTCTCATATTTTCCCCGAGTTTAAAACACAAATAATTTACACTTGTGCACAACAAAATTTGAACTTGAGACCCTTGGATAAGCTGAAGCCGTACCACTGAACTAGTAAGCTCATTCTTAATATCACTTGAGCAAAAATAATATATAAGCTATAAGTTCAAAAATAGGGGTTTAAGCAAAAATTTAAGAGAAAGGATTTAAACCCGAAACCTGGTACACACAACTCACATCTCTCAACCACTAAACCAAATTAATTCATTTGATAAAATTTTACAATCTTAACTCAAAAAACAAGGCGTGACCAATCTTGATTTCACAAACCCAATTTCTTCTAACCTGATTTTTGGGATGTGACAGATAGTGAATGTCGAAACCATTTTAAAATCGGGTTTAGAAAATAGGGATCGACCTTAAAAAACAAAATGGGAGTCACCACCAATCTTTTTTACTTAGGTGTGATTGGATCACCTTGTAAGACGTTTCATTTTAAAATATTTAATTTTAGTCCACGAAAAACGAGAAAATGGGTTCGAGAGTCAGTTACGTATGAGGAAGGGTTAGCACCCTCATAACGCCCAAAATTGGTACCTAATTGATAAAATCATGTCCAAATGTTTGAGATTTAAAAAAAGTTAAAAAAATGATCCTTTTATTTGAAGGTAAACCAAGACTACCTATCTCAAAGAAATAAGAAAACTACACCCAATAAGTTAGGATACAACATCTCATAACTTCAAAGCTAGATACATCTTTTTAGAAAATTCTTACCTCGAGATACAAAACATCACACCCAATAAGTTAGGATACAATGTTTTGAATTCTCAAGAATAATTTTTTTATAATTTAAAACTTTAGATTTCTTTATTCCAAAAGAATATAAACATCACATCCAGCACGATTGGACACGACATTTTTTAAACTCTCTTAATTAAAGTCATCTCATAGTTTATAAAAACTTCGAGCAATTTTGATTTAAATCTGAGAGTTCTTTGATCCAAAAGAATATGAACATCACATCCAGCACGATTGGACATGATATTTTTAAACCCTTGACTAAGATCATCTCATAATTTATAAAACTTATTAAAAGGATATTTAGTTATTTAGCCAAACAGAAAATCGCAATCCCAGCACGATTGGGCACTATTTCCCGAATTTCTAAATATCAAAACATTGCCTTATTTTAAAAAACCTTTAAATAAAATATCAATTTTGCAAAAATATATTTTTATTTTAAATAATAACCATATGACAATATTGCATTTATACACTATCGAACATAAATATTAAAAGCAATTATCATTCAATAACATTTCATATTAATAGACAATAAAAAATAATAGCACATATATATATTTAAGAAAATAAGTTTTGACATAAATAATTGATTCATAACTTAAAATAAAATATGTTCATAATAATCTAATATATTTAAAAAACGATATTTAAGAATACATAACAAATTATACCATATAAATGATTTTAGATAAAATAATTTTTTTAAAAATAATATAGAATATAATACTATACAATATACAAAAAATATAATATAATAACTAATATATATATAAGTTTAAAAATAATATGTAATAAAAATAATTGAGATAAAATAATAAATAATAATAGTTTAAAATATGTACATAATAAAAATTTATATTATTAACAAGTTAATATATAAATAATAAAAAAAATAGACAATTTAATATAATAAAATAATTTAATACAATATTTAAATAATAAAATGAAAAGATAAAAAAAAATAAAACAAAGAGAACAAGGGTTAAAATAGCAATTAAAACAAATATAGAAGGGTTAAATTAAAAACACGCATTAAACCACAGGGGCTATTATGGAAATTTTGCTAAATTCTAAAAATGACATCGTCCGGATTTTACCTTAAAAACAAACCGAGGACTATATTGGAATAAAAATAAAACTTTTGGGTAAATTTAAACATAAAGAAAATGTTAAATTGGATGAAATTAAAACAATTAAAATTGAAAAAGGACTGAAATGGTAAATTTCCCCTTTTAATAAAACACGAGGATCCTTTCGGGTTTGCGGGTCGAAGCGCGGGTCTAGCCGTAAAACGATGTCGTTTTGGCCTTTAAAGGCAGCCCCCAAAACAACACTGTTCCACTTGTTTATATATAATTCAAAAACTTAAAAAAAACGTTTTAACATATGTTTAAAAAAAACCAAAAGCAGAAAGCATCAAGAGCTCTCCTTCCTTCTCGCCTTTGGCAAAGTCCAAGCCTATTTTTTGGCCATACGCCACACACTGCTGTCGTTCGTGATGTTTCTCGGTGAAGCGTCCCTTTGAAAGGTAATCTCATGTTCTTTTATACTTCACACTATTTTATAATAAATACTTACAAATCAAAATAAAAAGAACGCAAATAAATGAGAATAATCACCTCGCTAAAGAACAATTTTGTTTCTCTGTATTTTGTGTTCAGTATTTCATTTTCTCCCTATCTTTTACATGTTTTGTGAGGTTTATATAGCCTCAAAATAAAAATAAAAAAGTACATCTGCTCTTGTGATTTCTTTCTTCTTTTGCGTGTCGAGTCGGCGATCTTGCGGTGATGACGGGACGCCATTTTAACGCGATTAGGGGCTTGGCGCAAAGGAAGGTCATTGGTATCGAAGCGGTGTGGACGTGAGGAACGGCTTGCGTGACTTGCGGCATGATCGATGGTGAGCACGAGGTAGTGACGATTGGGTTTCTGGTCCTTCTGAGCGAGGGTTTTAGAAACCCTAGGTTTCTCTTGTATTTACTTAGTCATTGGGCCATTGGGTTTGATTGGAGTGCAGGTAGGCTAAGGTATTGGGACAAGGATGTAAATGGGTGCATTGGTAATTGGTTTAGGTCTTGGTCTTGTAAATGGGTGAAAAGGACCATATTATATATATTTTTTGTTCTGTTTTAATATGCCCGGGAAAAATTGGGCTTTTTAATTTGCCCTCTTTGCTCATTGTCGTGTACCGAGAATAGAGCAAAGACTATAAAAGGACTAATTTTGATTGGTTTTGGCCAAGCCTCGACCTCTTGATCCTTGTCTTCTTCAAATGATTCCAACTCCAATGTAGCTTCAATGGTATTGGAACTTCATCTTGATTTCAATGAGTTTGATAGCTTCAACTTCATGAAGGCAATATCCACTATCTTTTGATCGCTCCTTCGCAAACTCAAGGAGACCAAATCGATATTTTCAATCTAATCCTCGCAAACTTAGAGATCACAGATCGATGTCTTCGATCCGCTTCTCGCAAAGCTCGGGAAGGCAAGATCGATGTCTTCGATCTGTTTCGCAACTTCGGGAATGCGGATCTGCTATCTTTGGTTTGCTCCCTACAAACTCGTGGATGCCGTGGTGGTTAAATCTGCTCCACTACTACTTAGGGAGACAAGATTTGTCGTTCGATCTTGGTCCACTATCGCTTAGGGTGACAAGATCTACAATCTTTAACCTATTTCACCGCCGATCGGGAGATAGGGTCGGTGGCTTAAATCTGTTCCACTCATCGCTAGGGAGACAAGACTTGCCGTTCGATCTTGGTCCACTACTGCTTAGGGTGACAAGATCTACAATCTTTGACCTATTCCACTGCTGATCAGGGAGATGGCCCAGTGGCTTAAATCTGTTCCACTATTGCTTAGGGAGACAAGATTTACCGTTCGATCTTGGTTCCCTCATCGCTGGGGTGACAAGATCTACAATCTTTAAACTATTCCACTCTCGGTCGGGAGATAGGGTAGGTGGCTTAAATCATTCCATCGCCGCTTAGGGAGACAAGATTTACCGTTCGATCTTGGTTCCCTACTACTTAGGGTGACAAGATCTACAATCTTTGACCTATTCCACTGCTGGTCAAGGAGATAGGATCGGTGGCTTAAATCTGTTCCACTACTGCTTAGGGGGACAAGATTTGCCATTCAATCTTGGTCCTCTACTGCTTAGGGCGACAAGGTCTACAATCTTCGACCTATTCCGCTGCTGGTCAGGGAGATAGGACTGATGTCTTTGATCTGCTTCCTGCAAACTCAGGAATTATCAGATCTGCTATTTTCAATCTGATCCCTATAAGCGCAGGGATCACCAGATTGATGTCTTCGATCGACTTCCTGCAAGCTCAGGAATTGCCAGATCTACTATCTCCAATCTGCTCCACTGTAAACTCAGGGATGTCAGACTGGAATCTTCAATCTTACTACATTGTTCTTTAGAGGACATAACCTGTAGAATGAATATATGCTTTTGTCTAATAATTAGGATGCCTTGATTGAAATGCATCAAATGCTCCTAATTAGACATGCTATGATATGCAAATGTAAAAATGATATAAGTATGATTCCCGCTCAAGGTGTTATCACTCATTTATCCGTCAAGTTTTCATCTTCGTTCCCCTTGAAGTATCATTTTTTGCTCAATTATTTTGCCCCGTGGTAATTCTGAGTCCACTCCATTCGAACTTTGGGACATGAAGTTTGTGCCTCCTACTGTAATTACATTTGGCTTCTTCCATCCAATCTATTACCACTCGTAGGTATAAAACTTATATCGTCTTCCACAATTCCTATGAATCCGTGGTCTCTCGACAATGATCCCTTTTATACATCGCTTGACCTTGTTCGTCATTTTCCGATATGGTACCACCAACAAAATTGTCTTATCCAATAAGAATCCGAAGAGATAATCATTTTCCAATATTTCTAATACCTTAGGCTTGGTATGTTCTGAACAATAGTTCTATTTCAGATTCTCATATTATTTAGAAGCTTCCAGAGTAATATGCGAAACTCCTTTTATGAAAGTTTTTAGTCCATAGATCGTTATTTCAATAAATGCTTGGAAGAGAACACAAAAATGGACGAGAAAGAAATTAGTCAAGAGCATAGCTCGAAAAAATAATTTAATCAAAGATAACCTAGGCAAAAGAAAATTGATTTGGGTGCATCTCAAAAAGAATAAAACAATCAAGGATAAGAAATTCAAAAATGGGTAAATTAGAAGCTAAGTGCCCCAGATATCGCAGCCTGAGCTTCTTTGTTCCAACTTCTTGAGGAACATTTTAAACTTAATATATGTTTAGGGGATTCGGAGTACTTTGTCGATGTCCCAAGACGTAACATACTTCCTCATTGCTAATTCAGACGTAGCAAGACTACTGTATGCCCTACTTTTTGGTCAAAATTTGAGCCGCCCCTTTCGGGTTTTCAACTCAAATCCCCTTTGGTCTCAAAGCGCCCTTTGCGGGTTTTCGCCTTGGCCTTCCCTTTTTCTTTTTTCTTTTTCTTTCTTTCTTCTTTTTTTTTTTTTTTTGAATTTGTACTCAAGGTGCCTTTTGCAGGTTTTCACCTTGGACCTTCCCCTTTCAGGTAAAATACTTCTTGTTTGATCCTGAATTCACCGGATTAGGTAAGTCTTCGCCATTCATCTCGGTCAATATCAATGCTCCTCCGAATAGGCCTTTTCAACATAAGGTATTTCCGGTTTGGCTTATATATGCTTTCCTCTAAAATCATTTTGTAGAGGAAAAATCTTTTTAACCTTAGGTTTCTTCGTGGAATTCCCTAAGATGAACTTTTTAACGTAAATTCGCATTATCCGCCGTGACGAATAGCTTTTAACCTTTTATTCAATTAGGTTCAATTGGCAAAATGCTTTAATTCCATAAACCAATGGGTAAGACGTTGCCCTCAAAGAAAGGTTCCGCCGACGCTCAATAATACAGAAGGTAACGATAGCTTCTTATGCCAATCCTTACAAGTCTAAGTCACCTTTCATAATAATTTTTTTTATTTTTTTTCCTTTTTTGTATTTTCTTTTGGTAGCTTTTGCTGTACAGTGATATGTTGCCGAATCTTTGGACAAATTGTAAATTTTAACTTTGTACAGTTATACATTACAGATCGCCATTTGATCATTTCCTTTATTCTTCATTTTTTGAAATTTAATGATATCGACTTTAAAATATTGGCATATGAAGCAACATTCACCTTCTTAGTGAAATAGATTTACGACCATAATGATGAATCGATGTCAACTAAAAGTATTTAACGAGATTGACCCCATCATATCCATGCCCCACATATGGAAATTTTTGAAGAACTGAGTAGGCATATGAATCTTGTCTCTTTACATTCGACATGGTGATACCCCTTTTCTATATAAATTGGCGGTGCTTGATTCTCATGTTTAGCCTCAAGATCTTAGTATCCGTGCTTGTCTCGATATGATAGTCGTGAAACATTTTTGATGTCTCGCATTATTTCTATGGCAAGTCGGGCTTCGATCTTCACCCTTTCTAGGCTCACAATATCTAATGACCCTTTGTAGAGTAAGGTCTATTTTCATCTTGTTAAACCATTCTTAACAAGTCAGATGATATGTCGAATCTCTGTCATCTTCAAAATCCTGAGATCCCCTAGACCCATATCTTGTTCAAAAAGGGAGTCAGTAACAATGTCGCTCATGTCGTTGATATCTGGGTACCTAAGCAAGAAATCCAAAGAATAAATGATTCTAAGGATGATTATTGGTGTAAAGAATGAAAGAATATTCTAAAGAACAAAAGAATGTACAGTATAAAATAGAAAGAATGAAAGAATATGTGCTCAAGCAGATGCATTTTATTAAAATAAAATTTTAGAACACAAGCCTATTTCACAAAAGGGGTCTTATTGCCTCTAGGCTTAAGGCAACAAGCATGTTTTGCACATTACTCTAGATTAACTCTAAAAATACAGGAATTTCTTCCATAGTTTTTTTATTCAAAACACTCCCAAGTACACAAGGGTTTAAAAACTTCATTTCACGGTTCACTCTTCGGATATGTCATTGGTGTTTTGATTCCCCGATTGTTAGGTTTCTAATGACTTCTTCAAGGAATCACAACTCTCCTGCCCCCTCCTTCAATTATCATTGCTCCATTTGACTCATCAAACTTTACAACCCCTATTTTAATAAGCCTTTCAACCAATTTCTTAAATGACATGCAGTTATCGATTGAGTGACCCATTATTCCCACGTGATACTCACATTGAGCATTTAAATCATACCATTTGGGGTATGATGGTTGTATTGGTTCCATGTAATGAGGAGCCACCACATGTTTATCAAATAGACTTTGATACAACTCCCTATATGTCATTGGAATTGGTGTAAACTGGAGTTGCTCATTGCTTTGCCTTGTGCCAGATTCTTTCCTTGATGAACTTGATACCCAGTAGTCACTATTTTTGGCTGTTTAATAGCAATCGACTTTGAGCACCCCATGCTTGTATTATCCACTTCATTTTCTCTCTTCCTTTTGGCCATTCTTTTGTTACTTTCTCCCGCCTCGATCTTTCCACTTTTTATGGCATTCTCGATGATTTCTCCCATCATTACAATGTATAAGAAGCTTTTAGTGGTGCTTCCTATCATATGGGTGATAAAAGGAGCCTTTAGAGTATTGATAAACAACATGGTGGTTTTCTTTCCCAGGAGAAGTGGTTGGACTTGCATGGCAATTTCCCTCTATCTTTGTGCGTATTGTCTGAAACTCTCGTTTAATTTATTTTCCATGTTTTGTAACATGAGCGATCAGTCAGGCATCATATCTGTGACATGATTATACTGCCTCATGAAGGCTTGGGCCAAGTCCTCCAAGAGCTAATGTTAGTGTGGTGAGTTGGTTGTACCACCTAGACCTTTTTGTCAAACTATCCACGGAAATAATAAATCGAAGTTGATCATTGTTCACATAGCCGTCACACGTCTACGTAACATTGTGATGTGGGCGTCGAAGCAAGTAGTTCCATTGTACTTCTCAAATTCGCATCTTAAATTTATGAGGAAGTACGGATCGAGGACCGGACTCAAGTCCTTAGCGCCAATACTATGATGATGGTCAGCATTTTCAAAAGCTAGGAACTTTTCTTCTAACCACCTACAGCGATCCTCCAACTTCCTTGAAGATTCAATCCTTATTCCCTCTCTCTCTTTTATGTCCAAATCATGGATGACTGGGTTGGCAGGGTTATCTCCTGGGTTAGATCCCAAGCCTACTTGAAAGTTCATGGGTGGTCTAGGATCAACTTGCCCTTGTTGAGGTCTAATCGTGATGGATGGCCTTTGGGGATATTCCTCAGGCTGTGTTTGCACGTGTGGTGGATTGAATCCCCTAGGAAAGTCTTCATTGTCTTCAGCATTGACTATGGGACCTTTTGTTTTATCCATTATCCCACTCATCATTGGGCCATTTGAGCCATCATGTTCTTTTGGGCCTCCAACATCTCGTCCCTCATCTCTTGTTGGAGTTTTGTCATCCGCTCTTGCATCTGTTCTTGCATTTCTCTCTGGAATTGTTCCATCCTTTGGTCCATTTTCCTTGACTTTGCTCGTGTCTAGTAAGGGTGTTCGACTTCAGATTTTTTCCTCTCTCTCCTATAATTTAAACTAATTAGACTCTTTCTATAGATTTGAATGCATATGATGTTATGTAATGCAAATGCATGAATGCAAAGAAAGAGAGGCATTGATTCTGAATTCAGTTACATTAGAAAAACTTTTCTAGAAAACAAATCTCTTTACATAAAACAGATCGCATACACAACCTTATCCTCATAGTCCAAGTGAAAACAAGAATCCCTTCTTCGCAAAAGTCAAGTCTTCTAATAGATGCCTCCTCTAACTCCTTTTTGCTTGATCTGGGACGCGACTCACTGCTCTATAATACTCGTTAGCTTCTTCAAGAAGGTCGAGGCATGGTGATTCCCGCTTTGTCTTTGTCAACTTGAATCCTTGGGTAATAAGGTCTTGTATTCCTTCGCCGGCTATCAGTCTTCTTTTATTGTGTTTACTTGGACCATATTCGAATGAGACCGTATTATAATCCACTTTATCAAAAAACCCGTCTTCTTATGATAAACTTTTCTATTTAGCAATCGAATTAGAAATCAACACCTCTTTTCTATGATATGAATGCAATGCAATCAAAACAAAAGAAAACCCGTTAGCACGGAAAAATAAATAACATAGAATCTATCGGGTGACCACTAGGGTTTGACATGGTTCTATCTAGGGTAGGCCCTTAGGTTTTCTACATGTGGTTTAGCTCTAAAGCGAAGTACCCAAACCAAAGTGATTCCTCGATCCTCACCCATTATAGGCTCATATGGGCGAAGTTGGTTCAGGGGAATACATTTCCCTATGGCCATACGGAGGTGAAAACCTTACGAAGACATAGGTACAAATGTATTCAGGAAGCAATCCACTAGCCCATGTGGAGGTGAAAACCTCACGAAGGCATAGCTTCTCGCTCCCACATAAGGGTGTGACCACGACGGTCATGCAGAGTGCAATGCAAAGAGAAATATTTTAAAATCACATGCAATAAAAGGATCATATTTTTAAAATTAGAATTTTAAATTCGAATGAAAGGACATGAAATTATCAATTTTACGGCCTGACTCTCTTAGTCCCCAGTGGAGTTGCCAAGCTGTC
Source organism: Gossypium rotundifolium (assembly GCA_025506655.1). NCBI lineage: Eukaryota > Viridiplantae > Streptophyta > Magnoliopsida > Malvales > Malvaceae > Gossypium > Gossypium rotundifolium. The sequence goes on from CP106728.1 coordinate 31,562,660, forward strand.
GAAACCATTTTAAAATCGGGTTTAGAAAATGGAGATCAACTTTAAAAAACAAAATGGGAGTCGCCACCAATCTTTTTTACTTAGGTGTGATTGGATCACCTTGTAAGACGTTTCATTTTAAAACATTTAATTTTAGTCCACGAAAAATGAGAAAATGGGTTTGAGAGTCAGTTACGTATGTGGAAGAGTTAGCACCCTCATAACGCCCAAAATTGGTACCTAATTGATAAGGAGGATTAACGATTAAATATTATTGTAGTAACTCTGATAAGGATTTATGATGGAATTAAATATGGATCAGGCAAAAGAAAGAATCCCTAAGTTTAAGAAACGAGCAATATCTGCTGTTCGAGATTGGCCAATTAGTTGTGGACCGGCTTCTGAACAACACCTTAGGCAGATAGCAGTTGTGTCGACTAAGGATAGCGTCGATATAGAAAGCCTCGTTTTATCGACATGTCTTTATTATATTATATGTGTGTAGATTCTTGACACATAAGCTTTATTATATTATATGTATGTTATGGGCTAAAAGCCAAAAAATGAGGCTGTATGAACAATCGTATTACCCAGAAAGGGTAGGCAAGGGATGCCAGGTACGTAATCATAGAAACTTCTCTATGTGTATCGAAGTATGTAAAATATGTGATATGTTTAGATAGTTTAATGTTCTGATTCTTGCATGTATGCATGGGATGGGATTGATTGATTTACGGAAGGGGAGCAGGTCGCGAGGCGATCGGTACCTTCTCGGTCTTTATGAAAAAGACACATTGTCGATATATTATTATGGTCGATAATGATCGGTGGCTTCGCCACATAGGTCACATAGTGATCGGTCTTTATAATGACAAAGACAAATTGTCGATATGGTGTGTAGAAAATGGAGGGTTGATTGTAGAAATCCCTACGATTGTGATGGTTGGTGCTGAGGGGTGTGTAGAGGATGGACTCATAGGTTTGGGATGGGCCATGTTGCATATTTTGTTACCCTTGTATACGGGCCAAGGCTCATAATGTGTTTGTGGGCCTCAAGCCTTTTATGTGTTCTCGGGATTTGCACTTTGAGTCTTGGTGACTCAACCTTTTATTTTTCCCAACATTTCAGGTGAGCAGTAGATCGTGAACATGGGAGTCGAGGCAGACTCGAGGGGCCATCAAGTTTTATTTCTACAAATTATTTTGAGATTTATTTAAGTTTATTTTATTTTTATTTGGGATTTTTTAAGGCCCTAGTTTTTATTCAACTATGAAGTTTTCAATGTTATGCAACTTATAAATTTTATTTCAAGGTTTATTTATACTTAATAATACTAATATAAGATTTTATTTTAAAATGTCACTTATTTACTCTAATAATGTCTAATTAACTTATGACTTCCAAAACCAACAAGGCAAAAGTTTTCAATGTACAAGCCGTGACACGCCAGATCCAGTCGAAATGCATGGGTCAGGTTTGGGGTGTTACATCAAATGTAGATGCATATACAGACTCAGATACAAATGTAGACATAGATCCTACCCCCATTCGCTACACACCAACTCCGTCCAACCAATCACACCAATTAGGGCTACAAGAGTCCATCCATCCCATCACACCTGGTCGTTGTGGTATACCACTCATATAAATGCAACTGAGCTGCTAGACAGAAATGTTGTGATAAACTGCCAGAATATATATATGTGGTCGAGCCACTATAATTGCAGTCAAGCTGCCAGAACAAATATTGCGGATACATCGCCGGAAGGTGCAGTAATACTGCCAAAATCACACTTCCTCCATCACATAACATATCCCACCTTAATGCATATGCAAATACTAACAGACTTCAGATGCACATATGCCATATATATTTTTCACATCAAAACATGTTAACAGAATTATCAGATCACAGACTATATACGAATTTCACATTTTAGACATTCCTGTAATTGAAACACAAACAATATCCCTATCACATACAATAGCAAAATATCATATTTCACATTTTATAGTCATTTTAAGCCACAAAAGACCCCAGGAGGTTTAATTCACAATTTCAAAGTCAATTAGGCCTAGGTGAAAATTTTTAGAAAATGGGCCGACACGCCCGTATGATCTACATGGCCCAATTAGCCCAGCCCGTGTGGTCAACACGATCTAACACACGCCCATGTGACCCACATGCCCGTGTGGGCCACACGACCCACTACTACACGGTCGTGTGGCGTGAAAATCCCAATTTTAGCTTCGCCAATCGCTGTTTTCTCAGGTTTTCGTTACATACCTAGTTAGTTCCGATGCCAACACCATAGATGTAAATCCAGCACCTAAAAATGACATTCAACTTAAAAAATTAACAGACAAAATGAAAAATGCCATTTGCTTTCCAAAGCATCCAACCTAAATGATAAACCGCAATATGTTCATATTTTAATCTCACATTTAGCATTCTTTTGGATGATTTATTCCACGAATTGCGAATTGATGCTCCTAATCCTTTAATTTCATGTTTTATACTTAGGAAAGCATCGGAGGATGAAAAGAACGAGGAACGGGTCAAAAATGGAGAAAATAGGCCAAAGTACGAATTGCACACGGCCTGGGCTCGAAACACACGGTCGTGCCTCCTTAGTAAATCTGACCACGGCCTGGCCCCGAATCACACGGCCGTGCCACACGGGCGTGTCCTTGCCATAGCAAAGAAGAGTTTCATTCGGATTAGGGTACTTAGAGGCAAAGAAAGACATTCCAAAAGCCTATATAAGTACCCTAAAAGCCAACCTTAAAGTGGGCGTTCAGCTAAGCTAAGAAGCCAAGCCAGAGGGCCAGAATTGTGGGCCAGAGGGCCAGTTGATTCATCCCAGAAGTCGGAGTCATACTCAAGACTGAGGATCTCTCCTTCAATTCCTTCAGGAGGTTTGAGGGTTTTTTTATGTTTTGTTTTATATTTACTTCGAGATGTATTCTTTTATGATTATGAACTAATCCCCTTAAATACCTGAAGAGAATGAAACCTAAGATGGATCTTGTTATTGCTTTCTGAACTATATGATAAATACTTGATTTGTTCTTAATTATGTGTTCTTAATTCTTGTTTTGATATTTCAAGATATTGATTCAAGTATTGATGTGCTTAGCGAGAGGAGGAATATACCCTATTTAAGAGTTGATCTAGCATAGTTAAGTGGAGTTGATCGTAACCCTAGAGATAGGATGATGAAAATCGCGGAGTAGGGTCAAACCTAATATGGGAGTCCAGAGATCGAGTTAATGCAATTCTAAGGGTTTTAATTAGAAAGAGATTTCAATTAATCAACCTAGGGTTAGACGTTAGTAGCCTCGAGAGAAGTATTAATATAAATTGGGGAATCCTATGGATCAAGTCAAGTGAATAAATCGTCTGGTTCAGAGTTAGATAACAAGTGAAGTCTAGGTGGATTCTTCGTCGGGTATTGTCTTAATCAATTGGTTTTCCCACAAGTATTTCCCCAATTCCTTCTCTGTGTCTTAGCATCTTTAGCTTAGTAGTTAGTTAATTTTAGATTAAACAACCATTCTCTTAATTATTAGGCTAAATAATAAGAAGAATGTTAGTATTAGTACTTTTGGTTCCTTTGGGTTTGACCATCCGGTCTTGCCACTAAACTATATTACTGTTCGATAGGTGCGCTTGCCTCAATCGTGGTGATAGTTAGTTTCTAGGCTTAATCATTCATTATATAAATTTTAAGACTTTTTCCACCACCATCATTAAAATCACAAAACATTCGATCCTTGCAACCTAAATTATCACAAACTAGCCCCTATTATGGGTGCTCGACAACTTACCCTTAATGGCAGAGAATTAAACGCACTTACGAAGTCGAAAGAGTATTCATATCATGATTCACACCTAACCAAATCCTAATTCAATTAAACAAAAATCCCCACAACGAACCCACACTTACTTCACATAAAAAATTTAAGGAAATTAAATAAGGAATACTTACAATTCGAGCGTTGACCTAAACTCAAACATTTAATCATGCACAATCCACACAAAAATAAAATGAAGTGAATTGTCAGCAAAAATAACCCACAGTCAAAACGGCAGTAAAGTGATAGAACAATAGTTGTTAACCAAATGAGAATAATAGAGACTTACAAAAGTGCAAATGAAGGAATTTTGTAGGGAAAATAATTTTAATAATATTTTTTAAAGTCACCCATCCTCACTAACTCCCACTAAATCTGATTAGTTATCCTTCTCATATTTTCCCCAGAGTTTAAAACACAAATAATTTACACTTGTGCACAACAAAATTTGAACTTGAGACCCTTGGATAAGCTGAAGCCGTACCACTGAACTAGTAAGCTCATTCTTAATATCACTTGAGCAAAAATAATATATAAGCTATAAGTTCAAAAATAGGGGTTTAAGCAAAAATTTAAGAGAAAGGATTTAAACCCGAAACATGGCACACACAACTCACATCTCTCAACCACTAAACCAAATTAATTCATTTGATAAAATTTTACAATCTTAACTCAAAAAAAAAGGCGTGACCAATCTTGATTTCACAAACCCAATTTCTTCTAACCTGATTTTGGGATGTGACGAGATAGTGAATGTCGAAACCATTTTAAAATCGGGTTTAGAAAATAGGATCGACCTTAAAAAACAAAATGGGAGTCACCACCAATCTTTTTTACTTAGGTGTGATTGGATCACCTTGTAAGACGTTTCATTTTAAAATATTTAATTTTAGTCCACGAAAAACGAGAAAATGGGTTCGAGAGTCGATTATGTATGAGGAAGGGTTAGCACCCTCATAACGCCCAAAATTGGTACCTAATTGATAAAATCATGTCCAAATGTTTGAGATTTAAAAAAAGTTAAAAAATGATCCTTTTATTTGAAGGTAAACCAAGACTACCTATCTCAAAGAAATAAGAAAACTACACCCAATAAGTTAGGATACAACATCTCATAACTTCAAAGCTAGATACATCTTTTTAGAAAATTCTTACCTCGAGATACAAAACATCACACCCAATAAGTTAGGATACAATGTTTTGAATTCTCAAGAATAATTTTTTTATAATTTAAAACTTTAGATTTCTTTATTCCGAAAGAATATAAACATCACATCCAGCACGATTGGACACGACATTTTTTAAACTCTCGTAATTAAAGTCATCTCATAGTTTATAAAAACTTCGAGCAATTTTGATTTAAATCTGAGAGTTCTTTGATCCAAAAGAATATGAACATCACATCCAGCACGATTGGACATGATATTTTTAAACCCTTGACTAAGATCATCTCATAATTTATAAAACTTATTAAAAGGATATTTAGTTATTTAGCCAAACAGAAAATCGCAATCCCAGCACGATTGGGCACTATTTCCCGAATTTCTAAATATCAAAACATTGCCTTATTTTTAAAAAACCTTTAAATAAAATATCAATTTTGCAAAAAATATATTTTTTATTTTAAATAATAACCATATGACAATATTGCATTTATACACTATCGAACATAAATATTAAAAGCAATTATCATTCAATAACATTTCATATTAATAGACAATAAAAAATAATAGCACATATATATATTTAAGAAAATAAGTTTTGACATAAATAATTGATTCATAACTTAAAATAAAATATGTTCATAATAATCTAATATATTTAAAAAAACGATATTTAAGAATACATAACAAATTATACCATATAAATGATTTTAGATAAAATAATTTTTTTAAAAATAATATAGAATATAATACTATACAATATACAAAAAATATAATATAATAACTAATATATATAAGTTTAAAAATAATATGTAATAAAAATAATTGAGATAAAATAATAAATAATAATAGTTTAAAATATGTACATAATAAAAAATTTATATTATTAACAAGTTAATATATAAATAATAAAAAAATAGACAATTTAATATAATAAAATAATTTAATACAATATTTAAATAATAAAATGAAAAGATAAAAAAATAAAACAAAGAGAACAAGGGTTAAAATAGCAATTAAAACAAATATAGAAGGGTTAAATTAAAAACACGCATTAAACCACGGGCTATTATGGAAATTTTGCTAAATTCTAAAAATGACATCGTCCGGATTTTACCTTAAAACAAACCGAGGACTATATTGGAATAAAAATAAAACTTTTGGGTAAATTTAAACATAAAGAAAATGTTAAATTGGATGAAATTAAAACAATTAAAATTGAAAAATTTGAAATGGTAAATTTCCCTTTTAATAAAACACGAGGATCCTTGTCGGGTTTATGAATTGAAGCCTTGGTCTAGCCAAGTAAAAGCGATGTCGTTTGGCCTTTAAAGGCAAACCCCAAAACAACACTGTTCCACCTATTTATATATAATTCAAAAACTTAAAAAAAACGCTTTAACATATGTTTAAAAAAAAAACCAAAACAGAGCACCGAAGAGCTCTCCCTTCCTTTCTGCCTTTGGCAAAGTCCGGCCTATTTTTTGGCCACGCGCTGCCACACACACGCTGTCGTTCGTGATGTTTCTCGGTGAGAAGCGTCCCTTTTGAAAGGTAATCTCATGTTCTTTTATACTTCGCACTATTTTATAATAAATACTTACAAATCAAAATAAAAAGAACGCAAATAAATGAGAATAATCACCTCTGCTAAAGAACAATTTTTGTTTCTCTGTATTTTGTGTTCGTATTTCATTTTCTCCCCTATCTTTTTACATGTTTTTGTGAGGTTTATATAGCCTCAAAAATAAAAATAAAAAAAGTACATCTGCTGCTGTGATTTCTTTCTTCTTTTGCAGGTCAGAGTCGACGATCTTGCGGTGATGACCAGACGCCATTTGCAACGCGATTAGGGGCTTCGGCGCAAAGGAAGGCTGTTGGGTATCGAAGCAGGTGTGGACGTGAGGAACGGCTTGCGTGACTTGCGGCATGACTGATGGTGAGCACGAGGCGCGACGATTGGGTTTCTGGTCCTTTACGAAGCGAGGGTTTTTAGAAACCCTAGGTTTCTACTGTATTTACTTAGTCATTGGGCCATTGGGTTTGATTGGGTCTGGGTAGGCTAAGGTATTGGGACAAGGATGTAAATGGGTCTGTTGGTAATTGGTTTAGGTCTTGGTCTTGTAAATGGACTGAAAAGGGACCATATTATATATTTTTTTTGTTCTGTTTTAATATGCCCGGGAAAAATTGGGCTTTTACAGCTGCCCCTCTTTGCTCATTGTCGTGTACCGAGAATAGAGCAAAGACTATAAAAGGACTAATTTTGACTGGTTTTGGCCAAGCCTCGACCTCTTGATCCTTGTCTTCTTCAAATGATTCCAACTCCAATGTAGCTTCAATGGTATTGGAACTTCATCTTGATTTCAATGAGTTTGATAGCTTCAACTTCATGAAGGCAATATCCACTATCTTTTGATCTGCTCCACTGCAAACTCAAGGAGACCAAATCTGATATTTTCAATCTAATCCCTGCAAACTTAGAGATCACCAGACTGATGTCTTCGATCTGCTTCCTGCAAAGCTCAGGAAGGCAAGATCTGATGTCTTCGATCTGTTTCTGCAACTTCAGGAATGCCAGATCTGCTATCTTTGGTTTGCTCCCCTACAAACTCAGGGATGCCAGACTGGTGGTTAAATCTGTTCCACTACTACTTAGGGAGACAAGATTTGTCGTTCGATCTTGGTCCACTACTGCTTAGGGTGACAAGATCTACAATCTTTAACCTATTTCACTGCTGATCAAGGAGATAGGGTCGGTGGCTTAAATCTATTCCACTACTGCTTAGGGAGACAAGACTTGCCGTTCGATCTTGGTCCACTACTGCTTAGGGTGACAAGATCTACAATCTTTGACCTATTCCACTGCTGGTCAGGGAGATGGCCCAGTGGCTTAAATCTGTTCCACTATTGCTTAGGGAGACAAGATTTACCGTTCGATCTTGGTTCCCTACTGCTTAGGGTGACAAGATCTACAATCTTTAAACTATTCCACTACTGGTCAGGGAGATAGGGCCGGTGGCTTAAATCTGTTCCACTGCTGCTTAGGGAGACAAGATTTACCGTTCGATCTTGGTTCCCTACTACTTAGGGTGACAAGATCTACAATCTTTGACCTATTCCACTGCTGGTCAAGGAGATAGGATCGGTGGCTTAAATCATTCCACTCTCGCTAGGGGACAAGATTTTCCATTCAATCTTGGTCCTCTACTGCTTAGGGCGACAAGGTCTACAATCTTCGACCTATTCCGCTGCTGGTCAGGGAGATAGGACTGATGTCTTCGATCTGCTTCCTGCAAACTCAGGAATTATCAGATCTGCTATTTTCAATCTGATCCCTATAAGCTCAGGGATCACCAGATTGATGTCTTCGATCGACTTCCTACAAGCTCAGGAATTGCCAGATCTACTATCTCCAATCTGCTCCACTGTAAACTCAGGGATGTCAGACTGGAATCTTCAGTCTTACTACATTGTTCTTTAGAGGACATAACCTGTAGAATGAATATATGCTTTTGTCTAATAATTAGGATGCCTTGATTGAAATGCATCAAATGCTCCTAATTAGACATGCTATGATATGCAAATGTAAAATGATATAAGTATGATTCCGCTCAAGGTGTTATCACTCATTTATCCGTCAAGTTTTCATCTTCGTTCCCCTTGAAGTATCATTTTTTGCTCAATTATTTTGCCCCGTGGTAATTCTGAGTCCACTCCATTCGAACTTTGGGACATGAAGTTTGTGCATCCTACTGTAATTACATTTGGCTTCTTCCATCCAATCTATTACCACTCAGAGGTATAAAACTTATATCGTCTTCCACTATTCCTATGAATGCAGGGTCTCTCGACAATGATCCCCTTTTATACATCGCTTGACCTTGTTCGTCATTTTTCGATATGGTACCACCAACAAAATTGTCTTATCCAATAAGAATCCGAAGAGATAATCATTTTCCAATATTTCTAATACCTTAGGCTTGGTATGTTCTGAACAATAGTTCTATTTCAGATTCTCATATTATTTAGAAGCTTCCAGAGTAATATGCGAAACTCCTTTTATGAAAGTTTTTAGTCCATAGATCGTTATTTCAATAAATGCTTGGAAGAGAACACAAAAATGGACGAGAAAGAAATTAGTCAAGAGCATAGCTCGAAAAAATAATTTAATCAAAGATAACCTAGGCAAAGAAAATTGATTTGGGTGCATCTCAAAAAGAATAAAACAATCAAGGATAAGAAATTCAAAAATGGGTAAATTAGAAGCTAAGTGCCCCAGATATCGCAGCCTGAGCTTCTTTGTTCCAACTTCTTAAGGAACATTTTAAACTTAATATATGTTTAGGGGATTCGGAGTACTTTGTCGATGTCCCAAGACGTAACATACTTCCTCATTGCTAATTCAGACGTAGCAAGACTACTGTATGCCCTACTTTTTGGTCAAAATTTGAGCCGCCCCTTTCGGGTTTTCAACTCAAATCCCCTTTGGTCTCAAAGCGCCCTTTGCGGGTTTTCGCCTTGGCCTTCCTTTTTCTTTTTTCCTTTTCTTTCTTTCTTTTCTTTTTTTTTTTTTGAATTTGTACTCAAGGTGCCTTTTGCAGGTTTTCACCTTGGACCTTCCCCTTTCAGGTAAAATACTTCTTGTTTGATCCTGAATTCACCGGATTAGGTAAGTCTTCGCCATTCATCTCGGTCAATATCAATGCTCCTCCAGAATTGGCCTTTTCAACATAAGGTATTTCCCAGTTTGGCATATGCTTTCCTCTAAAATCATTTTGTAGAGGAAAAATCTTTTTTTAACCTTAGGTTTCTTCGTGGAATTCCCTAAGATGAACTTCTTTAACGTAAATTCGCATTATCTGGCCGTGACGAATAGCTTTTAACCTTTTATTCAATTAGGTTCAATTGGCAAAATGCTTTAATTCCATAAACCAATGGGTAAGACGTTGCCCTCAGCAAAGGTTCTGGCCGACGTTCAATAATACAGAAGGTAACGATAGCTTCTTATGCCAATCCTTACAAGTCTAAGTCACCTTTCATAATAATTTTTTTTTATTTTTTTTCTTTTTTTGTATTTTCTTTTGGTAGCTTTTGCTGTACAGTGATATGTTGCCGAATCTTTGGACAAATTGTAAATTTTAACTTTGTACAGTTATACATTCTGTACTGCCATTTGATCATTTCCTTTATTCTTCATTTTTTTTGAAATTTAATGACTGTCGACTTTACAATATTGGCATATGAAGCAACATTCACCTTCTTAGTGAAATAGACGACGACCATAATGATGAATCGATGTCAACTAAAAGTATTTAACGAGATTGACCCCATCATATCCATGCCCCACATATGGAAATTTTTTGAAGAACTGGAGTAGGCATATGAATCTTGTCTCTTTACATTCGACATGGCTGATACCCCCTTTTCTATATAAATTGGCAGTGCTTGATTCTCATGTTTAGCCCGCATCTTAGTATCCCAGGCTTGTCCTAATATGATAGTGCAGAAACATTTTTTGATGTCTCGCATTATTTCTATGGCAAGCTGGGCTTCGATCTTCACCCCTTTCTAGGCTCACAATATCTAATGACCCTTTGTAGAGTAAGGTCTGTTTTTCATCTTGTTAAACCATTCTTAACAAGTCAGATGATATGTCAGAATCTCTGTCATCTTCAAAATCCTGAGATCCCCTAGACCCATATCTTGTTCAAAAAGGGAGTCAGTAACAATGTCGCTCATGTCGTTGATATCTGGGTACCTAAGCAAGAAATCCAAAGACTAAATGATTCTAAGGATGATTATTGGTGTATGGTCATGAATAAAGAATGAAAGAATATTCTAAAGAACAAAAGAATGTACAGTATAAAATAGAAAGAATGAAAGAATATGTGCTCAAACAGATGCATTTTATTAAAATAAAATTTTAGAACACAAGCCTATTTCACAAAAGGGGTCTTATTGCCTCTAGGCTTAAGGCAACAAGCATGTTTTGCACATTACTCTAGATTAACTCTAAAAATACAGGAATTTCTTCCATAGTTTTTTTATTCAAAACACTCCCAAGTACACAAGGGTTTAAAAACTTCATTTCACGGTTCACTCTTCGGATATGTCATTGGTGTTTTGATTCCCCGATTGTTAGGTTTCTAATGACTTCTTCAAGGAATCACAACTCTCCCCCTCCTTCAATTATCTTTGCTCCATTTGACTCATCAAACTTTACAACCCCTATTTTAATAAGCCTTTCAACCAATTTCTTAAATGACATGCGATTATCGATTGAGTGACCCATTATTCCACGTGATACTCACATTGAGCATTTAAATCATACCATTTGGGGTATGATGGTTGTATTAGTTCCATGTAATGAGGAGCCACCACATGTTCATCAAATAGACTTTGATACAACTCCTATATGTCATTGGAATTGGTGTAAACTGGAGTTGCTCATTGCTTTGCCTTGTGCGATTCTTTCCTTGATGAACTTGATACCCAAGAGTCACTATTTTTGGTCATTTAACGACAATCGACTTTGAGCACCCCATGCTTGTATTATCCACTTCATTTTCTCTCTTCCTTTTGGCCATTCTTTTGTTACTTTCTCCCGCCTCGATCTTTCCACTTTTTATGGCATTCTCGATGATTTCTCCCATCATTACAATGTATAAGAAGCTTTTAGTGGTGCTTCCTATCATATGGGTGATAAAAGGAGCCTTTAGAGTATTGATAAACAACATGGTGGTTTTTTTCCGGAGAAGTGGTTGGACTTGCATGGCAATTTCCCTCTATCTTTGTGCGTATTGTCTGAAACTCTCGTTTAATTTATTTTCCATGTTTTGTAACATGAGCCAGTCAGGCATCATATCTGTGACATGATTATACTGCCTCATGAAGGCTTGGGCCAAGTCCCTCCAAGAGCTAATGTTAGTGTGACTGAGTTGGTTGTACCACCTAGACGCTGCACCTGTCAAACTATCCTGGAAATAATAAATCAGAAGTTGATCATTGTTCACATAGCCCGTCATACGTCTACAGAACATTGTGATGTGGGCGTCAGGGCAAGTAGTTCCATTGTACTTCTCAAATTCTGGCATCTTAAATTTATGAGGAAGTACCAGATCAGGGACCAGACTCAAGTCCTTAGCGCCAATACTATGATGATGGTCAGCATTTTCAAAAGCTAGGAACTTTTCTTCTAACCACCTACAGCGATCCTCCAACTTCCTTGAAGATTCAATCCTTATTCCCTCTCTCTCTTTTATGTCCAAATCATGGATGACTGGGTTGGCAGGGTTATCTCCTGGGTTAGATCCCAAGCCTACTTGAAAGTTCATGGGTGGTCTAGGATCAGCTTGCCCTTGTTGAGGTCTAATCGTGATGGATGGCCTTTGGGGATATTCCTCAGGCTGTGTTTGCACGTGTGGTGGATTGAATCCCCTAGGAAAGTCTTCATTGTCTTCAGCATTGACTATGGGACCTTTTGTTTTATCCATTATCCCACTCATCATTGGGCCATTTGAGCCATCATGTTCTTTTGGGCCTCCAACATCTGGTCCCTCATCTCTTGTTGGAGTTTTGTCATCTGCTCTTGCATCTGTTCTTGCATTTCTCTCTGGAATTGTTCCATCCTTTGGTCCATTTTCCTTGACTTTGCTCGTGTACCGTAAGGGTGTTCAGCTTCCAGATTTTTTTCCTCTCTCTCCTATAATTTAAACTAATTAGACTCTTTCTATAGATTTGAATGCATATGATGTTATGTAATGCAAATGCATGAATGCAAAGAAAGAGAGGCATTGATTCTGAATTCAGTTACATTAGAAAAACTTTTCTAGAAAACAAATCTCTTTACATAAAACAGATCGCATACACAACCTTATCCTCATAGTCCAAGTGAAAACAAGAATCCCTTCTTCGCAAAAGTCAAGTCTTCTAATAGATGCCTCCTCTAACTCCTTTTTGCTTGATCTGGGACGCGACTCACTGCTCTATAATACTCGTTAGCTTCTTCAAGAAGGTCGAGGCATGGTGATTCCCGCTTTGTCTTTGTCAACTTGAATCCTTGGGTAATAAGGTCTTGTATTCCTTCGCCGGCTATCAGTCTTCTTTTATTGTGTTTACTTGGACCATATTCGAATGAGACCGTATTATAATCCACTTTATCAAAAAACCCGTCTTCTTATGATAAACTTTTCTATTTAGCAATCGAATTAGAAATCAACACCTCTTTTCTATGATATGAATGCAATGCAATCAAAACAAAAGAAAACCCGTTAGCACAGAAAAAATAAATAACATAGAATCTATCAGGGTGACCACTAGGGTTTGACATGGTTCTATCTAGGGTAGGCCCTTAGGTTTTCTACATGTGGTTTAGCTCTAAAGCAGAAGTACCCAAACCAGCAGATTCCTCGATCCTCACCCATTATAGGCTCATATGGGCCGAGTTCGGTTCAGGGGAATACATTTCCCTATGGCCATACGGAGGTGAAAACCTTACGAAGACATAGGTACAAATGTATTCCGGAAGCAATCCACTAGCCCATGCGGAGGTGAAAACCTCACGAAGGCATAGCTTCTCGCTCCCACATAAGGGTGTGACCACGACGGTCATGCAGTGCAATGCAAAGAGAAATATTTTAAAATCACATGCAATAAAAGGATCATATTTTTAAAATTAGAATTTTAAATTCGAATGAAAGGACATGAAATTATCAATTTTACGGCCTGACTCTCTTAGTCCCCAGTGGAGTTGCCAAGCTGTCGAAACCATTTTAAAATCGGGTTTAGAAAATGGGGATCAACTTTAAAAAACAAAATAGGAGTCGCCACCAATCTTTTTTACTTAGGTGTGATTGGATCACCTTGTAAGACGTTTCATTTTAAAACATTTAATTTTAGTCCACGAAAAATGAGAAAATGGGTTCGAGAGTCAGTTACGTATGTGGAAGAGTTAGCACCCTCATAACGCCCAAAATTGGTACCTAATTGATAAAATCATGTCCAAATGTTTGAGATTTAAAAAAAGTTAAAAAAATGATCCTTTTATTTGAAGGTAAACCAAGACTACCTATCTCAAAGAAATAAGAAAACTACACCTAATAAGTTAGGATACAGCATCTCATAACTTCGAAGCTAGATACATCTTTTTAAAAAATTCTTACCTCGAGATACAAAACATCACACCCAATAAGTTAGGATACAATGTTTTGAATTCTCAAGAATAAATTTTTTATAATTTAAAACTTTAGATTTCTTTATTCTGAAAGAATTTAAACATCACATCCAGCACGATTGGACACGATATTTTTTTAAACTCGTAATTAAAGTCATCCCATAGTTTATAAAAACTTCGAGCAATTTTGATTTAAATCTGAGAGTTCTTTGATCCAAAAGAATATGAACATCACATCCAGCACGATTGAACATGATATTTTTAAACCCTCGTCACTAAGATCATCTCATAATTTATAAAACTTGTTAAAAGGATATTTAGTTATTTAGCCAAACGGAAAATCGCAATCCCAGCACGATTGGGCACTATTTTTCAATTTCTAAATATCAAAACATTGCCTTATTTTTAAAAAACCTTTAAATAAAATATCAATTTTGCAAAAAATATATTTTTTATTTTAAACAATAACCATATGACAATATTGCATTTATACACTATCGAACATAAATATTAAAAGCAATTATCATTCAATATCATTTCATATTAATAGACAATAAAAATAATAATAGCACATATATATATTTGAGAAAATAAGTTTTGACATAAATAATTGATTCATAACTTAAAATAAAATATGTTCCTAATAATCTAATATATTTAAAAAACTATATTCAAGAATACATAATAAATTATACCATATAAATGATTTTAGATAAAATAATTTTTTAAAAATAATATAGAATATAATACTATACAATATACAAAAAAATATAATATAATAACTTATATATATATAATTTTAAAAATAATATGTAATAAAAATAATTGAGATAAAATAATAAATAATAATAGTTTAAAATATGTACATAATAAAAATTTTATATTATTAACAAGTTAATATATAAATAATAAAGAAAATATAGACAATTTAATATAATAAAATAATTTAATATAATATTAAAATAATAAAATGAAAAGATAAAAAATAAAACAAAGAGAACAAGGGTTAAAATAGCAATTAAAACAAATATAGAAGGGTTAAATTAAAAACACGCGTTAAACCACAGGGGCTATTATGGAAATTTTGCTAAATTCTAAAAACGACATCGTCTGAATTTTACCTTAAAAACAGATCGAGGGCTAAATTGGAATAAAAATTGAACTTTTGGGTAAATTTAAACATAAAGAAAATGTTAAATTGGATGAAATTAAAAAAATTAAAATTGAAAAAAGACTGAAATGGTAAATTTCCCCTTTTAATAAAACACGCGGATCCTTGTCGAGTTTGCGGGTCGAAGCGCGGGTCTAGCCGTAAAACAACGTCGTTTTGGCCTTTAAAGGCAGCCCCCAAAACGACACCGTTCCATCTGTTTATATATAAGTCAGAAACTTAAAAAAAACATTTTAACAGATGTTTTAAAAAAAAAAACAAAAGCGACCAAAAGCTCTCCTTCCTTTACGCCTTGGCCGAGTCAAGCCTATTTTTTACCACGCGCGCCACACACACGCCGTTGTTCGCGATGTTTCTCGGTGAGAAGCGTCCCTTTTGAAAGGTAATCTCATGTTCTTTTATACTTCGCACTATTTTATAATAAATACTTACAAATCAAAATGAAAAGAACGCAAATAAATGAGAATAATCACCTCTGTTAAAGAACAATTTTTGTTTCTCTGTATTCTGTGTTCGTATTTCTTTTTCTCCCCCTATCTTTTTACATGTTTTTGTGAGGTTTATATAGCCTGAAAAATAAAAATAAAAAAAAGTACATCTGCTGCTGCGATTTCTTTCTTCTTTTGCAGGTCAGAGTCGACGATCTCGCGGTGATGACCAGGCGCCATTTGCGACGCGATTAGAGGCTTCGGCGCAAAGGAAGGCTCTGGGTATCGAAGCTGGTGTGGACGCGAGGAACGGCTTGCGTGACTTGCAGCATGACTGATGGTGGGCACGAGGCGCGACGATTGGGTTTCTGGTCCTTTACGGCGCGAGGGTTTTTAGAAACCCTAGGTTTCTACCGTCTTTACTTAGTCATTGGGCCATTGGGTTTGTTTGGGTCTGGGTAGGCTAAAGTATTGGGCCAAGGATGTAAGTGGGTCTGTTGGTAATTGGTTTGGGTCTTGGTCTTGTAAATGGACTGAAAAAGGATCTTATTATATATATATTTTTATTCTGTTTTAATATGCTTGGGCAAAATTGGGCTTTTACAGTGACTATTATGAAACTTTTGAAAGTTAAGTGACCAAAATGTAATTTT
This sequence comes from Gossypium rotundifolium, assembly GCA_025506655.1. Lineage (NCBI taxonomy): Eukaryota > Viridiplantae > Streptophyta > Magnoliopsida > Malvales > Malvaceae > Gossypium > Gossypium rotundifolium. The sequence goes on from CP106728.1 coordinate 31,579,088, forward strand.
AAACAAGATTTAAGACATTTGATATAGTTTACCCTATTATTTGTCCCCAAATGTCGAGAAACCTAGGACATTATTACAATTGAAAAAGTCCCTAAATCTAATAATACAATCTCCAAAATAAAAACTCAAAATTTGATTCAAAAAATTTAAATAATATTTGGCTAAATTTTCCAAATTTGTGCAAAAAAAAATCAAGAGATAGAGTTGGGGAAGAAATTAAAGACCCGGAAAGCAAAGTCACGACTATTAGATATTTGCAAAATTAGGGTTTTGTGTTGGCCTTACTTAGATTCAAAGGAGAAACAAAACATATGGATGACCGTGATACTTAAATTATATCATTTTTTTAAGTTGATATTTAAAATTTTTTTGGTCATAACTAGTATTTAAACTATTTTTTTTAGTTGGTCCTTAAATTATGTCATTTTTTCCACTTTAATTGTAACGCCCCAAAATTATCTATGGATGTTTCTGTAATTATTTGACAAAAATATCAGTCTGCTTTAGTGGTTATGTGTTCTGGGAGTATCTGAAAAGTCTTGGGTTCAAGTCTTGACTTGAGCAAAATTTTTGTTTTTATGTGAATAAAGCCTTGCTCTTGTTTAGTAGGCTTTTATTTTAATGATTGGTAAGTTTATAATAGAATGGGCCTGCTGGTCTGGTGGTTAAGTGGAGTGTTGGTGTGAAGGAGGTCTTGTGTTTGAGTATGTACTTGGGCATTATTTTTGCTGCTTGTGCCATGTGAGTGTTTCGGTTTAGCCGAAAGACTGATGTGGTTGAGTGTTGGAGTGTTTTTAGGAGTAAATAGGGGGATGATGGGGGAATATCCAGAATTTTATTTCCTTTGTTATTTTCGAATTCCCCAAAAGTTTCCCTCTCCCTTCTGACGTTATTCTCTTCTCTCCATTTTCTGAATTTTTGCATTGAGTCTCCTCCTTCTTTATTGCTGGAAATCTGTTTTTCCAAACCCATTCTTATTTTGTTTCCTTTTCCAATCTGTTTCTATAGTGCTACGGTTGCTCTTTTCTATTCGGTAAGTTTTGTTTATTGTTAAACTCTAACATTTTTCTGATTATCGGTTAAGAGGGGTTTCCTTGGATGTTTAAGAACTAATCAAGGGACTATTCATCGTTCCCGAACAGCAAGTTAGGCTCGTAGATTTTGCTGGTATTCGATCGAAGGTAAGAGTAGTTACTTTTTGGATTAAAACCTTAGTTTAATTTCATTTTAGATGTGCGTTAAAAATGATTATTTAAAGGTTTATTGTGTGATTCTAGGTATTGGAGTGCTCGGTGATCGTTTGGGCTTCAATCGGAATCAGGTGTGTACCTAAAACACTGAAAATGCGACTCGATGAAAAGTTAAAAAAGCATACTGTCGATGCCACATGGGCTTGTGGTAGGTCGTGTGAGGGGACATGGCCGTGTGATCAATGAACCAGGCCGTGCACGCATGAAATGGGCGCATGACACGGCCGTGTAATGGCTGGCGATGCTGTGTACGAGACACGGGCTCGACCAATTGGGCCGTGTAGGCCTACACGGGTGAACCACACAGGCGTGTGGGATGTTGGTCCAGGTCGTGTGATCCACACGGCCAAGGCCAAATTGGGCTATGGGGGCTACATGGGTAGACAACATGGGCGTGTGAGCCCATTTTCATTGATTTATTGCTAAGGTTGCACGGGTCATTCGAGACGATTGTGAACCTACTATAGGGTCGGTAAGATTACCTAGACCCCTAACTGAATAACTGTTATATCCATACTTGATATGTATATATATGACTGTATATTGAGCGTGCTGGTTGTACTATACTGTATATATGTGATATACCATGATTGGGCATGACTTAACTTTGTGATGCATTGCATGGGGATAGGTTGATATTGATTGGAGGAAGTGTACTGAAAGGCTTCAAGCCTAATTTACTGGCAGCACAGCTACATATTACTGTATAGTGCCGCATTCGGTGCTACTTGGAGTGTAGGGATGGGTGGGTTGATTATATCCCCACATGGAGTGTAAGGTTGGACAGAGATGGAGTGTAAAGGATGGCTGGGTAGGATTTTCTGATTGCATATCTGTTATTATTATTGTACTGTGATGGGCTAAGGCCCTAATGCATACTGTTACTGAAATGGGCTAAGGCCCAAACTGGACTGATACCAATACTGAAAAAGGGCTTAGTCCCAGACTGTGATTATTTGTATATTGACTGTTTGTTTTGTATGGGGGTTATACACCGAGTTTACGAAAACTCACCCTTCTGTTTAATCTGTACAGGTAATCCTCAGACATAGGGGAATCGGTGCGGCAGAGGACTCAGTGGTGGCCGCACGACTCATTCTATACTGTTTGATACTTAATCATGATTTTAAGTTTATGTGGGTATTTTTCTGTAATAATGGCCTCTATAGATTTTTTATTTAAATTTGGACTTTATACTACTTTATGTTTTATAACTGCTAGTGGTAGGAGAAACTCGGGTTTTCAAAAGAGATGAATGTTTTATCAAAATACTACGAACACGCAAACTGTTTTGAAAAGCTTTCGCAAAGTATAACATTTTGGGAAATGAATGACGATTTGTAAATAAATAACGTTTTGAAAATGGATAACGTTTTGAAAACAAATGACACGTTTGGAGTTAACATAAGATAATGAAGAGTGGTTTGAACAGAGAAAAGGTCTTAATGTCGTTGCGATTTCAAAAGCACTATCATGTGACATCGTCAGATTCGGCCATAACTCTAGGTAGGGTTTGAGGTGTTACATTAATACCTAAACATTCTTTTTGTCATAAATGGTACATAAAACTATTTTTTCCCAAGTTGGTTAGTCAAATTGTTAAGTCAATTTTTTTTTTAAAAAAAAAGATAACCAATTAAAAATTACCATGTAGCAAAAAAAAAGACAAAAAATTATTTTCTTTATATATATTTAAAATTATTAAAAATCATAAAAAATTAAAAAATAGGGAACCGATTCAACAAGTTCAACCGATTTTTTAGCTTGGCTCAATTGATTTGTATTGGTTCGTGAGTCAACATGTTCAAGCCCTATCTCTTAACTGATTCTCAGTCCAACTAGTAGATCTGGTCTGGTTCTAAAAACAATTGCTTTGATTGATGAAAGAACTTTTTCGATCCCATTAGGCTGAGCAAGTAGATAGTGAAGTTTGAAAACATAATTAATTACCAGTGTCTCGACATCGGGAGGGCCAATTTTGAGCATTATTGGCATTACCAAATATTATAAAGAAAGAAGAAATTAAATAAATAGAAAATAAAGTGAGAAATAATGTAAAATAAAAGAACAAAAAATAATTAAAAATATTTTTAAATTATACATGTCTTGACAATCTATTATTGGTTGAATTTTTTAATGATTTAACATATTGGTATAAAATAGGTAACGAAAGAATAGTTTAGGTTTGTGACCAAAAGAAGTTTAGGCACCAACTTGGGAAAAGGAATATTATTTAGGTACTAATTTGTAGGTTAAGCATTTTTTAAAAATAGATTTAATGGTTTGAATAATGATTCAAACTAGAGAAAAATTAATTTAAGTGTCACTTGTGATAAAAAAATAGTTCAAGTACCACTATCAGAAGAATAACATAGTTTAAATTACCAATTTATAGGTTAAGTATAACACAAATGTTAAAACTTTCAATTTATCTTTGCTTTGCAAGAACAAATTGTTGACAATATTTTGTTCTCATAACCCGAATGTTGTGGGCTTCTCAACATTATTAGTGTGGCATATACAATTTCCAAAGTAGATTTTGCGTTTCTTAATCATTTTTATAAAAAGTTGGATGAAATTGAAATAATTTATAAATATTGAGGGTTTATTTTTTAAAATTATAATCAAATTGATATAATATATAAACGTTGAGAGTTAAACATTCTGTTATAACAGTTTTACAAATATCAGTTCATCTCTCCTTAATTAAGGAATTGGACCACAAAAATATAAACACCATTAGTTACATGACCAATTTAATTTTTTATAATTAAATATGTACCCATAAATTAAAAGCTCCTTTGATAAAAGTTTATAGAAAGGCCGGGTATTTGGAGTCTCAATATTAAAACAAAATCATATCCTTATCAAAGAAAGATATTTTCTGTTTCTTTTCTCTTTTTGAATACTATCTCTATGAACTTTTCTTTCTTTTTTTTTTTTTTGGTGAATATTTTCTATCAAAGACTTTTTTTTCTTTTGATTAATCTTTATTTTATTTTTGAAGAAGTCTAAACAGTAAAAATGGGAGTAAAATTATGGAGGATAATTGATGAAACAGGACTCCACTAATTTTTAATTAGGTAAAAGACAAAATAATGTTGGTTAAAAAGGAAAAAGAAAAAAACAAAATAGATGCTAGTTTTGAAGAGATTGCAAGAAGAAAAGAACCAATGAGGTTGGAAAGAAACATATAGAAAATTGAATTAATTGAGATGGAATTATCTTCTTAGCAATTTAACACAACATTCATTCCATCAAATATTCTACACAACACCCCCTCTCTATTCACTTTCAATCAAGTAGAAAAGCTCATCACAATCAAGTGTACAACAACATAGGCTAATAAGACCGCCCAATTGGTAAATTCAAATATCCAAATTCATAAGATAATGTTTGCAAAGTCACTTAACAGTTGCATTTGGGTGTAATTGTTTGTAATTACACAATAATAACCTGTTTGGGTAACCATTGTAATTCGTAGGTTCCGTTGAATTAGGTATAATTAGAGCATCCTAATTACACTTTCCAATTCTTGGGGGGATGGTGAGAATTAGAGTAATTACACAGGTAAATACATTCAAATCTATTTTTTTTAAAATTAACAAGTTATAAAAATTATATTATAAGCATGAACACGTATGAGTGGTTGGGATGATTATGGCGAAATTTTCTTATATTATAAATCCTAAAAGAATTATATTATAAACTAGTTTGTGTAATTTATGAAGTTATAAAAATTATATTATTTAAATCCTCAAAATTTCAAAATTATGGCCAAAAAGTTTATTATAAAAATAATTTACATGTTATAAAAGTGTTATAATATATTTATTTATAAAAAGTCGATTACATTTGCCATTCTATTACGTACTAATTTGGTTGATAATTAACGTTTTTCATTTTATTGCATATCATAAAAATAATTTACATGTTATAAAAGTGTTGTAATATATTTATTTATAAAATTACGCCAAGTATGGACATAACTTATTTATGTGCCCATGCTATATATTATGAAAATAATATACTTATTCATAAAAAAATTTTATAGTTTTTTAACCATAACTTATTTATATAAAAAATTTCTAAAATTATGGCAAAATTTTATATCATTTATAAGAAATGTTATGAAAGTTTTGGACAATTAATAAGACTTTTTGGCTAAATAAGGTAAATATGTCTTTTTTTTTAATTTATTTGGTCTTTTCAACCTTTTTTTTTAATTAGGAAAATAGACTAATTTTGGATAGAGTGTGTCAAAGCCTGCCTAGCTAGTTGTGCTTTCACACACTTTCTCTCATCAGATTTTTTAAGGGTTATGGTTTTAGGGATGAAACTGCAAAAGTTCATAGGTAGATTTGAGGGGTTGGGGATGCAATAACGCGCCTCAAAACGCATACATATGTCATGTCGGGATAGGACCATTACCTTAAAAACTCATCATATGGAAGTCAAGTTTCGGGGTGATAGTGCTTGATACGGTCACGGGTCGATGTCTAATTGGAGATCCTAATCGGCGGTCATGATGCGGTCACGAGTTCGAGTATAACTGGGGGCCAGTTGATGGTCATTATTCAATCACAAGCTCAAGCTTTTTGGATACTTGCAAACAATGCCTTATATATAACATACACAAAATTAAGGCCATAATCATATGGAAAAACATAGGGTTTTCCGGTGCAATAACGTAATTTTTTTCTCTATATCAAGGTAGCTGGTACCTTTAACATTTCATTCTTATCCGAAGGCTGACATCGAGGTGGACACAAGAAGGATCTCAAGGGGAGAGCGGATGTTCCAACATAGTCGAGGTCAAACTGGGGTCGGCGCGATAGCAGTTGTAGTTATTAATGGGTTATTAATAACTACAATCGTTATTACCTTAAAAGAAGCATCACTTTTACAGTATTGCAACAACCATTGTCCGCCTGAGAGTCCCTCTGCATCTACAGCAGTGTAGGCCTTCAAATAAGAAGGAAGGTTAAAGATATCGAGTGCATGGAAATGGAGAAAAAAATTCCACCGACTATAGTGGGAAGCCCACAATTTTTCCATATGATTATGCTTTCAAACTTTTGTAAGGTATTTATAAGCCAACATTTCTGGGTATCCGAAAAGTTTGAGCTCGTGTATATGTAACAACCATCAACTAGCTCCCCCGTTATACTCTGATCCATAACCGCATAACGACCGTCGATTGAGACCTCTTTGTAGACTTCCACCTGTGACCGTACAAAGCAAAATAATCCCGAAATTTGACATCCACAAGATAGGTTTCGGAGGTAATGATCTCATCTCGATAGGATATATGAAATATGTGTATCTCGGAGCGGTATTGCATTACCAACGACTCAAGAATACCTTGAACCAAAAATTTTATTAGCGATGAAAATTTTTAACACTGAAGCGGGAAAGAAAATGAAGAGAGAAATATTGTAAATTGGAGGGATGAAGACCGGGAGAGATGATGTTTCAGGGATGATGAAGTATGAAGGAGGAGCCCCTTTTATAGACGCGGGGGAAGGGTAAGATTACAAAGGAAAAAATCTTTGTGGTGGAAAACGCATCGCAGGAACAATGTTTTCATTGAATATCTTTAAAACATGCGTCAAATCTGCAAAAAAAAAATTCCCAAGGTCAAGTACTCTTTTTTGTGGACTTTATGAAAATGTTACTGAAAACTCATCCACCTAGGCAAGCTTCCCTGCTAACATGATAGGAAAACGCGTCTATCTGGACACACTTTTGAATGTGTACCACAAGGTGGTGGTTAACGGGTGTACGCATGATTTCTAGCATAACTAGTGGTGTCAGCTCATCTTCATCTCTATCGTCGTCTTCATCTTCATCTTCATCTTCATCTCCACCCTCGGTTTCGTCTTTGTCTTCATCTCCATTGCCTTCCTTCGTGCTTGAGTATGGTGTCGTCCTAACCTTCCATTGTGTGCCCTCCAATCCACGAGAAGATAGTTGTGCCAATGACCTACCCCGATAAAATAATGACGCAATGAATGTTTGTAACACTATCGACGAATAATTCTACGATGTCGCAAAACCCAGATACATCTATATTAACCCAGGCATCGATACTAGCATCGATGACAATATCGGTGATGGTATAGCATTGGCATTTTAGCTCAACGTTTGCGTATAATGCTAGGGATGGAGGTGCCCCAAAATATTTACTTGTGGGGGGGTAAAAGTAGGGTGTTGTGGTGGTGCATAAAGTGGTGCTTGTGAAAAAAACACAGGGTTAGTGAAATGAATAGGAATAAATGGAGTGAATTAACTGGGATATGGCGTAGACATCAGTGGCGTTTGTTGGGTTAAAGTCAGTGACGAACCCTTCATGGCACCTCTTTCAGACCTATGTTGTTAGGTCACTATTCATTGCCTCTTCTGACGAAGTTGCCTACTCCTTGCCTCTACCTATAGCAGATGTGACTTGTCGATGACTCTAAACCAGGGCATGTACACCAAACAGACCGTCATGTCTGATGAGAAAAAGGATTTCACAAATAGGTAAGAATTTCATCCCACGATCTCAAATCTCGATGAACTTCTTGTGGTAATCTTGTCAATTCTTGTTGTTCTTCCCCCATAGATCCAGCTTATGCAATGCTTCCATGTCTCACGGTGGCGACAGAGTTTGTTTCCACCACCCTAACTATTGCATCACTTAATATGATTCGTGCACTCCACCATCGAGTACACTATCAACAACACCTTCGTGTCCCACATACTCTAATTGGCAAAAAATTTTGGCGAGATGCATTCTATGATATCCACCTCAGCGTATTACATCCAATCAAATTGCAGTTCACAATTGTAAATTTTGTTCATTTATTTTATGAATCATTACGTAATTATTATAGGTTTGAAAAAAAAGTAACTAACATTGGCTTCCGAGCGTTGATCTAACAATAGTTGAATCTTTTCAAGCTACTCGGGTAGTACCACATAACTCGACCAATAGTTCCACCTATACAAATGATATGTTAATTAAAATATATAATAAATAAAGAAAAATTTACTATAAAAACTATATATTTATTAACAAATTATTTTTACCTTGTCACCAATAGGAAAATATATGGATTGTTCACTCGAGGACATAGTCAATTCATTACTATTTTAAATGATTTAAAGAATGCTGAGGTTCATATTGACAATAAAAATCAGGCTATGCTATTATTGTGCTATTTACCCCCTTCATATAAGTCTTTTAAGGAGACTCTGATTTATGGCAAAACAAACTCTCGTTCGAAGATGTGAAGGGTCATTTGGTGAGTAGAGACAAACTCGACAATGAGTTTGGTTTGGATAGCAAGGCAGATAGGCAAGCTTCCATTTTGGTAGCATCACAGAAATGAGACAAAAGGTATCGCTATTGTAAAAAGTTAGGTCACATCAAAGCATATTGTTACAAACTGCGAAATAAAAGAGCTGCTGAGAGTAACGAGAAAGATGTAGCTGGTGCTAATTTGGCCGATGAAAGCGATGATGATTTCTTGTTAGCGTCAACGAGCAATAACTCCAAGCTCACATCCGAGTGGATCCTAGATTCGAGATGTTCTTTCCACATGTGTCCCAATAGAGAATAGCTCTCCACATATAGTTCAGTTTAAGGTGAAGTTGTGCGCATGAGAAACGAGTCATCTAGTAAGGTAATTGGTATTGGTACTGTTAAAATTAGGAAACACGATAAGACGATTAGAACATTCTCAGATGTCAGGTATGTACCTGATTTATGAAAGAATCTCATCTCCTTGAGTATTTTAGACTTGAAAGGATGCAGAATCAACATCGAATCGAGCGATTAACATCTTATCCAATTCTATTGCCCGATACAACTCTCAGTACAACATGGCCAACACGACTAATCCCCAACGTAGTCGTCCACTTTCTTTGAAGTCAACTAGGTGTAGTATTCACCTTATGTGTACCGAATTTTGAGAACTATCAGGCACTGGAATGCCCCCGATTAACCTTAAGATGATTGCTTGAATGTATTGTTCTTTGACGACGTTGGACGCGTCCTTAGGAAGATCTTTGAAATTGGTTTCCAACCACTTCATATCTATTCGGCCATCGTAAAATTTATTTGACACCTTCTCCAAAAATGCCTTGCAAAGGTCCTCTTTGTCGGGAATGACCGCTAACCCCATGATGACTGACCTATCCACAGGTAAACCAAGTTGTAAAGCTACGTCCTTGTGTGTGATTGTACACTTTTTACATGAAAGTTGGAAAGTGGGTCTCTATCTTTCCACTAATGCACTGATGAGTGAAAGATCATGTAACACCCCAAACCCGGCCTAGACCTCATGGCCAAATCTGACGATGTCACATGGAATGGGATTTGAAAACGAATTTATCAGGTTAAAATCGTTTCCATTTATTAGCTTCTATTTATCTCTCGTCAATTTTCAAAAATTATTTTCTCTTTAATTTGTTTCGTTTAAAAACATATTCTATAGTGGAAGCTTTAAAACTGTGATATTTAAAGAAAACCGTTCGCATTTAGGAAAAACATTATTTTTGATTAAACTGAGTTTTTGCAATTTAAAAACCCGTGAAAATAGTAAAAATCCAAAATAATGGTAAATAGTCTAAACTCCCAAATTACATCGAAAATACCCCAAAAATAGGAAATAAAAACCATAAATGAAATTAAACCGTTTAGTAGACATGTGGGCACCGTAGAGTCTTCTCCGCACCGATCTGTCTAGGTCTAGGGATTACCTGTACAGATTAAATAAAAAGGGGTGAGTTTACATAAACTCAGTGTGTAATCCCCACAGATATCAGTCATATACAGTGTGGGGCCTAAGCTTATTTCAGTTCCAGATACAGTTCAAATATAAATTAGGGCCTTAGCCCATCTCAGATACAGAATGCATACAGAAGCAAAAATCAGTATCCTACCCACCAACCTCTACACACCATCTCCGACCATCCCTACACACCATGTAGGGTTTAAACACTCACCCAACCCTACACACCAAGTCGTACCGAATGCTGCACATATCAGTAATATTGCAGCTCAGCTGCCAAATAATAGGCGTGAAAGCCTTTCAATACACTTCCTCCAATAATCAATCATCCCACCCCAATGCAGATGCAACTAAACATGCTCAATGCAGACATACAGAGATACATGCTTACATGTTAAAATGCAGTTATCAGTCATACATACAGATCAGTAAATGTGCATAAATTTAATATGGTCAATACATACATTACAGATTAGATCACGCGATTTAAGGTCTAAGTGGTGCTTTCGACCCTATAGTTGGTTCACAGTCGTCTTGGGCGACCCAAGCAACCCTAGGAAACACTTTAGCTAATTGGGCCCACACTCTCATGTAGCTTGCCCGTGTGGGCCCATACGCCCAGATTGGCCTTGCACGTGTGGGCCCATACGCCCAGTTTAGTTTAGCCCGTGTGGCCCACACGGCCACACCCCGACCATTACATGGTCGTCTGCTGCACGGCCATGTCTTCGTCGACCACACAGCCGTGTCCTCACACACGACCTACCATACGGGCAACCACACGCTCATGTGGTGTCGACAGTGGCCAATTTTGGCTTTTGCCAAAAACTCAATTTCTGCGTTTCAGGTACACACATGGTATTGATTCGATGAAAACCACTCCTGAGCCTTCCAGAACCTAAAATCGACATTCCCAGAGCCTGAATTTAAAAACACTACAAAACCTAAACAAGATTATTTTACAACCAAACCTAACATCAACTAATCAACGAATCCAAAAGTTTACCGGTAACGAAAAGGAACCTTAACATTCAATTCACTTCGGTAGCACCCACAGATTCTTGCCTTTCCCCTACATGAAAGCAACAGAAAACCCTTCATTAACACACTAGCCACAGAATTTAAGATTGAAATCACATAAGTCTTACTGAACGAACGTAGTCGGAAGTTGCACAAAAAAAGTGAATTTGGATAATCGAAAAGGAGAGAATGAAGTAAAATTTTGGCAAGGGAAAAAGAGAAAACAAAATGTTAAAAGATGGAAGAAACTTCGGGAAAATTGACGTTAGAAAGTTTTTGGAAGGAGAGAGAAAATTTTGAAAAGAAATTAGATAAAATCAATAAAATAAAATAATATCATAATAGCTCCCCAATCCCTCAAATCTCTCCACTAACCCCACCAACAACCATTACTCAAACTTTTCGTTCAACCGAAACTCTACAAGCCAACAAAGTAAAAATATTAGCCATCTTGCTTGTGCAAGGATTCGAACACAAGACCTCCAGCAAACCAACACTCAACTTAACCACCAGACCAACAGGCCCATTTTGATATGTTTCTACAAATAATTAAACTTAAACCCTTTGGACATGGTTAAGGCTTTATTCAAAAAAAGACAAAAATTCACCCAAGATAAGACTTGAACTTGAGACCTCTCACACACAGCAGAACACTTAACCACTGAAGCAAATACATAGTTGTGTCACATTTTAACAAAAACAAAAATAAAAATTTTGGGGCGTTACAGATCAAGTTTGCAGCCCCTGAGCATACAAGACGCATGCAAGAATCCTTTTTCTTGCAAGTAACCACGAATTTTGGTATCTGTGCTCTTTGACAAGTTATGTATGAACCCCCTCGAAAACACGATCATTCGCCTATTTATATCGACAAAAAAAATAATTTAAAATTTTTAAAAACTAAAATCACTTTAAATTTAACTTAATTGAAAATAACAAATTTTAAAATTTTCTCTTACCTTTCTGCTTGAGCGGTGGAAATGTGCTTGTCATCGAAACAAATTAGAGAGGTTTTCATTCATGAAAATTTAATCAAAATAAATAATATATGAAATAATTAAATAAAACTATAATATTTTTAAACAAGCGTGTCGAGAAATTTATAACAAAACTTGAGAGAATTGAGAAAGTTGAGAGTTTAGAAAGAATTAAGAAAGTTGGATATGAGTGAAAATAATGAAAAATGGCTTGGTATTTATAGGGAAAAGAATTATTGTTGGGGCCCTTAAAAAATTTTATCGTTGCCAATGTTCAAAAAAATAACCGTTGACAGAAAGCGCGCCCAATTGGACGCGCTTTCACAACTCTCTCCAAAATCGGCCTATTTCCCTATTTTTTTTAAAAAAAATGACCTAAAAGACCAATTAAATAAAAAAATGGCATATCTTATTTATCCAAACTTTTTCATAAAGGTTATATATTATAAATTTTATGTTTTTTTTATTTTACCTATCATAAAATGGGATATAATCTAGTATAAGTCTTTCTCCAAATTAAGTTTATATAAGTTTTATAATTAAAACTACAAATTATTTGGACGTGAACCAAAATATTAAAAGGTTGGTGCTAATTATTCAAATAGAAAGAGTTTTCTTGCACCATATTGTGGGGTATGATACCACTTGAGAGAATGGTGCCAGACACAAGCACATAGATAGCTCACGAACTCTTTAGTTTGAGATATTCAAGGCTTCAAAATGTGGTTGAGAATGCTTTTTTTATCTAAAAATATATTTCCTATATTAGCAATATCAACTTAGTATAGCATAAGAAAAGGTTGAATCGTACTAACATGTTGCATATTTCATAACTTCAATCATAGATGGAATTGAGATGGTCCATACTTTGTAGAGTACATGGAAGAAGGAAATCTTGATAATCTTAATGATGTAAATTCAAATTTAGATGATGATGACCTTGATCAAAGACCAATAGATTATGACAAGGAACATATGTTAAATATTACAAAAGGAATAACCTAACAAATATGCGAGAGAATAATTAGATAAAATTGCATATTATATTTATTTTTCTTGTTATTTTTATTAGTAATCATGTTATCAACTACTTTTTTAGACTAACATAATAGATATGATGATTTGATTTAATTTTTTTTACTTAGAAATCATTTTTATTATACTAATATTTTTAAAAATATAGATTATATAACTTTGTAATTACAATTTGTACTGCCAAACATGACTATAACCTCCTCAATCTGGTCTAGATGTTAAGCTCAAATTCGGAAGATTACATTGGCCACTGAAAAGGCCTAACATAACTATCGGAGTTTAAAAATAGTTGTTTTAATTTCTGAAGAAAACTTAGCATGTTTCTAAAAATATTACAATTTAATTTCAAAAGCAAGTTGATCTTAATGATTGATTTGTAAAAGTTGGATTCTAGATTTACATAGTCATTCAACGAAAAAGCGATCTCTAATCACAGTTTTAATAAAAACCAGATTTCATGCATATTTAATTAAAATCCATATTTCAACATCACATAATCAAATTAAATGTCTTGCATGCAATACAAACCAAAACCTAAGTCTCATGCCACAGTTTAAAATTAAAACAATACAACCTCTAAATAACAAAAATTGTAAATAATAAATCTAAAATACTTTTATAAAAAGGCAATCTGATTTGAGACCATCTGAATGCCGAGTCTGCGTCCTAACCTTTCGGGTTATCTGAAAAGATGGAAATTAAAGTGGGGTGAGTTATTGAAGCTCAATATGAGTCCTATCATAAGAAAATCAGTGCAAATAGTATATTTGCATACAAAATAACAATTCTTAGAACAAATACACTCATATAGTGATCCAGAGTATTAGTTTATTAAATCAACACATCAATGTAATAATAACTCGGCATTCACAATTTATGTATGCACATATTCATCAATAACAATGCAGTTTCAAATTATTAAAATAGACCCTACCCAACTCTGCTACACACTATAGTAGTTTCCCAGAACTCCCCCATCCTTACACCATGTTGTGGATAAACCATTCATCATTATGGATGAACCACTCATCGGTGCAGATAAATTGCCATTAGGCTATGGATGCACAACATATTTTTAGATAAAATTACCACTGGGTTGGGGGTGCACAACATATTTGTAGATAAAAATGTCAGTAAGTTGTGGATGCATAATATATTTGCAGATAAATTGTCACTGGTTTGTGGACAAGCCACCACTAGTTTGTAGATTATTAAACTATCATTCTGTTTGTAAAAATTATGGGTAAATCATCAATATTTTTAGATAAAAATATTTTCAGATAAATTGCTAGTACGGTATGGGTAAACCACTCATCGATGTAGATAAACCACTCATCTGTGCAGATAAACTGCTCTTACTTTCTCTATTCATATCATCCCACCCATGCAATGCAATATAGCATGCTTATAATAGATCAATACGGTAGCAATAAACATGCTTATAACAGATCAATATAGTAGCAAAAGCCATGCTTGTCATGTATTCGGTTTAACGGTATTAAAAGGAATAATGAACATGTAATGAGTAATACAAAGGCAGTAAGCATGTATTGTTCACATATCATGCATATAACAACAATAATTTAGTCACTCATATCATAGATTCTAAATATACATATTATCAAGGATTCAGTTGAAAGTAATAAAATTCTAAAGATAGTTTGGGGACTATACAGCAACTAAACAAAACAATTTACAAATTTCTGGGCAAAATTGTAAAACAAAGGTCACACGGCCGTATGAGATGCTAAAAGTCATGTGGCTAAGCCGTGTAACAGACAGTGGCCATGTGGTAAACGTTAAAATTAATCTATAGGAGAGACAGCCATGTGGTAGGCCGTATGTAAAATGAAGTACCTTAACGTAACAGTGGGAGACCGTATGACCCTAAACTTACACACAATTTGCCTTGATTCACTTGGTAAAGAACACACACCTTTCACTAGGGGTCTGATCAACATTCCTCACGCCTGATTTTGATCCAATTCACCTATATACAATCTTTCAATTAACGGTTAGTTTCAAGATTTATCAAGGTTAACAAAAGATTTGACATTAATTAATCGAACGTAAGATTATCATCAATAGAAATATTACAAAAATTCCTAAACATCAGAAACGAGATGTACTTACCGATTCTTAGCAAGAATAGAGATGCTATTTGAAGATAACTCTAACACCGTTAAGAAATCGAAGAAACGGGAATTGATTTGATACGGGAAAGAAAATAATCAATATTTCAAAGGTGAAAATATGATGTAAGAATGAGAGAAAAGAAACGAAAAAGAAAAGAAATAGGAGATGAAAAGGAGTTTTACTAGGATTTGAAAAGAGGTAATCCTAGTCAAAATAAGAAAAGATGGAATAAATAGCTAGGGTTTGTAAATCTTAGGGGCAATAAGGGTAATCTACCCAAAATTGCTGAAATTAAAAAGAAATGCATTTAGGGAAAAAGTGGTTCAAACTTAATATCACAAAGGGGGAAAGCTAACTCTTAACCATTATGCCTGAAACCTATTTCTTTCTAATCTTTATATCTGACCATATATATTTTTGGTGTAGATTTTACCTTAAGTTGCTGAAAATTAAAGGAAAAGAAATGGAAGGAAGGTAGCTCAAACCTAGGACTTCTAGGATAAGGGAGTAACACTTAACCATTGAGGCTTTAGCTAATTTCTTGTCTATTCATTATAATTAACCCCTTATATTTCCATGCGTGACAACGACATATGGAATTACAATGTAATAACACTTTATCAGTCAAACACGTCTAGGGAATTACAATTCTTTGTAATTACAACCCTAGTAATTATACTTGCATTTAATTACTCTGTGTTGTCCAAACAAACCCTAAATAAAAAAAATTAAACGATAAAATTTATAAGATTAAACCCAAAAATATCTAAATTCATTATTCATGCTAAAAATTTTATCACACGTGTATGCATGTAGAAATCACGTATTTAGAACGCATGGTTGCATTTCTTAATTACATACAATAAATTATTGAATGTAAGATTTGAAACTAATAATAACAACAATACATAAGATTTGAAACAAATAATAATAACAACACATATGCAATATGTATTAAATGTTACGTTAGTTGATATGAGAAAGTTGGGAAAGAGCATGTTTGGTATTTTGGGTTCAAATCTCATTATAAGCATGGTTATTTTTTGAAGATGTTATAGAAAAAGATAAAAATACCTTTAAATTAATATTTATTGCTTTGTTAAAATGAGAGCGTTTTGGTACTTTAATAACTGAGTTGGGTCCTGATTATGGGTGACACCAACTTGGTCAGAATGTTTATATATAGGATAGAAGTAAAAATATACAATTAATGGATGTAGTAAAGTATGCATAATAAAATTAAAATATGTAAATAAATTAAAATAAGACTTTGGTTTAGTGGTAAATTTAATGTTTTACTAAAGCGATTGACGTGGGTTTAAATCTCTCCACATGCTTTAAATAAAAAGACTAAAATAGCTTGGAATAATATAATTTATTTTAACTACAAAAGATAATTTCAGTAATTTATCTAATTGAATTGGTGTCCTATTAACTTGTGACATCAATTCAGTCTTTGACTTAAATAATAGTATAGATTAATAAATACAATTTTAATAATATAATCAAATTATTTGGACCAATATCAAAACAAGTTTGGATATCAAATATCTAAAGTTTTCAATATGTGAATCGAAAAATTAAACTAAATATAGATTAAGTAGTGCTTGATATTATCATCCAAGACTCGAAGGGGAGAAGTTCACATAAATGAGCAGACATATGGACGCCAATGCCACGCCAATCTCCTTATCTCTTTATCTTCAACACCATCCACCCTTCTCTCCCTTCCTCTTTTATTATTATTATTATTATTATTATTATTATTATTATTATTATTATCTTATAAGAAAGGAACTTGATAGTTCCATCTTTCCTGGTCATGGTGTTTTCACTTTCCTTTCAAAATGTATTCTCTCAACTTAAAGTAGGAAAATTCATAAGCGTTAAGAATCAAACCTCACCATTCTCAGACTATCTACTTTCCTAAAAAAGTTTACTAAACTGAGATATATTCTTCATATGTAATAATGTGGAGATGAGAATTAGTCTTTGTAGTTAAACTTCAGATTGGATAATTTAGTGAAGTGGCAATTTAAAATATATTAGAGTTTGATAGGTCATTTTGGGGGCTCACTTTTGCTGAATATATGTGTCAACCTCAATTGTTTTCCATATATACTTTCACTAATCAGTGCTACTCTATCTACTACCTTCGTCCAATCAACTCCATACAAATTTCAAAATATAAATCCTTGTCATTTTATCAATAATTAGAATATCCCCTACCCACTACACTTCGTAATATCATTTTTATTATGCAAATAAACTAAAACATGACACATAAATTATTTATAATAATTTAAACATTTAAGGTTTTTTTTTTATAAATTATACCATAATTACAAATAATGTACAATATGCCATAATATAAAATACAATATGAATATGGTGAATAATCTTTTAGTTAAGTGAAAAAAAAAGTATTAAGCCGTAATTTAATCCCAAATAAATTCATTCTCCTTTCTTAATTATTGAAAAAATACAATACCAACATGACATGAACAAATAAATTTCTAAATTAAATTACTATGCAAAATATATAAAAACATATCATAAAATCACAAGTCCACAAAAATCTCTAAATTCGCATAGAATGAATGATATAAAAAAACAATATTAACATGTTGAGAAAAATATCAAAAACAATTTTTATCCATTAAAAAAAAAAAAAAGACAAACATTGGCGTGTAAGCCAAAGGAGATAACGATTCCCTTAATTTTTTTATTAAGCTGGGCTTTTAATAAAAGAAACAAAGCACAACAAAAGCAACAGAAAAAGTCCCAAAATAAAACTAACCAAGCCCAAACAGAAAGGAAACCTAAAAAAGCCTAAAAGAAAGTCCAGTGCAAACAGCTCCTAAACACGCAACAGCCAGGATAGCACCGATCAAGAACAAGGAGCTGTTCAGAAAATCCTTTGGAGAGCACTACCCATAGCTAAAGAGTTGCTGCCAAAACCAAACAAAATCATCTATGATAGTGGCTCAAACCCGATTGAAGGAGGCACCATCACTGGAAAAACAAAGATCCCGACAAACATAGAGATCCAGAATCCTGTCCGAGAGTCAACGAAAACACCTGCAAACACCAAGAAACCATCGAGGACTCCCAAGCTTCCCCCCAATAAAACCAGATCCCGACCGCCGCCAAGCTAACCAGCATGAGGTCTCAGGGAGGAGGTCGACTCCCCCAAACACATACCGCGTCGATCGGTCTCCACGGCCAGAAGAGCGAACTCTGGGATCCCCCTTCTTTTAATAACACGTCCCTCACCACGAAGGCCCTTAGTAGCCAACAGGTGGGCCATAGAGTTTCCCTCATGAGGAACATGCAGGAACCGACACAAATGAAACTGCCCGATCAAGCCCTTGATATAACTGATGTAATAACCGATTCGTGAGAATAAAGTTTGCGAATCACAGTGAGAGAGTCTCCTTCAAAGATCACCTCTTGTAAGCCCAATTCGAGACCCAATCATAAAGCATGGTAGCAGGCCAGAGCTTCCGCAGCAAAAGCTGAAGGTATGTGCGTGGTTACTACTGATGCGTAGCCAACTACGGAACCAAGATTATCCCTAATAACAATCCCTGCACAGGTCATCAACGTAGGTGCGTGGAAAGCATCATCAAAGTTCACTTTTAAGCAAGAACCTTCAGGAGGCCGCCAACGTTCAGGTCCAATCAGACGTCTAGGCAGCTTCGCATGCACCGCGTCAAACTCCAACAGGTAAGACCGCACTTTACAGATAATCTCCTGAATTTGAACAATTGCATTTTCATGCACTCGCCTATTCCTAACATGCCAAATTAACCACACAGTACACACCACTGATCTGGAAACAGAAATGCTATGCACAGTAAAATCATATAGCAACCAATCCTGAAAGGAAACATCAGTCAATTCACTAGGCCATGTAACATGCAGCTCTGCCCAAACCCCCGATGTCGAAATACAGTCCCGAAAAATATGTTCCAACGTTTTAGCCGAGGCCATGCACCGAGGGCACAGTGGTGATGCGCGAATCCGCTTGTTGTAAGATTGTAATAGCTAGGGATAAATTTATGGAAAAATACGTCACGCTATTATTTTTATTTTTGCCGAAAGTTGCATCTTCCACAGTTTGTTGTAAATAGATTGGTAAGGGTCTGTAGTTTCAGTAGTGTCTAATGTGTAAGGAGCCGTAGCCATTGCACACTGAATAGTCTCACGAAGTCTCAGTGCCCTACACCAGGAAGTCTGCATGAGCAACCCGAGATAGGGGTATACACAACACCTAGTCTGCTAAAGTCCTGCCCAACACACTGGTAAGCCTTTGCGTATCCCAATGTCTCGTAGTTTGATCGATAAAGTCTGAAACAAAGAGGGCCGAGGAAATAACTCCCATGTGTTTTAAATGGCGACCATGGAAACCCGGGATCCACACATCGTCCAAGACCTAAATACTTGTGCCTACACCCACACACCAATTGAGACCCAATCGCAACAACCCCTTAACGGCCCAAATGCTTTTTCAAAGGTAACAAGGGTAAGTTTCGAGGGATGAGTTCATAAAATCACAATTGGGATAGTATTTAGCTTTTAAAGCTTGCGCCAATAGTGTGTGAGGGTGTTTAATCAATTGCCAACCCTGCTTGGCCAAAAAGGCCACATTAATTTTTGCCAAATCACTAGTAGACTTTTGGTCACATAACTTTGACCAAGTACACCAAGAGATCCCTCTAGGAGTGAGCGTTCGATCGAATCGAATGAAAAAATTTCGAGTTAATCAAATTGACGAATCATATTTTATTATCCTAATTTGATTTGAAATTTTCTCGAATTGAGTCGAGTGAGATGGAATTCGAATCGAATATATTTGTTCGAGTTAAATTTTTAAAAATAATTTTGGGTCCTTGTAATCACTGTCACCCATCGTAATAAAATTAGTCCACATTAATCAAATTTTTTTATTAACTTTCATCACCTCATAATTTATTTATTAATCTTTTATATACATGTTAGCTTCTTTGCTTGCTTAGTTGTTTTAATTATCTTGATTCTTGTCACTATGTATTTTGGAATTAAAATATATATTAAATGTAAAAATGTGATTTTTTAATAAAAGTTATTTTAAAGATAGAATGTGAAATTGATACCAATAAAAATTTTAATCTGAATATTTTATGGCATAATTAATAATTCAATTTTAATATAAATATTCAATATGACTAAACAGTTCAATAATATAAATAATATAAAATGTTAAATTTAATTTAATAATATAAATAGTAGATATAAATAAAATTATTACTATTTATGTTTAATGATTTTTTTTGGATAATTTTGATTTTTTATTTGAGAGTAAAGGGTGAGAAGTAAAAGTTTAGGGGAAAAATAAAAAAATTTGGTGAATAAAAGTTTGAGGGAAAGTAAATAGGGGGAGTAAAATTTTGGAGGGAAAATATAAAAAAAAAATTAGGGGGGGAGGGTTTGGGGTAGATGGGAGGTGGGATGGGAAAGGAGTAAAAGTTTTAGGGGAAAAGTGGGAGGGAGTAAAAATTTTGGGGGAAAACAAAAAGTTTTGAGGGTTTTTGGGAGTAAAATTTTGAGAAAAAGTAAATGGAAGAGTAAAATTTTGGTGGGAAATGAATTTTGGGTAGATTGGAGGGTTGGGATGAGAGGGGAATAAAAGTTTTGGGGGGAAAGTGGAAAGGAGTAAAAGTTTTGAGGGAAAAGTAAAAAGGTTTGGGAGTTTGGGGTAAAAATGTAAAATATTATATTTTAATATTCAAATTATTCGAATTATTCGAGTTATTCGAATTCAAAAACTCAACTCGATTCGAACTCGAAATTCGAAAAAAAATTCGAGTTGACTCGAATAACTCGATTAACTCGAATAATTCGATTTGTTTAACTCGAAATTCAATTTTTTTCGATTTTTTCGAGTCGAATCGAGTTTTGCTCACCCCTAGATCCCTCCTCTCCCCCAGAACATTTCCACCAAAATCAATTAATAATGCTTTCCAAATCAGAGCAAAAAGAAGCCGGTAACAAAAAAAAAAAAGACATGACAAATGTAAGGATAGATTGTAAGACACTTTTAATGAAGACTTTCTTTCCACCTTGTGACAGTGGCCGAATGTACCAACTATCCATTTGGGATCGCAAACGATCCTTCAAAACCTGAAAAGCCCTCCTCTTATCATGCCCCACCATGTTAAGGAGTCCCTAATGCTCAAGCTCTGTAGAGATCTAAACCCCCAAAAAGTGGTAATTGAATCCATAATAGATCCATCAATGTTTAAACTGAATAGGATAGAAGACTTTTCAAAATTTACACACTGTCCCAAAAACCTTTCATACTCCACCAAAATTTGTTTCAAAATCAGAGCACCCCCCAACCATGGCCTATCCAAAAACAATACAGTTATCTTCAAACAATAAATTCAACACTTGATGTCCACGCCAGCTAATCCGCGCCCCACGGACCAAGTGATCTTGAGTCATCTGTCGCATCAAAAAAAGAGTCTCTCACAAAAGTAAGAAAAAGATATAGACTAAGAGGATCACCCTGTCTAAGATCCTACCTTGGAGAGAACATACGACCCACTTCACCATTCAAAATAACCAAGTATGAAACAGAATGAACACAATAAAGAAAAAGATCCACCTAACATCGGCAAAACCCCATTCGCAACATCATGAGTTCCAAAAAGTCCCACTCAGCCCGATCGTAAGCCTTACTCATGTCTAAATTCAAAGCAAAGTGTCCTTTCCTCCCTCTCCTCTTTTGACGAAAAGAATTAATAATATCATAAGCTAAAATAATGTATGATAATAATACATGGTTTTTTCAAAGCAAAGTTTCAAAATACGACTTGGGTCCCCAACCCCTTGAAAGGAGAATAAGTGTTCAAGGTAAGTTTTATCAAAAAAAAAGTGTTCAAAGTAAGTAGTAGTCACGTCGAACAACTCTGCCCTGCCTTCAACCAAGCGACCATCATCTTGTATCAGACAACTAACCCAATTGAGTCGTTTATGTTGACTAGTCAATCTATGAAAAAACCATGTATTATTGTCATCCATTTTCAACCAATCCACCCTAGCTTTCTGTTCCCAATACAATTCATCCTTATCAATTTCCAAATTTAGGTTAAGTTTCACGGTCAAAAGATCTAGAATATTATTGTCATCTCTGTCCTCAAAATTATAGGCCATGACACGGTGATGGACACGATTTGGTTGGCCACTTTTACCATACGAAAGTCAATCATCCATCGATGTTGATAAACCGTAATTTATATATATTTTAACCCCATGCTTGGCTTAATTTTGGATGAATATTCATTAGATTTGATGAATTTGATGCTCCTAATCCCTTAATTTCATGTTTTATACTCAAGTGAGTTTAGGAAGTCGAAAAGAACGAGAAACAGGCCAAAAAGGGACAAAACGGGCCTACATTAGAAATCACACGACCTGGACTATCGATCACGAGACAGATCACACGGCCGTGCGTGGCGAGCAGAATCGACCACGGCCAAAGGAGTCCAGCACGGGCGTGTCCCTACCATGGCAAAGATGAATTCTATTCGGATTAGGATACTTTTGGCCAAGTAAGGCATCTCAAAGCCTATATAAACACCCTAGGGGGCAACTTAAAAGGGAATTGAGAGGACGTCGAATAGACGCTGAGTAGAAGGAGAAAATACTCCAAGACAGCCGTTAGGAGCAGCTTAGGAGAAGGATTTCCATCAACACTGAGGATCTCCCATCAAGTTCTTTAGAAGTTTTTGGGTTTTCTTATGTTTCGCTATTTTTCCTCTTTTATGATGTTCTCCTGTTCTAGTATGAACTAAATCCCTTAGATACCTAAGGGATGAAACCTATGACAGATCTTATTATTATTTAATTTATGAGATAAATACTTGTGCTTATTCTTAATTGTGAGTTTTATTCTTGTTTTGATAATTCAGGTTATTGATTCAAGTTGAATGTGCTTATTCAGTAGAGCAAAAGTCCATGTTTAAGAGTACATCAACACAATTAAGTGGAGTTGATTGCAACCCTAGAAATAAGGCAACGAAAATCTGTCAGATTAGGGTCAAACCTAATATGGAAATCCATAGATCGAATTAATGCGACAATAGGAGTTTTAATTAGAAAGAAATTTCAATTAATCAACCTAGAGTCAGTTGTTAATAGCCTCGAAAGAGGTATTAATATAATTTAGGGATTTCTACGGATTAAGTCAAGTGAATAAATCACATGAATCAAAAGTAATAAGTAAAGTATAGGTGGATTCTTCCTTAGGTGTCGTCTATCTCATATAAGTTGTCCAAAGTATTTCCTCAATTTACTCTCTGTCAAGCTCATAGTTAATTAAATTAGTTAGTTAAAGTTTAGATTAAAATAAATCCTCTTAATTATTAGGCTAGATAATAAAAAGATAGTCATTACTAGTAATTTTAGTCCTTGAGGATACTATATTCGGACTTACCATAGCTATACTACTGTTCGATAGGTGCGCTTGCCTTTGTGGAAATAATAGTTAGTTTTGAGTTTCATCAAGTTTTTGACGCCGTTGTCAGGGACTAGGATATTAGAAACACTTGATTTTTATTACTTTAGCCATTTTTATTTTTATTAACAATTTTTATTTATTTTAAATTTTTAACTTTACTAATTTTTCTTTGCTTCTGGCAAGTAATTCTAGTTTATGACTAGGAGGAACCCGTCAGGACCCTTGACTTTTGACAATGATATAGAAGCTACCTCTTGTAGAAACCGAAGAGAATTAAGGCAAAGCCTACAGTACATAGAAGAAGAGTAAGAAGACGAAACCAACACTACCGAAGAGATGGCTGATAACAATCTACTACCTCCTATGGTGGCAGCAAACCCGGTGAACCAAAATCCTGCTCCTCGTACTATGTATGATTATGGTAAACCTAATTTAACAGGAACTGAGTCAAGTATTGTTAGACCTGCTATTGCTGCAAATAATTTTGAACTGAAACCTAACACTATACAGATGATTCAACAGCTTTGTTCAATTTGATGGTTTGTAGGATAAGGATCCAAACAATCACTTGGTGAACTTTCTGGAATTCTGCGACACTTTCAAGATCAATGGCGTTTCTGATGATGCCATTCGCCTTCAGTTGTTTCCCTTTCCGTTGAGAAATAAAGCTAAACAGTGGTTGAACTCGTTACCACGAGGATCAATCACTACATGGGAACAAATGACCAAAATTTTTATTAAAATATTTTTCGCCGGCTAAAACGACTAAGTTGAGGAATGACATCTCTTCTTTTGTGCAGATGGATCTAGAGACACTTTACGACGCATGGGAGAGATATAAAGATTTATTAAGAAGGTGCCCTCACCATGGTTTACCTTTATGGTTACAGGTTCAAACCTTTTACAACGGTGTGAACCCCATAATTAGATAGTTAATTGATTCAACCGCCGGCGGAACCCTGAATAACAAAACTCCTGAAATGGCTTATGAGTTTATAGGGGAGATGTCACTGAATAACTATCAGTGGCAAGTTACAAGGACAAGACCAACAAAAGTCGCTAGTGTTTTAACCTCGACGCAGTAACCATGCTATCAAATCAGGTAGAGATGTTAAATAAAAAGATTGATGGTTTATGTGGTTTTTGCAGTACATCCGGCTATACAGTATGATACAAATGGAGGAGGGATGAGCAATACAGAATACCCACCCTATAATCCTGGCATGGAAAGCGAACAGTTAAACTATATGGGTAACAATTTCAAACCTCAAAATAACCCTTATAGTAACACTTACAATCCAAGTTGGAGGAACCATCCCAACTTCTCATGGGGCGGCCAAGGAAATCAGAGACAACAACCCCTCCCAAGCTTTCAACAGCAACCTTACCCACAAGAGAAAAAGCCGAACCTTGAGGAGATGCTAACAAAATTCATCGCGGTGTCAGAAACTCATTTCCAAAACATCGAAACAACACTTAAAAATCAGCAAGCATTAATTCAAGGGATCGAGAACCAATTGGGACAACTTGCTAAGCTCATATCTGAAAGGCCACAAGGCACCTTGCCAAGCAATACTGAAACTAACCCAAAGGAGCAACTTCATGCCGTTACTGCTAACGATAGTGAAGGGTTAGATGAGCTAAAATTGAGGCAAGAGAATATGGTAGAGGAAGGTAAGGTTGAGGTAAGCCATGATCAACCAAAATCGGTGATTACAGAATACCAACCTCTAGTGTCGTAGCCAAAAGCGATGAAGAAAGACAACACAGATGAACAATTCGGTGATGAGACGATCACTCTTCAAGCTCTTCACTTGACCAAGACATCAAGTAATAAAGGTGAGAAAATAAATTCTATTAATGATCATTCGGTTAAACCTTCTTTTCAAGAAGCACCACGAAACTACACAACTGAACCAGATCCTAGACCTTATGCCAACAAGGAAATAACTCATGAGGAACGAAAGTTTCAGATCGATGAACTAGATGAGTGGAAAACACATTTCAAGGAGAAACTAAAAACACACGAAGCGAACCCAAGGCAACTCTATGAAGAGTTTAAAGGTGGAACAAATCACTTCAAGGTTGGGGGGACCAGGTGCTGTTAGATACAACCGACCCTCGAATAACCACATCAGAGTTAAATACAAACGGTGCGACTCTTTTTACGATACTTAAGGTCTTTCCGTACGGAATGGTTGAGGTAACTCACTCTAAGTTCGAAACTTTTAAGGTAAACATTACTCGACTTAAACCGTATATTAATAGAATTAATAAAGAGAATATTCGACTCTGTGAACCACCATGAATACGCAAATGAGAGGAAAGTCAAGCTAAGACTCTAAACAAGCGCTTCTCGAGAGGCAACCCGAGCACTAACCTCATTAATTTTTATATTTTTGAATTTTAGCATCTAACTAAGAACTAACCAGACTTTTAGGTGCAGGTTTTCATACCCACACGACCTTGCACACGGCCATGGCCGTGGCCGTGTGGCCACCACAAGTAGGTACAAGGGCATGGGCAACCACCAGATCCCTGATATCTATTTAAAATCTACTTCTTTTGTTCACTTTCCCCCCAAATCTTCTTCCCCTTTCCCCTTTCTTTTTGAACGTATATCCATTTTCCATTATTTACTTTTATTTTTATTTTTATTTTTTCTTTCTTTATTATTTTCTTCTTATTCTTCATGCCATTTAGATTTAACTTAGGATACAATAAGATCAGGCCGGCTACTTCAAGGATTCAATTTCAAACGGTTTGAGGCGCTCCCCCACGTTCACCTCTCTCAAATCCTATCTAGTTTATTTTCATTAACTCCATCCAAAATTCAAGAATTTCACTTCTCTCCCTATCTTTTGATTTTTTCACTATATTGTCATTTTATCTATCTTTGTCCATTAAGGACAATGTACATCTTAAGTGTGGGGGGTGAATTTCAAAATTTCTTAACTTTTTGCATTATTCTCAAATCCCTGAATGATATCTTGTCTTAATTAATTTTCTCATAGTACTAATTAGAATAAAACTTTTGTTGATTTATGGTTTTTATTGATATGTTTTAGATTAAGTCATAGTTAATTATGCATTGATGATTTAAACTTTAATATATTAGAGAATCGGGCATGATAAGTCTATTTTCAGAATTAAAAAATTGGCTAGGTTGTTTTCCTAAATTTGAATATTACTTTGAAATTTGAAATTTGCAAGGTTGACATCAAAAACCATAATTTTGTGAGATTTTGAGCCTTTAGAGCATATATCTTTTCGTGCTCACTTTATTGATTATGAGTGTGTCAACATTGATTTGTTATTCTAAAACTTACTTCGATTATACAGGTCAAGACCAAACCTTTGATTTGATATACTGAGATGATAAAGGCACCTAGGATTTAACCCACTTACTCCATAAAAAGCCTACCTCCACAATTAACCCTAGTGAACAACTTTTTAGCCTAATCAACCGTTTCTTGATTTACCATTAATATTAACATGAAACCCCATTATTAACTTGTTTATACCATTTTCTTGAGTCCCCTTTTGTCGAGATTTGATTTGATCGGTTACCTAATTATAATAGTTGAATTCATCTTTTATTAAATACTTGTGCTTTAAAAAAAACGTTAGAAAATTTATTCATCATTAGTTCTATTTTCTATGAACTTAAACAGTTAAATTCACATCTTTAGAAGAAGCTCATGTTATTGATGTAATTATTCATTATCAGTTCATTGTTTCTAGTTAGGTAATTTTTCAATTCAATCTCGATTCTAACCTTCTAATTCAGCCTATATCCACACCTTTAACCCAAGCCCCATTACAACCCTTTAAAGACCTTTTGATTTGTATATCGTCTCATTTTATAGTGGTGGAGATTTAATTTTCATGCAAGCCTATGGTAATAACTTTTCATATTTGACTTATGAGTACTTATCTTGTACCTTAAATACTTTGAGTGGTTTGAGTGAATCCTTAGTGAGGATGTCAATCCTTGTCGGTTTTGGATCTAAGGTAATTATTTAGATAAGGGAAACACCTATATTTTTCGTACTACAAAAATATATGACTTTGATTGTTTGAATCTTTAGGACTCTTTGAGTTAAATTATCCAAGTATTCATTGTCTACGAATTATGATGAGACATTGTTGATGAGAATTATGAACTGAGGGAAGTTAGTTTTAATTGTGAGTTGAGAATTTTGCTTGAGGACAAGCAAAAGCTTAAGTGTGGCGGTATTTGATAAACCGTAATTTACACATATTTTAACCCCATGCTTGGCTTAATTTTGGATGAATATTCATTAGATTTGATGAATTTGATTCTCCTAATCCCTTAATTTCATGTTTTATACTCAGGAGAGCTTAGGAAGTCAAAAAAAAGAGAAACAGGACAAAAATGGACAAAACAGGCCTACATTAGAAATCACACGGCCTGGACTATCGACCACAGTAGATCACACGGCCGTGCGTGGCGAGCAGAATTGACCACGACCGAAGGAGTCCAACACGGGCGTGTCACAAGGGCGTGTCCCTGCCGTGGCAAAGATGAATTCTATTCGGATTAGGATACTTTTGGGCCAAGTAAGGCATCTCAAATCCTATATAAACACCCTAGGGGCAACTTAAAATGGAATTCGAGAGGACATCGAATAGACACCGAGTAGAAGGAGAAAATACTCCAAGACAGCCATTAGGAACAACTTAGGAGAAGGATTTCCATCAAGACTGAGGATCTCCCATCAAGTTCTTTAAAAGTTTTTGGGTTTTTTATGTTTCGTTGTTTTTCCTCTTTTATGACATTCTCCTCTTCTAGTACGAACTAAATCCCTTAGATACCTAAGGGGATGAAACCTATGACAGATCTTATTATTATTTAATTTATGAGATAAATACTTGTGCTTATTCTTAATTGTGAGTTTTATTCTTGTTTTGATAATTCAGGTTATTGATTTAAGTCGAATGTGCTTATTCACTGGAGCAAAAGTCTCTGTTTAAGAGTAGATCAACACAATTAATCGGAGTTGATTGCAACCCTAGAAATAGGGCAACGAAAATCTGTCGGATTAGGGTCAAACATAATATGGGAATCCATAAATCGAATTAATGCGACAATAAGAGTCTTAATTAGAAAGAGGTTTCAATTAATCAACCTAGAGTCAGTTGTTAGTAGCCTCGAAAGAGGTATTAATATAATTCAGGGATTTTTACGGATTAAGTCAAGTGAATAAATCATATTAATTAAAAGTAATAAGTGAAGTCTAGGTGGAATCTTCCTTAAGTGTCGTCTATTTCATATAAGTTGTCCAAAGTATTTTCCCAATTTACTCTCTGTCGCGCTCATAGTTAATTAAATTAGTTAGTTAAAGTTTAGATTAAAAATAAATCCCCTTAATTATTAGGCTAGATAATAAAAAGATAGTTATTACTAGTAAATTTAGTCCTTGAGGATACGATATTCCAGACTCACCACAGCTATACTATAATTCGATAGGTGTGCTTGCCTTTGTCGAAATAATAGTTAGTTTCGAGCTTCATCAGCTGCAAACCTTGACACAATATAGCTAAACATTACGAGACACTACCTACACAACATGTCCAAAGATAACAAACCTCCGATCAAGTGTCCTCTAAAACCCACCAAGCCTCAAACCGGAAAGAATTCACAATGGGATGGTAGGAATAGATAGTATCAATCGAAAGAGGATAGTGATTTGAAAAAGTATGTGGCAAATACCGCAGAAAGAAAGTCAAAAAAACGAGCCCACCACGTAAAATTTGCAACCCTTTATCCAAACGCTCTTGAATGTTGTTTGTCGTAAAGTTTTCGTATTCCCACGTAAACCAAGGTCCTTCAAACCCGAGATTATCCAAGCAACAATCAGATAAGACACCGTAGGACATGCGATTTTCATCATGCAAAGCATCTCTAGTATTCTCAAAAGAGTACAGTATTTTATTAAAATCACAACACACCAACCAGGGCAAGCTCTGATCATACCCCAGAGACTGAAGCGTATCCCAAGCTACAGACCGATGTCTCAAATTAGGAGAATCGTAGAAACCTATAAAATATCAGTACGCATCCGTAGTAGTCTCTTTAACATTCACATCAATATGGAACCGTGAAAAACTTTGTAAATCCACTAGAACATCCGCCCGCCAACCTAAAATAAGACCCTTCGCGTACCCTCTGCCAACATCTTAATGCCATGTATGAACCCACATTAACGTCGCACCCGAACCATACGATTACAATCTAATTTCATCTCTATGAAGAAGACAATGTGAGGATTATACAGATGCAACATATATCAAAGCCTACGAATAACCCGTGGACTCCTCAACCCATAGACATTCCAACAAAAGAACCTCATGGTTATCGGTCGGCCTACTCATTGGCGGCCACTGATATATTCAAATGACAAGTAGTAGATCACCCATCTTTAGCCCTTGGTAAAATTGAACCCTCAGAAAAAAAACCAGAGGAACAAACAAGTCGTTGTCTCTTTTTTATATCAATCCTTATCAAAGAAGCCTTTTCTGACTCATGGATCATATGAACTTGATCATGCACACTCGAAAGACTCCTTGAAGCCTTTAACATAATCCTGTCTAAATCCACCCCCAAAACCGAATGGAGACCCCCGAAAAATGGAACTAGTGGGATATGTAAGCACTAAATTTTGTCCGACTTGATTTCGTGTTTAATTTTCAAAATAAAATTTTTTTAAAAAATAAAAATTATATTTTGACCCCTTAACTTTTCCAAAATTACATTTGACCCATCATCTTTTCCAAAATTACCTTTTGAGCCTTAAACTTTTCTAAAATTACATTTTGACCCTTCATTTTCTTAAAATTACACTTCAACCCTAGAAGTTTCATTGTATTTGTGATCTAGTCCTTCTGGTAAAATCACGAGATTTGGGCACCTACCCTCCGTGATTTCGGCCACCAGCCTAGGGCATGGCCTTCCTCCTTCCTAGCCACCTAATACCAAAAAAAAAAAACCATAAAAGGGGTTCTTACCTCTCAAAATCAAAAAAAAGAAGAAACCCTCCAAAAAGAAAAAGAAGAGAAAAAAAAAAGAAAAAAGAGAGAAAGAAAAAGAAGAGAAAAAGAGAGAAAAGAAGAAGCAGAAGAGAAGAGGGAGAAAGCGGCCACGACGGCGTGAAGCGACGACGATGACTATGGCGGTGGCGGGCTAGGAGAAGAAGGAAGAAGAAGAAGGAGACTCACGAATAGAAGAAAAAAGGGAGAAAAAGAGAAAAAAAAGAAAAAGAAAGGGGGCAGCCCAACATACTTACCAAGGCCCAAAAGCAGTGCAGGCCCACTTTATTTGGAACCCCATTTCAATAGCCCATAACTTTGGGCTTTGGTATATTTCATGACACCTTTTATTTACCTATTTAGCCCAATAATTTTAATGTTGTCTTATTTCAATTTTATTAACATTTTATGGGTTTTTTTTTTGAAATATTATTGTGTGATTCCATTTACAAAATTTGATTTTTAATAAATCTAACTTTTAAAGCAACGATCGGTTTAGCATAAAATCATCGATCTTACTGCTATGTTGGGTGAACATATTTGATTTTGTGTTGAATATAGAATAACTTTCTAGAAATAAAAAAAATTAAAACTTTCAATAATAAAATCTTTATTCAAAAATTAGTAAAATTTCATTTTTTTAAAAATATATATAGTACGCTAATTTACAATTTATCGCAATGATCGCTTTTTGGATAAACAATAAACAATCGTCAAATCACGATCAAATATTGAATCATTTTTTTTTAAATTGATAGATAAAGTAATAATAATAGTAGATTGTCTTTTTTTTTAAATAATCTTATAACACAATAATATGTGATTTATCAAAATTCTCGTATTTTCAAAAATTTTAGTGTTTTTTAAAATTTTCGTGTTTTCAAAATTCTCGTGTTTTCAAAATTTTCGTGTTTTCAAAAATTCTTGGGTTTCCGAAAAATTCTCGACTTTCAAAAATTTTCGTGTTTCAAAAATTTTCGTATTTTCAAAAATTCTTGTGTTTCAAACTTTCGTGTTTTCAAAAATTCTCCGGTTTCAAAAAAAATTTTCGAGTTTCAAAATTTTCGTGTTTAAAAAATTCTCGTGTTGCAATTGGATCACGATTAAATATTAAATTGAACTCGCATTTTAAAAATTAAGACAACGCGCGCTTAAGAAGATACCAATTTGAGCGTCGCGAGGGTGCTAATACCTTCCTCGCGCGTAACCAACTCCGAACCCTATTTTTCTCTAGAATTTTGACGTAGACCTAAACTCAGCCTTTTTTAAGAAAATTCAAAAAAAAATTCTTTTAAAAAGAGAATTTATTAGGTGTCCGATCACACCTAAGAAAAAAGATCGGTGGCGACTCCCTTTTTAATAAAATTGAAACTCTGTTTTCAAATTTTCAATAATCACTTCAACTAGCACCCGAGCAAAATTTACGTCGCTACAGGGTATTTAGCAAACCCACAGTCTTAAAGGTGCTCGAAAGATCCATCCTATGAGAAACGTCAGGATTTCCTTTTCGCAGCCAAATAATGTCTATAACAGCGGCTCGACATCCCACCGCTCTCAAAGAAACATCCCATCCCATATCATCTGCAGTGACTTCCTTTGCCAAGTGAATGGGGCAAAAACTGTCACCATGGCCCAGTCAACTACACAAGAAACAAAACAATGTGAGTTCTCGTAACGAAACTGAGCATAAACAAATTCCTTAGGGAAAAGTTGAATCTTCTTCCAACGCTTTAAAGGGTCCGAATATCAACTCTGACCCGCATGCACAAGAATGGAACAACTCCGTGAACAGCCTGTTTGACATCATACTCTTAGAAAAACCTAACTAAGTTTCCCAGTCCGAGCAACAGCCTTCGAAAATAGTCCAGGCGGTAGATTGTGAACCTGCACCCAAAAGTAGGAGTAGATCAAAGGTACCAATAGCTGGTCCTCACTAGGACTCAAGGAATGGAAGACCAAAAGGGTTGTTAAAAGTCCAATGTGCTCCTTTAACAACCTGATCAAAATCGACACGATTAAAGAAATGAAAGCGAAATCGTTTCTCCCCTAGGTTAGTAATTTTGTATTCCTCTTAAAGGATGCCACAAATTTGCTAGAGTATTGCGCATAGTAGGGAAGTGTATCATACTAGTAGTAGCAAAACAACTCACAAAAGAAAATTCATACAAAGAATGTCGACCAGTGGAAAGCCCTAGGAGAAGAATCACATCCTCCTTCCCCTTCACAATTCTCAGAGCAGCCATATTATCTTCCATTGTCCTACCACAACTAAGGCCAATTGCCCCCGTAGAACCCACTTAAACCTCAATCACCGGAAATAGTAGCCAGAAACAGCACGAGAAAGAACGCCACAAGAACCCGATTGCTAACGAAGTAGACAATTATGTGTCAAAAACGACGGACCGTAAAAACTTCAAAAAAATTTAGTGCTCTAATTTTTAGAGTTCATTTTTTGTTAACTTTTTTTGACGATGCAAGTGTTCAAGAACGCTGGGCGTAAACCTTGTTTTAATGAATAGAAAAGAATAATACTTTTTAGAATTTTGCTCAGTGTCTATTTTGAAGATATTTTTTTGTATTATTTATGCTTTTTTTATGGTTTATGTTCAGAGTTCATAATTACCCTTCCCAACAATATCATCTCCAAGCTTCAAACCTACATCCTCCTTTTTGGGAGTGCAATGAACCTCATCATTGCACCAAACCACTTATTAGTAATTTGAAGATACTTTGTGAAAATAGGATTAAAATTTTAAATTTTAAATTTATATTTATATTTATGTATGTAAAATATAAAAATTTGTATGACATGTAATATAAACGATAATAAATCATTGCAACATTGGAATAATTAAGAGAAGGATAAATTGATAGTAATTGAAAGATGCATTAACTTGATCAAATTGTTAAAATTTGCATTCTAGCCTCACCATCATCAAATCAACATGACGATGAACATTGATCAACCAAGAAAAAACTACCAAAGTCCCAAGAGACCCACCGCATCAGTGATGCACAAAAGGCCAAGTCTCAGATGGCTTATCATTCTCCTCATCATCTCGAATTTATCATCATTAATATGATCTATTACAAAGTTTTAACTTTGACATATATATATATATATATATATTTGTAATTAAAAAAATTATGTATTGAATTATATACGAGAAATTATAGTATTTTATTATTTCAAATATTTGTTACAAAATAATATTTATAAATAAAATAAAAAGTATTCAATAATTTAATAAATATTATTATAAACTATAGTTTTAGATTATAGCTTAAGGGAAAAATGATCTTACTTCGTGATCAAAATATGTTTTGAATAATGATTTAATTAAAAATCCAAATAGTTTTGATGAAAAATCAACTGTATTGTAATCAAGTTCACTTATTTTGCAAGAAATAATTGTATAAATAAATTTTTTCTTTTAAAATACTTAAAATTGAATATAAAAAACACCAAAGCGTCAAATAGTTTGAAGTAAGAAATCAAAGATTTAACGTTAGCGTAATGATATATTTCTTTTAATTAAAAAAAGATTATAAGTAATAAAAGGAAATGTGTAATTTCTTGCAATTTCAGTTCATAATTGGAATATAAATTTTATAGTTTTAGAGTGTGTTTGATAAACTAAAAATTTAAATGTTAAAAATTAAGTATTAAATTTTATTGTTATATTTTTAAGTGTTGAAATTATATTAAAAATTGTTTAATAAATTAATAATATAAGTACTGAATATAATTATGTTATTTGATAAAAGTAAATATATATATTTAAAAATTATCTATTTCTTACTTTTAATCTTATTAATATAAAATTTTATATTAATTTAAATAGTTCGGATGAAAGATAAATTTGGTACTCTGAATAACCTTTTTTAAAAGTAAAATGATAATTTATTTCAAATTTTTAAAATTGAATAAATTACATTAAAATAATAAACTATCAAAATATAATTTTAAATCAATACTTTTTATTTACTCAAAATCAAATTACTTCTTAATAATCACATATTTATTCAAATATAGAATTTGAACAATAAACTATGTTATTCATCAATCAATTAATGAAAAAAAATATCTTCAATTAGTTTAAAAAATAATGAAACAAAGAAAAAAAAGCCAAACTAATAGCACTTTTACATAATTTTAACATGTAAATTATGTTAACCATCAAATTTAATTATATTTGTAATAAATTTAAAATTTCATAATATTTTATTGTAACTAAAATCCATCAAAATCGTAGATTGAGTCTTAATTCGATTGGCATGGGCATTATTGTTAATGCAAGAGGAGGTGAGTTACAATGCATTAAAACACGTTATACTCCTATTTATGATTGGGGAAGGGCTATGGTAGTTTTAGACATTGTACCCAAAAGAGCAGATATAAAATTATCAAAATCAAAATTTGTCTATATTGTGCAATATTTATTTTAAAAGATAAGATAAAAAAATTTAATATAGATGTTTTTAAAACAATTTATTTTAATATTTTAAGCTAGTAAAATTTATATCAAAATTTTAAAATTCTTCTTAATATTTATAATGATTTATCTTTAAGGCTTTTATTGGATAAGAAAAAGTGATAATATAGTTTTTTAATTTTTAATTTTAATTATTTACAAATTAGATAAAAATTTAATCTGGTTTCCTTTTGAACAATTCATTCTAATATTTTGAATAACTTGGGTTAATAGTAAAATTTAAGAGAATAACAAATCTAGTAGGATAAGATAAATTTTAAATTATTAAATTTAGATTTTTTAAATATTTTTAAATATTTTAACAGTATATTTTAAACAATTAAATTTATCTCAAAACTCTAAAACATTTTCTTAATGTAACATAATAGTAATTTAAAAAATCAAAAATATAGGGTAACTTAATTTTAAGATAAAATATTAATTTAAATATTAGCTTTGATTATTTTTAAATTGTAATTAACATGAGGTTATCTATTATTATTTAATGACACGTGGGTATCTTACATGTTCTAATTGAATAACGTTAATGACTATTACATAAGTTTTAAAAGTTGGATGGCCAAAATATAATCTTGACCAAAGTTTAGAGATAGCGAGTATAGTTTACCTTTTTTTTTCTTTTAATATCTCATATGGGTTAGCCGGCGTGTTATAAATGATTACAAACGAAAAATTTTAAAATAATTTTTTTATTTTTAGAGTTAAGAGTAAATTCACAGATTTTGTAAATTTTAGGGCCAAAATTATTGAAAATTTCAAAATTATAACTAAAATGGCAAAATTTGTAGACATTGAAGATTAAATTTGTTGAAATTTTAACATAATTTTAAGATTTTTAAGATTCTTTTTAATTGTTAGAATTATTGTTAAGAAAAATTTTAAAAATTAAAATAATATTTTAACTATAGTTCAAGAATCAAATTAATAATTAGCTATTTAAATTAGTGTTGTATGTCATCAGGTAACAAATAAAAATTAAGTGGAGAGGTTAATTTGCTCCTTTCAAAATTTATAAAGGTTAATTTATTTATTTTTTCAATAGGAGAATCAAAATATAATCTGTTCTTAAATACAAGTAAGTAATTAAGTACACTGAGAACTATCACATCAGTGTTAATAAAATTTTAACAAGGTAAATTTGAATAATGAGATGAAAGAAAAAGGAAAAAAGAATTCAGAGGAAAATGATAAATATGCATATTATTAAAATGAAAGAAGGTTGGAACCCGATCCAAGCCCAATCAACATTAGGTTCCAATGACGGATCTAAATCAACAAACTAAACCGACTTTCTCTCTCCTTTACAATGAGCGCAAAGCCCTAAGTTTTTGCCTTCATTTTCTGGAACTGAATAACTTTTGTAATTTTTGGCGCATCAGGTTCACACTTTTGGACAGGCAAAATCAATTGCTGCAATGGCCGCCATCGAAACCCTAGCCTTTACTCCCCGTCAGCTTCCGTCTAATCCCTTCCGGTTCTCTTCTACCGTTTCCGTCAACCTCAATCCCAGATTCTCCGGCTCCCGTTCAAGGTCCATTTCTCTTATTGGCTCCACTTCCCGCGTCCGTACGCTCAGATGCACTTCGCTTTCATCATCTCCTTCGATAGGTACTATTACTTTCCCTTCAATCTCAATAAAATAAAATAAATGATTTTTGAATGATTCTGTTTTGTTCTTGGGAACATACAATAGACAAAGATTTCATTTTCCTTTCAATTTAGATTAAAATTACTAATTTCAAACCCCCCCCCAACATTTCAACTTATTGCCTCTTTACCTTCTTCAGTGAAAGTAATGTATATGAACTTTTAAAGAAAAAAGTTTTTTTTTTTCTATGATTTGAATTTTCACCAGTTGATCAGTCAGTGAAATTTCGAGAAGCTTCGAAGAACGGGAATTTAGTTCCTCTTTACCGATGTATATTCTCGGATCACTTGACTCCGGTGATAGCATATAGATGTTTAGTCAAGGAAGATGATAGGGATGCTCCGAGCTTTTTGTTCGAGTCTGTCGAGCCTGGTTTGCTGGCTTCCAGTGTTGTAAGTTCCTTCTTCGCGCGCCTGTTATATGTTTATAGGCTATGGTTTAGTAATGTTTATGTTGATGTGTATTTTGGGCTAATTCGTGTTAGGGAAGGTATAGTGTGGTTGGAGCTCAGCCAAGCATTGAAATTGTGGCTAAAGAAAATATGGTTACAATTATGAACCATGAGGAGGGGAGTAAGATAGAGGAGATTGTGGACGATCCAATGACTGTTCCACGGAGAATTATGGAGCAATGGGAGCCCCAACGTATAGATGAGCTTCCAGAAGTATTTTGTGGTGAGTAATTTGGACTTAATAGCTTTAGCTTCAGCTGATGTTCACCATAACCCCTTTTGGTTTTTTGTGTGAAGGTCCTGTCATCAACTTTGTTTTTGGATATTTCTGATCTTTTTTTTTTTTTTTTTTTTTTTTCTTCTTTTTGTCTTTCCATTTCTATACGTGCTAGTCTAAAAAATCACTCTGGAGTCGTACTACTTTTTGACATTTCTGGAAATATTTAGGTGTCACATCAGTTTTTGATGGATAAAATAGAAGAATGGAAGGCTTTTGTTATTGAAGACACCAACTTATGGTGTAATGATACAATGTCTTTGTTCAGGTGGCTGGGTTGGTTATTTCTCATATGACACAGTGCGGTACGTAGAGAAAAAGAAGCTTCCATTCTCTAGTGCTCCCCTCGATGACCGAAACCTTCCAGATGCTCATCTAGGCCTCTATGATGATGTCATTGTATTTGATCATGTTGAGAAGGTATTTTACATTGTCCTATAGTCTATGTATAATTTCTTTCTTGGTGTGGCTCATTTGTTTTATCGGCAAGGGAGTATGTCTTTAAGTTTTAAGTGGCATCTCTTATTTCCTTTAGTGTTTCTCAAATTTATGTAGTGGAATTGTGTATTACTCTATTATATGTCTTTAACTTAGGTCTGTTTCAAAGGCCATTAGAATGATGCCTACATTCCTGTGATTTTCACTTCTTTTTTCCCCTTTCTGATGACATTACGCATCTTGATATGTGGTCTTGGTTTAAATTATAGTTGAACTTTATGGATGTTTTTGAGAATAATCTTGGCTTTGATTTATTAACTTGTTGAACACAGAAAGCATTTTTGATTCACTGGGTGCGGTTAGATCAATATTCTTCAGTTGATGAGGCCTATAATGATGGCATGAAACGATTGGAAACTTTAGTATCTAGAGTACATGATATAGATCCGTGAGTGATTGTTTCTTAATGATCCCATACTTTTCTAAACATATTTTTCTCTCTATAATTTTTTTTGTTTTGTCAATTTCAGCCCAAAGCTGCCTGCAGGTTCAATCAAGTTGTATACTCGTCTTTTTGGCCCAAAATTGGAGATTTCAAGCATGACAAGTGATGCATACACAGAGGCTGTGTTGCGGGCTAAAGAGCACATTCTGGCTGGTGATATTTTCCAGATTGTATTAAGTCAGCGTTTTGAACGTAGAACATTTGCTGACCCATTTGAAATATACAGAGCCCTCAGGATTGTTAATCCAAGCCCATACATGACATATTTGCAGGTTTTGCCTTCCTATCCTTGTTGGAAATGCTTTGCTTAATTTTGATATTCTAGCTTTTCAACACATTTATCCTTTGATCAGGCTAGAGGGTGTATACTTGTTGCTTCCAGTCCGGAAATTCTTACACGCGTGAAGAAGGTAATTCTTGCAGTATTAGAATGAGTACTTTGACGCAATAATATTTTAATGTCCAGTTCCTTTTTATCTTCTGGTTTGTTAATGTGAGGTTTCCCATTTCATTGCCCCTCATTCACGATTGGCAAAAGTGTTATAACATTAGATTGCTGTAACTGACATTTATCTCTTTTTATATCTTGTTGACAGGGAAAGATTACTAATCGACCTCTTGCTGGGACCATTAGAAGAGGGAAAACACCTAAAGAAGATTTTATGTTGGAAAAAGAACTTTTGGCTGATGAAAAGCAGTGTGCGGAGCACATTATGCTAGTTGACTTGGGGAGAAATGATGTGGGAAAGGTTTATTTCTCTAAAT
This sequence comes from Gossypium rotundifolium, assembly GCA_025506655.1. Classification (NCBI taxonomy): domain Eukaryota; kingdom Viridiplantae; phylum Streptophyta; class Magnoliopsida; order Malvales; family Malvaceae; genus Gossypium; species Gossypium rotundifolium. Next base: position 31,618,425 of record CP106728.1, read on the forward strand.
TTTCATTGAAGTAGTGCAGAAGTTCTAATGTATACTTTACTCAATTTATGGATTTGCAAGATCACATTGGAAAATAAATAGAATTTTGCAGCTTTGTTAGCAACTTAGAATGTTGAGACAATCATGTTGGCAATAAACTCTATTAGAGCTTTGATTATAGTTTCCATTTTATGAACTGGCTGTAAGATTGGACTATATTTGTGCAGGTTTCCAAGCCGGGATCTGTTAAGGTCGAAAAGCTGATGAATATCGAACGATATTCCCATGTTATGCACATCAGTTCAACGGTATGATTTTTCTTTCTAGAAGTACATATATGGCCTTCACGGAGGAGATGTAAACTTTAAGCTTTCTGCCATTATTCAAGCTGCTTTACAATGCTTATTATGCTGCTGTTCATTGTGAGTAGTGACAATTCTACATCAAATATGCAGGTGACAGGAGAGTTACTTGACGATTTAACTAGCTGGGATGCTTTGCGTGCAGCATTGCCTGTCGGAACTGTTAGTGGGGCCCCAAAGGTTTTCCTTCTCACCGACATATTTCTATTTCTAGTGGTGGTCATAAGCTTTGCTTCATTCTGATTTACTATTTTCTTACACTGAAATACAGGTAAAAGCAATGGAGTTGATTGATCAATTAGAAGTTACGAGGCGGGGACCATATAGTGGTGGGTTTGGAGGCATTTCATTCTCCGGTGATATGGATATTGCCCTCGCACTGAGAACCATTGTTTTTCCGACAGTGACTCGTTATGACACTATGTATTCATACAAGGACGCGAACAAGCGTCGAGAATGGGTTGCTCATCTACAAGCCGGGGCTGGCATAGTTGCAGACAGTGTCCCTGCTGAAGAACAGAGAGAGTGTGAGAATAAAGCTGCCGCACTTGCCCGTGCCATCGATCTTGCAGAGTCTTCATTTGTTGATAAATAATGTCTTCTCAATACTTCTAAAATGAAGTGTTTGGCCACTTTATCCCTGGCCGTTTGATTTTTGTATAGAGGGGGGGTTCCCTCTTTAGTCTATACTTTAACCTCGCCCCTAAAACTTTTTATAAATATGGTAAAGTATAAAAATGGTACTAAACTATTGACTTCACTTTATTTTGGTCACTCAAATTACTGAATTTTTTGAAATTAAATATTTTGGTTACTGTTGGATATTTTACGGAAAAATGATGTGGATTTTGGAAATTTTCACTTAATTTTTTCAATTTTCTACATGGGTAAGATTCATTTTTTTACTATTATCATCTCTTCGTTTTCTTTTTTCTTTCTTTTTCTTTATTTCATCCCCTTCACCATAGAAACCTAAATGAGTAAATTATACCAACAGTCATTTAACTTTGAGTTAACTGATAAAACAGTCATTTAAATTTTATTTCAGTTACTTAACTTTGAAAAAATAATAAAATAATCACTAACGTTATTAAGCAGTGATAAATTAGTCACTCATTAATATTTTTCATCACAGGTTTAACGGGATAGCTGACTTGGCTAGGTAACTAATTAACATAGCCAGTTAACTTGTCACATTGGATGAGTAATCAAAGGGTCAAACAAAATAATAAAAGATGATTGGTCAGAATGATTTTTCTTCTTTTTCTTCTCATCTTTCTCTTCTTCTTCCTCAACCTCTTTCTCTTTATGCTTATGTTATTTTTTCTTGTTCTTCTCTCCTTTCTCTTCATATTCTTTCTCCCACAACAGAACAATGGCTACAAATCAGGAGCCACAACAACAGTTGCTGAACAACACCAAGCCACCCACATCCTTGAAAAACCAACCACTCAAACACTATGGAAGGTGATGACACTGGTAATCAGTGAACAGATTAGTACTAGGAGATTAGCACTGAACCTGATTCGCCCATTTAAGAGGGAAAGGCGGGTTTGAAGGTTTCAGTTTAAGAATCCACATGGAGAAGAGGAGGAAGCGTAAAGGTGCGTAGCGGCTGACTGGAGCTCATTTCGAGCCTGCTTACGTACTTTACGGGATCAAGTCATCCGTAGTTCGAAGATTTGACTCCGTCCAGGATCAATGAATATAAAATAAAAAGACCCTTCGCCAACACTCAAGATAAACTTTCTAAAACAATCTCTTTTCCTCGTCTAAAACCAAAAACCACCATAGCCATGGCGGTGATGTCAAAGCAAGATCCATCACCAGCTTTTGTAGAAACGGTACAAGAAATCATGAGACTTTACAGATCACTTCCACCAAGGCCTTCAATTGAAGACGTTGCAGCAGCCAAATCCGTTCTCAAAAATGTAGAAAATGAAGAAAAAATAAAGCTTGAGGAGATCTCAATGGAACGACCACCTGAAGATGTCCCTGATGCGGCGGAGGGCGTTGGCCATGGAGGTGTCGGAGCTGTGGAAGCGTAGTCGTCTTTGAGTTCCCGAATTATGACCATTGGGAATCGCTGATACAAAGCTACTTCCATTTTCTCTTATTCTTCTTCTCCTCTGTTTCTTCTCTTCTTCTATTGCCCATGGCTATTTAGGGTTAAAAAGGACCGTTAAAATAACAGCTAATCCACCCTTAAATGTCATGTCATTTTTCTGTTACTGTCTGTAAGAAAAAATAAATAAAATGATTATTTTGTTATTTTTTTAAAATTAAGTGATTATTTTGTTAACGCTTTTCTCTCTCTTTTTTTATTTCATTCCTTTCATAGAAAAAATTGTGAATCTTTCTCCAAGTTGACTGTTTGTTACTCTGTCTCTCTCTTTATTATTATTATTATTATTATTATTATTATTTTTAAATTAGGTCTTTTTAATTATTTCTTTAATTTTTTTTTATTTCATTCCTTTCACCATAGAAACTCAAATTGTGAACCTTTTCTCCAATGTTCATTTTGACATGTTATTACCAAGTAACATATACATTTAAATAAATTTTAAATTAGTTAATATTATTATATTTTAGTAAGAATATAAAAATTACTATAACTTGTTAATATCTTAATATTGAGATATAAATTTTAATTTTAAAATTTGTAAGTAATAAATCTCTTCTATAATATTAGAATATTTACAATATTTATAAACAATTTTAAAATATTATTTTTTAAATTAGGTCTTATATTAATTATCATATTTTAAAAATAATTTTAAAATATTGTTCATTTCAATTAAGTCTAATCACAATTATCATATTTTAAATTAAATTTATATATTTATGTTTTATAGTATTAATGAAATATTGTAAATTTATATTAAAAAATAATCTACTTTAATTAAATTAATTTATAGAATTTTCAAGTGCAATAAGAAAACTAGTAAAAGTACATAAATAAAAAACAAGGATGTTATTTTTATTTATTTAAAATTTATTTAGGCATTTAATTTTTTACATATGTTTGATAATCTAAAATTAAAACAATCCGATAGAAATTTTTCTAAAAAATACGAAAATAATAAGTAGATAAAATTACTTATCACTTAATGAAGAACATTTTCAATTAACTCAATTTTATTTTATTTTATTCAATATCACATTACCTAAAAGAACTTGAAGTTTAAAATTTATTTTCTCTTTAGAATAAAGAGAAATATGTAAAATTAAAGATAAAATATAAAAAATATATTTTTTATAATTTAAAATTTGTATTTATCAAACAATATATTATATTTTGTAATTAATTATGAGTAATATATTACACATTTTATAACTTAGATTTAATACTTAAATTTTTAACACTTATTTTATTAAAACTTAATTTTTCAGATTGTGAAAAAGTTAGTAAACATATTCCAATATGCTTCATAAGATGCAAGGGATAAGTGAGTTTTCAGATAGATTTATTTTCTTGGTATAATGATTTATTTGATCATCAATTTTCATAAAAAATAATTTAACTTTTAATTTAATTTTTACTTATCTTAACCCTTATATTAACACTTTTTGTCAAAACATTTTAAAATAGATGGAAAGACTAACGTTTATTGTTAACTTTATTGAAGTTATATTTTACATGTATACCATGTTAACAATTAAATAAATTTTTTAAATTATGAAAATAATAGAATATTGTTAAATACTTTTTATAATTTTTTAAATTTAAAGAATAAATATTGACATAGCATATATGTGAATGCTACACTAATGAAGTTGGGGTTAACTTTTCATTTATTTTAAGTGATAAGAATTAAAAGGGTTGGAAAAATAATAAATAGGGAGCTGAGATAGATAAATATTTTTATTAAATTAGAGGGGCAAATAATCATTATTTATTTATTTTTAAAATAATTTATAGGTGCCGTTAGATCCATCTTAAAATATATCGAAAAGCTTAATTACTGGTTTTATAGCATAGCAAAAGTCGTCATCTCCTCGCTCGTAAGTACAGATCCAAAACGAGCAATTCCTTGACTCCCTGTCCAATTCTTCTCTCTTAAAACTTTAAAAGAAATGGAGAATCTATGGCGAGCCGCAACGCGTCAGGATCCGAATCCGGAAGACTACAAAGGCGTCGATTTCTGGACCAACCCCGAACGAGCTGGTTGGTTAACAAAACAAGGCGATTACATCAAAACCTGGCGACGCCGGTGGTTTGTTTTGAAGCGAGGCAAGCTCTTATGGTTCAAGGACCCTGGCTCCGTCACCCGTACCTCCACTCCACGCGGCGTTGTATCGGTGGACCTTTGCCTCACTGTCAAGGGAGCCGATGATATCGTCAAAAAGGCCTTCGCTTTCGAGCTCTCAACACGAGATTCAACCATGTATTTCGTCGCCGATTCCGAGAAGGACAGAGAGGATTGGATCAATTCCATCGGTCGTTCCATCGTCCAACATTCACGATCCGTTACCGATTCCGAGGTGGTCGATTACGATAGCAAGACCCGGTGAATGTGCTCCAAATTTCCCCTCTTTTAATTCTGATGTTTCGTTTTTGTAATATCAATCTGAGCTTGTCTTGTATCAATAAAGTTAGTTGCTTCGGCTTCTTTTTGTGCTTATATTTTGAGTATAATATATATATTTTTTGTTTGTCTTTGCAAAAGTTCTCAAATATGCCTTGTGTTGCATTCACCACTTGGTAAAATAAAACCCATCAGTCAACTCCCATTGTTGGCTAAGAGTGTCTGATTTGTTTATGAAGCTATGCCTCCACATCATTAATTCATGACCCACAACTAAGAAACCATTCCTTCCCAATTATCTATTTCTACAATTCAAAACCCCGAACAGTTTGACTGAACATTGTCTTTTATGGAAAAGAAGACCCCATTTTAGGAAAACACTATGTGACATTTTTGGATTATAAGCAGTTAAAGTTTTTTTGACCATAATAACTTCACTAATCTGCTATTGTCCTTTTCATTGTTAAACACAAAGTAGAGAAACAATGAACTCCATCATCGCCAACAACCCATATTTTCACTCGAAGTTTGGCCTTTTTTTAGTAGGAAGCTTCTTTCTATGGGGGAATAGAGTATTAATGCTTCATGCTCAAGAAGTCAGTTTGTTTTTTCTTCTACTGGAAAAAAGTTACTAGTCTGGATAAATTAATATGAGAGTAAACTCAATCCATAAACAAATTACAAGATGGAATCAACAAATGCAAACATTCTTAATGTCAATAAGAAAATTCAAGATTTCATTTCGAAGGGTTGTATATGCCTCTTCAAGATGAGAATAAATATTCGGTGTTATTGGAAACTTTAGTATATATCTATAACACTATAAAAAAGTAAGATAAATGGCTAGCACATTAGAGATGCCTACTCAAGTAGCCGATACCTGTCCCTTTGCGTTTTAAGGTTTTGGGGTAGGAGGGAAGAGAAAGAAAAGAAGTGGGAAAAACAAAAACAAGAGAAAAGAAAGAAATGGAAATTTTCTACTCTTTTTTTCATGTATTTATAGTATTGTAAATTTTATTATAAATATCATCATTTTTATTTATTCACATCATACTCAAATTTTTCTACATTTTTAAAATAGAAATTTAGTTTTTTTGACATATTTCTTTATATATTAATATATAAATGTAAGTTTTATTATTTTATATACTCATGTCATTCTCAAATTTTTTAAAAATAAATTTTGATATATTTGTTTATTAAATAATTATTTCATGGTAGAAAGCTTTTATTTCACAAATAAAATTAAAATTTTATCACATGTTTTATTTATTTTTAATTTTTAAACACAACTTAGAGATACATGACAAAAGCTCAATCTTACTTGTATAGTTAAAACTGTTTCGTCGCTCTGGTATACTAAATAATTATTTTTGTTTCCATAAGATATTAAAATATAAAAATTTATTTAGCTAGACTATTTTGAGTTTGGAAGATTTCTTTCCTTTTGTACTTAAATATATATATATATATATATATATATTATTTAAATAATTTATTATAGTTATTCAATTTTCAATTTAAATATTGTATTCAATTCCGCCATTATGTTTGATTGTTTTAAAATGCAAAATGCTTTTTTTTTGTTTATTTAAAAAAGCTGATCTGTTTACTTGCAGATTAATTAGTGTTGATATTCGATTTATTTAATTTGTTTTTAAATTTTAAACCATAGAGGTTGGTTCCTAGAAAAATTAAGAGTCACTTTAAAATTTTTTCAGACCCATGAAAATAATTTTTATTATTTTGTTGTGAATGTTATTAATATAACTTTCATCTTTTATATTCTTTTAATCTTTACCTTTTATCTCCTTGTAATCCTTTTTCTATTTATATATTAGAAAATGAGGATTCTAATCTCTATATATTTATATATATAAAAGTATACTACTTATAATAAGGATGGAAAAAAATAGAAAGGTTGGAAATGATGATTCAAAATAGGTAAATAGGATGCTTATAGTTGTTGGTAAGTGCATTGGATACGGAATTGGTATGTTTACGTTAGTGTGAATATGGTTTGGTCATGATAGGCATGATTTGGTCATGTTTTGGTTGAGATTTGGTGTGGATTATTGATGTTGGGTAAATTGTATGTTTTGATGTATGGTTCTGAGTTTAATTGTAGGTTCTCAAGGGTGAACCAAATTGGTTAGGTATGGAATGGACAAGTGAATGGAGATTTTTGACATTTTTGACAATAAGGTATCGATACTTGAAAATTTTTATTAGTTTTTCAAATAAATAAAATGTCAAAACGGTATCGATACTAGACTAAAATATCGATACTCTACATCTGGTACCAATACTTTATAAGGGTATCAATACATTTGGTTTTTATTTGATTTTACAAAAAAAAAAAAGAATCTTAAAACAGTATCGATACTTAAATGGGCATCAATACTTCTTAAATAGGTATTTGTACCATATGACAAGTATCGATACCAGTGATTTAAAAAAGAATTTTCAAACATCGAAGCTTAAAACGGTATTGGTACCTACCTATGGGTATTGATGCTTGTTATGAAATTTTAGAAAATTTGCAAATAAGTCCTATTTCATGGTCGAGTTAACTAAAAAGTTGTTGTAAGCTCAATTAAAGTTTAGATTTAAATTTTTATCATATTGCTTATGAATTTATAATAGCTGTGAATGTATTTATAAATTATCCATAGTGTTTTTGTTGTCAGTTGTTTTGGCAACGAATGTGACATATTATAACTCAAACCCGACGATCGGCTCAGGTGACGGGTTATTACAATTTCAGTCATTTTAACATCATCATATACATATTGTTCAATCATAGAAACATTTCATATCCATTTACTACATCTTATTTATTCATAATTTCATATATATACCAAACATTACGATTTAGTTCACTCGAGGCCAAAAGTCACTATATTCATATCAATACAACAAACAAACAAAATAATACAATACAAATATAACAAGAATTAGTATTGTAAGTTCCATATAAACTTACCGAGTAAAAACAACAACGGACAAAACATCAATGACTAATTTGTAATTTTTCCTTTTCCTTGATTATCCTTCGATTGATTCAATTCTCGATCTATATGATAATTCATTTCATTTTGTCAATTCCAAATACTTTATAACATCCTATTATATCCATATGATAGTTCAATTTTATTTTTTGAATGTTCCCAAAATTTTTTCATTTTATTCAATTTAGTCCCTAAAATCGAAATTGCTATAACTTTCACATTTGAGCTTCAATTTCAAAACCGATCTCAATTTCATCCTTCTACAGCCCTCTATTCTCAATGATTACATAAATTTAACATCAATTTCCAATTTTATGCACTTTAATCCCTATGTTCAAAAATTAGCAAATTAACTTTACAAACTTGTCCTTTTTCATATCTAAGCTTAAAATCTAAAAATCACACCAATTTCATCAAGTATTCAACAATGGAAAATTTTGAAGCCTTTAACAATTTTACAAATTGGTACACAGGTTAGCTAAATCAAGCTCTCAAAAACATAAAAATTACAAGTAAAGTGATTGAGATTTCCTATCAAATTGTTGTCGAAAGCTTGAAAGCCTATGAACATATTTTTCTTTCTTTGAAACAGTGGGGAAAAAGATGGACACAGAAATGGTTTTATTTTCTTTTTATTCTTAATTGTATACTTATATTAAAATTAACAAAACTTAATTAATTAAATTAAATCTTAGTTGATCTAATACTAAACTTAATTAAACGAAAGTTAGTGAAACTATACATCATCCTCCATTAAATATTAATACTAAATAGTCCAATTGTTGAATTGATCCTTTAACTGATTTTTGACTAATTTTTATCACTTTTACAACTACATGTTTCATATGATCCTAAAAATAATAGACATGAGTATGTGATCCCAAGTTAAAGTGGCCTTTGATCCCAAATTTAATGGAATAGACCACTTTAACAGTGGTCTAATTACTTAACTGATCCTTATTTCTTTTATTAAAAATCAAGAAGATCAAAGGCCAAACTTGGGTTGTCGGTACAAATACATTTCTTTTTCAATTTCATCCTCTCATTTTACGCAATGTAATGTTGTTAATGGAGGCAATTTAATTGTTTGAACATTATGTGAAATTTAATGCTATGACAATTGTCCTATATGTCAAAACATTTGCATACATGTTTTGTTGCCACTTTCTGTTTTGATAATATGTATAAATATTTAGTTGTCTCTTCAAGTTTCATGTGATGGCTACTATGCTATTTCTTTTTATATATGAATAAATTATGGCCAATAGTATATAAGTCCAATGAAAATTGTGCTCCTAAAGACATGTGTATGTCACTTCCTGACATAATTTGGCATCTATTCGGGCCATCAAAGAGCAACAAGTACCATAAAGGGTCCAATATCACTTCATGGGGGTGTGGACTACATGAGCCCATATAGCCTTCAAGAATTCTAGATGGATGAAGATAGATTAGTCCACACTTAATCACTTGAATAGAATTTAGTACGAGTAGTTGAGTGTTAGGAGAGAGTAGATCTCCACCGTTCATAGTGAACCTTGTAATTTAATCTCTACCGTTAATATCTTGGGAATTTGCCTATAAATAGAGTCTCTCGACCCTCATTTGTACACACTAATCATTTGAGTAATAAGAGCTTCCATCCTCTTAAGGTTTCTTGCTATCTTGTGTTCACTTTGCCAACCTCATTTGTTCACACATAAGTCATTTGAGTAATAAGAGCTTCCATCCTCTTAAGGTTTCTTGCTCTCTTGTTCACTTTGCCAAGTTTTTTAGGGACGATCCAGAGTAAGATGTTGACTCGAAGGTATATTTAGGCATACTATCAATCGAGTTCCAAACCTAAGGTTGAATGGTTGTTTGGATAAAGCTCTAGCATGAGACATGTATACAATCAATAAATCTAATTCAATTCTATAATATCGACTCAAGTGGTATTTCATATTCTTTTATTTATTTATTTTAAATTATCACTTATGTATGTCCTTAATCATAATCTTTTGATGCCATCTACATTGTATAAAAATATTTTTAAAAGTAAATTATTTTCTCAATAAATGTTTAAGGAGTATTTTCCAATTACGATAGAAGCTAAAAGTTTTAATCACAAAATACGGAAGGAACTTCATCAATCATCATTAATTAATGAATATCTTTTTAAAATCGAGGGAATAAAAGATTTTGTTTTCTTTCTTGTGTCTCATTCAATCAAATGACACGAGAATTTTTTTAATTTTGTTATAGAACTGTTTCACTCAATTAATAAATTTATTTTAATTTTATAAAAATGATCTTAATTAGATAGCAATATTTAAAACTTTAATTTTCAAACTTTTTGACAATATTTATTTAATAATGTACTGATTTTGGACATTATAAGAGTGTTGAAACTTTTTTCGCACATAATTAACTCATGGACCTAAATATTTTTCACCAAATTTCAAAATAGACCCAAAAATATCTTGTAAAGGAATTTTAAACTAATATTATTTTTACAAAAGATAATTTTATAAATGTCTGATCATACCTAATAAAAAAAATCAGTGAAGGATTATTTTTAATAAATCTCCTGTTTTAGTAACAACATTGTGTTTCGTAAAAAAATTTAAAATTCCACTACTTATTAATTTTAATTGAAAATGGGTGAGGACACCATCAATAAGTCTCTTACAACTATTATTGTCGGTCAGATTACATATGAAAAATTAGTTATTTATTCATTTCTTTAGTAGTGATATGAAGAATGGGTCAGAAATATTTTAAAGATAAGTTTAATTTTTATAAAAAAAATTACAATTTTTTTCTCTCTTTTCTTTATTTTTTAACACGGTGTCACTTCTAGCGTTGAGTTATGTTAACGTAAGAATAGGGCAGACAATGAAGACAAAAAGCAAAGAAAACTAAAGTGCTTGTAAGTTGCAACAATCTTGCAAGATTTCTAGAAGTTAGGAAATCTCCGTTTACCACTCATCTTTGGTGTTGAAATGCAAGGGTAGCCTTGGTTTTTCACTACATCTTCAAAATTCCAGGGCCAGCTAGCAATTCTTTTCTCTATAGAAGTTTAAAACTTAACCACTTCCCTTTTTTCTTTTAAACATTTTACAAAAAGAAAGATACATTGAGAGAGTTTGGCTATGAGGAGATCGAATGCAAGCGACTATTTTGAGTTTGATACAGAAGGGGGCAATGCTGAGTCGTTTTATAGACCGTCAAACGCAGAGGTGGTTCTGCAAGATGAGGAAGATCTTATGTGGGAAGCAATCTCTCGATTGCCATCAATGAAACAAGGGCGTTTCGCAATTTTGAAAAGGACTTCGTCGGAGATTGAACATGATACAGAAGGAGGAGAAAGAGAAAGTGGAACTGCGGAGACGATTGATGTGACGAGGCTTGATCGATCTAGAAGAGAACTAGTTGTAAAGAAAGCGTTGGCTACCGATGATCAAGATAATTATAAGCTTCTCTCTGCCATTAAAGATCGCCTTGATAGGTAACCCGTTTCCGTTGCGATATTACTAATTTTGATTTTTAATTACGATTTATTCACTTCTTTTTCTTCACAAATCACAAATTTTAATTTTGGCCATTTAACATTTTAAAACTCGTTTACTTCTTATTTTGATTTTTAACTTGTGAAAAAAAAAGAGTTGAATAACTAAAACTAGTAATCTAACTATTGAGTGTTGATGTAGTGTAAGGCTTTACTGTATTTTTAGAGAAAGAATTTAAGTTTTAATTTTAGAGACAATATTACTAAGACGGATAGTAATGAAGTATTAATTTTTGTTACTATGTATAATAGACATGAAAAATATCTAAATTAAAAATTCCTAAAAATATAGGGTAGAGAATAAAAACTTGTTATTGAATAAAACATGCTGGAGTTGGTGGCATTAAATTTTATGGGTCAAAATTTTCTATTAGTTTCTGTACTCTGCTTAAAATTTAAATTTAATCCTTTCACTTTAAATTGGTCACTTTTAATTGTTGTACTTTTGGAATTGATAGTTTTAGTCCATTTATTTTTTGAATTTCGAAAGTTCAATTTTGAATATAGTAACAGTTAAATCTACTTAAATTTATGATTAATCATTTACTATTCATAAAGTTGTATATTTTATTTATGTTCTCAAATTATTATAAGAAAATTCTCACTCGGCTCTTTAACTAACTTTTCTATCACTTTGATCTTTCTACTTTTTTTCCATCATTCAAGTTAGCCCCTTAGACCATTTTCCGTTAGAAAAATCTGGCCTAAATGTTTAAGTCAAACAAAAATAACATGTGGGCACTTAATTCTCCTTATTTTAATGCATAAAATGCCATAATGTAATTTTGATTTCTTTTTCTTGGTGTACCCTTTTCAGTCACTTAATCCACTAAATCCAACCATTTTTCGTCTTTATTAATCATTCCACTTGTAAAACTTCTTCACCTTTCTAGATATCTCTGTCTCTTTTTCTTATCACTATTTCCCCACACATACATATATATATATATATATATAACACTTCAGTTCACATTCCATCATTGAACTTCATTGAATAAAATGCCATCTAGCTGCTATACTTCACACTCCTCTTATCTTCAAGCAACCAACACACCTAAAGCTACAAGACAAAATACGGGTTCAACAATGTCGGGTTTAGTTTCTTTGTAATTATCAAGAAAACTCAATGCTCCAATCGTGGAATTTCCATTGGTTTCTTGGTCCATCGTTGCTACTTTCCTCTCAAAATCTCTACCAAAGACGAATAAGAAATCAAACCCGTTTCTTCCTTGTCTTTCATTATGTTGGAATCCGATGAACTGAGTGATGAAATGCACATCCCAAAAAGTGAAGCAAATGGAGAAAAAAAGGGGAAAGAATATTAGAAAAAAATGGACTGGAAAACGGATGAGTCCAAGAGATTCCTAAGGAACCCTTCGATTGAGGCCAAGATATGAAAATATAGGGGATACTTAGTTTTCCTTGGGTTTTATAGGAAAAGTAAGCTAGCAAGTTGAAGGAGGAGAAAAACGGAGCCTAACGGTGGCCTTCGGTCGAAGCTTCGACGTCAAAAAGAAGTGGATGGAGTAAGAATAAAATGAGGAAGCTAGATTTCTATGATACAAAAAAATTAATTGATAGAGAGAAGGGAAGAGAAAACATAATAGAGGAAGAGAGAAGAGAAACAAATTCCTAAGATTTTCCATGAATGCTTGACTGAAAGCATGACTAGCTCTTAATGGCCAATCAGGGAAGGCAATTAATAAGTCGTTGCCAAGTTTGTTAGTAAAGCTGTTATAACAACCCAGATGATACCCACCATATCACTTAACCCTTTACAATCCAAAATGCCCCATATCACTAAAGCCTTTTTATTGTCTAAACTCACCGTTTCATTAATACATTTTAAACAAAAATTAACTAACTTTTAAATTCCATAACAATTGGTTCCTCCTTTAAAGCATCCTTGTGCTCAAGGATGAAAAGAATGAAACCTTTTTTGTAGCTCTACCAAATTCTCCCACATGGCATCTTCTGGAAATGCATTGGTCCATTCGATCAACACTTCAGTTACTACCTAGTTGCTTCTCGATTACGTAAGCTTCTATCCATAGTGGCTACACTTGACATGCTAGCAAGGTAATGTAAATATATGAGAGGACTATAAGATCCCTCGCTCGACCTGGTCGCCGGGTTCGAGCTATAAGATGCTACAACCGTTGTCGGAATAATCATTGATAAATACAATGTAAATATTTTATTTAAACATAAGTTCATGCAAAGTATGATACACACTAAAAATCGAGTCTCAATCGATCTTATGAAAGTTCTAAAGTTGACTCGAGCAAGTAGAAGGACTAATTTGTAAACTTCTCAAAATTTAAGAACAGGTATCGATACCCATATCAGGTACTGATACCATTTTTATCTTTGATGTTCCAAAAATTAAGATAAATCAAATGTTATCGATACCAAACTTATGGTACCAATACTTCTCTCTAGGTACTAATACATTACCTTGGTATCGATACTGTTTTCACATTCTGCTACTTTTTGTAAAAACAAAACAAGGTCAAATGTACCGATACCCTTGTAAAGTATTAGTACCTGATATAGAGTATCAATACTTTAGTTCGGTATCGATACCATTTTGAGGTTAGAAGTTTGGAAAATTTAGGAAAAATGCTAAGTACCAATACCTTTATATAGGGTATCGATACTTTAGAGCCAGAATGTCAAAATCATACATTTTGGTCATTTTTTTCATGCTTAAATCAATTCAAACTCAAATGGTGCTTAAAAGCACACTTCAAACTTGCAAAACACCAAACCAAAACATGTATACATCATATAATCACCTAACCAAAACATTTCCAACTTGAAAAATTCACAAATCATTCACAAATTGCACACCGCACATCATGTTCTAACTCATATGTTTTGAATAATCCAAAATGCTAAAATATGGTACTAAACCATACAATCAACTCAAACAACATGTACTTAGATTAACCATGCATTTAGCCTTTTCATGCCTTTCTTATTCCATGCATTTTTATTCACCAAATACTATCCATACAACTAGTCATCAATCAAGCAATTTGCCAACTTGTAACTATGACAAAATCAAATTCATTTATTCATATATGGTACTAAACCATACAATCAACTGAAACATGTTCTTAGCATAACCATGCATTTAGCCTTTTCATGCCTTTTTTATTCCATGCATTTCCATTTACCAAATACTATCCATACAACTAGCCATCAATCAAGCAATTTGCCAACTTGTAACTATGACAAAATCAAATTTATTTATTCTTATATACCATACTAATGCCATATTGCAAATCACACTTACATATTCTATAAGTTTAGCTAACATTAAGAGACACCTATATACATGCCACATAACCACACGTAAAACATTCAAAAGGCTATTGAAAAGACAACTGGAGAGTGTGAGTTTCGAAGTGATCTGATCGATACGTTCTACAAATGAACAAACTATAGAGAAAAGAAAAAACAACAAAGTAAGTAATTTGTATGCTTAGTAAGTTCATAAGCATAAAACATTAACTTTCCTTACTTTACAATTGTACATAACATATTATTCAATTTGACAAATGGGACCTAAACATGTTAATACAAATTCACAAGGTGAGCTTTCATACAATTATGTCATATAACGAATCAACATGTAACATTTCATTTCACTATAAGTCAACATTCCAATGTCATTTTTCATAATTAATCTAACTCATTACCAGATGCTTATCAAGCTCAATTCGTTTCAATATCATTTCCGATATATATGACCTTTTAGCTTGATGAACTTAGTAAATAAACTCGAATACAGGTAACTACACCACTCCAAAGAGCACCGTAGTGCTAAACAAATGGACATAAAGTGCTAAACAGAGGGAATCGAAGTGCTAAACCCATACAAGTGCGCAACTATCCCTATTCACATGCCAACTGTATCCTAATCTTTACTACGTTCATACGGGCACCACTTTGTACATATATGATCAATTATTTAAAATTTAGTTCATGTCTCACCTTTTTGTCCCATTTTGTAAACAATTCCTTTTATAATCAAATAGTCATGCATTCATAATTCAATTACACTACAAGTTAAGTACAATTACTTCATATGAACTTACCTGAAAAAATTAACAATTAACAAGATGTCGAAGACTAATCCTCTAATTTGCCTTTTCTGCTATTATTTACGGTTTGGTTCAAATTCCAATCTATATGATAATTCATTTCAATTTATCAATATCAAACATTTTACTAACATTCCATGGTATGAATGAACCTATTTAACTTTTTATGAAACCCCTAAAGTTTTAAATTTTATTCAATTTAGTTTTTAAAACTTAAATAGTCATAACTTTCAAAATTGAGCTACGATTTCAAAATTGATCTCAATCACATCCTTCCATCACTCTCTTCTATCTATTAACATAGAAATTTCACCTCACTCTTTACTAATTTTACACTTTATTCCTTTATGACAAAACTGACAAATTCACTTTACAAAATAGTCCCTTTTCACTTCTAAGCATAAAATCTAACAATTTGGTACCAAAAGCTTTCAGAAATCATCAATGCAAACTTTTAAAAACTTTAACAGTTTTACAAATTGGTATACGGGTCAGTTAAATCAAAGCTCCCAAGACCTTAAAAACATGAAATTTACAAGAAACAGACTTATAATTACTTACCAACTAAAGAATAAAAGCTTGAAACTCAAACCCCTTTATTTCTTAGCTATGGATGGTCAAAGAAGAGAAAAAAGATGAAAATATGATGATAAGTGTCATCTTTTTCTTTTATTTTAGCTTATATACCATGTTTAACTTTAATTAATTAAACTAATTAAACTTAATTAAACCATAATCACCATTAGCTTAAGATAGTCTATTTTAACATCACTATCCACTAACTATCATAAGAAATGGGTTCAATTACTCAATTGGTCCTTTAACTACATAAAAATCCACAATAATTAACTTTTATCGCTTTTACGATTTAGTCATTGTACATTAATTAACTATCAATTTAATAAAATTATTAGACCCCAATTCTATATACTACTAAATTAGACTTGTAAATATGAAAATTAATATTTACAGTCTCGATGACCAAAATTGGGATTTTGAAACCACCGTTTTCGACATCACTAAAAAACGAGCTGCTATAAGAATTTTGCCCATAGAAAAGCCTTATAAGGTGAAGTTCCAATTGTTGAATGGAGTGAAGTGTTGTACCATCATTTAGCCAAAGCCAGTCATAACATCCATTCTCTAGGTTTCTCATTAGACATGCACCTCAAATACCCCTCTAGACATCTGTTCAACACCTCTATTTGCTGATCAATTTCAGGGTGGTAAGTTATAAAAAGCTTCAATTTAGTGCCTAACCTTTTAAACAACTTTTGCTAGAAAGTAGAAACAAAATCTTGTCCTTATCAGACAAAATTGATTTTGGAGCCCCATGGAGTTTGTAGATGTTATTGAGGTATTCCTAAGCTATTATGACTATTGTAAAGGGGTGTGAGAGGGCCATAAAATGACCATACTTGGTCAATGTGTCAACCACCAACAGGATGGTGTCTTTGCCTTTTGAATTAGAAAGGCTTTCTATGAAGTCCACGCTGAATTTTGCCTATGTTCGATTAGGAATTGGTAGTGGCTATAGCAACCTAGGTTTAGCAGCATTATCACTTTTACACTTCTAACACACCTCACACTCTTTCACCCATTACTTCACTTTATTTGTCATGCCCTTCTAGTACAACAAGCTGGATAAATGACTTCTTGTGATATGAACTCTTAAAGGACCTCCCGATGCACTACTATGGAAATATTCATAACGCTATTCATCAACTTACCATTTACCCTTGTTGTAATCTTACCCTTTCTTCTAATGTACTTACCATCCTAAGAATATTTTTGGTGCAAAGTAGGATTCACATCTATGTCAGATTGAATCCTTTGTAACTTAGAATCAATTTTCCATGAAATTTAAACTTCAAAAAATAACTCAAACAATGAGGAACTGGCACTCATTTGGTTTAGATGCAAAAAAGACTCCATTGGCTTCCTTGGCAAAGTACCATCCACAATATTATGCACCCATTTCCTATACACAATGTCATAATTGTATCCCAACATTTTGGCCACCCATTTTTGTTGGAATAAAGTGATAGGTTTCTTTTAGATCTCAACTTTGATGGTATGTTCTAATATTAAAATATGTACCAACTAGGTAAGCACTTCATTTCTTGACTGCCATGAGAACTGTCAACATCTCATTGTCATAAATGAATAAGGATTGATTCTTGATACCAAAAGCCTTAATTATAAAAGCAACAGGCTTCCCTCCTTGGTGTAAAACAACCTTACACCATGCCACAAGCATCTATTTCAATACAAAATTCAGATTTAAATTCAATAAGTACAAGGACAGGAGCAAAACAAACTATCTTATTCAATTGTTGAAAAGCTTGAGTGGCTTGCTAATTGAGTTTCCACTTATTTTTCCTAAGAAGATTAGTAAGAGGCTTGGCCAACACTTCATAATGTTTGAAAAATCTTCTGTAATACATAAATAATCCCAAGAACCTTTCAACTCCTTGATAGACTAAGGCACAAGCCAATTGGCCACACAATCCACCTTGGAGGTGTCCATAGCCACACCCCTTGGAAATGATATGCCCCAAGCATTCCACCTTATAGGCTCTAAACTTATATTAGCTCATTTTGGTATAAAGATAGTGCTGCTCAACAAAGTAAGGACCTCCCTTAAATGAAGCAAATGATTAGACCATATAGCTAAATAAATAAGAATTTCATAAAAATAGACAACCTGACATTCTTAACAAAGGCTTGAAAAAAACATTTATAAGAGCTTGAAAATTGGAGGGAGCATTAGTGAGGCCAAAAGGCATCACAAAGAACTCATAGTGACCCTCATGAGTTTTAAATGTAGTCTTGTGGATATCTGGTTCGCATATCCTGGTTTGATGGTACCCTGGCCTCAAATCTAGCTTGGAAAAGTAAGTGGCAACCCAACTCATATAGGAGCTCCTTAATCATAGGTGTGGGAAACTTATCATTGATAGTGAGTTGATTCAACTATTTGTAGTTAACACACAACCTTCAAGAGCTATCATTCTTATTGACCATCACAATTGGAGAAGCAAAAGAACTGTTGCTATCCCTAATGGTCCAACCCTACAACATTTCCTTTATCTTCCTCTCAATTTCATTTTTTGTATAGCAGGGTATCTATAGGCTTCACTTTCATAACTTGTTGTTCATCCTTCAAAGAATCTTGTGATCTTGCAATCGAGTTGGAGGCAAACTTGTTGGTTCTTTGAACACATCATTAAATTAATCCAATAAAGCCTTCAAATTTACTTGAAAGGAAGGAGTAGAAATAGTCAAAGTGGCCTAATCTTTGGTAGCCATGACTATAAAGAAAAGGTCCCAATTAATTTCCCACAAAAGAGAGAGACACCTCATAACTTTTTTCCCATGCAAGAGATGGATAGCTCCAGGCACAATCCCTTGCAACATATAGACTTTCCCTTAATGAAGGAACTGTATGGTTAAGGTGGCAAAATCCCACACTATGCGCACTAATGATAACATCCACTAAAAACCATGGACTTTATCACATCCCTTGAAAGGAAGGGCCACAAAATCAATAAGAAAATGAGCCATTTCTACCTTCCAAGCTATATCCCTACATAGGCCACTAATGGACACTGTCTTTCTGTAAAACCCCCCGACTCGGTCTAGGAGTTTCGGTTAAGTTGAAGGGGTAACATTTAGACCACCGAAGTGATCTTGTAAAGCCATTCTTTTGCTTGAGTTAATTTTGTATAAAAATAACTCTTTTTGTTTGTAGAAAAAACATTCATTAATTTAAATTGGCTTTACTTAGCATTTTGATTACAATATTATTAATATGGAGTTTTGAAAAACGATTAAGGTTTTCAAGGAAAAGATTTATCAAAACTTGTATTTTGTAAAGCAGTGGAAAACGTTTAAAGTAATGGTTTTCTAAACCAAAAAGCATGCAAATATCAAATTATTAACTAAGTGTCACGCCTTAGAATAAATAAGCTTAAACAACTTCACCCTAGATATAAAAGCTAGAAATAATTAATAATTACAACCTCGAAAATAAAAAAATTAAAGAAAACTTTAATAAAAACTTTAATAAAAACTTTAAAATAATAATAACGAAAAATGAATTGCTAATCCGAGGCTCCTCCGTTTCCTTTTTGGTCCTAGTTTTCTATGCTTCCTGAGAGGAAAAGAAAGGGGGAATGAGTTTACAACGACTCTATATGAGATTAATCTTAAACCATTATATATAATTAATCAAATAGTATAATATTTATTTCATAGCATAATAGCATATTAAACATAATGTAAGAAACATATAGTAAATCAATGCACATACATAATATATTTATGATGCAATTCACATGCAAATTTCTGACCAGTCCATCCTAATCGCCCTCGAGCATCGCTCAACACACCAAAAACACATATAAAAAAATGACCATCCAAGATTTATTTTTCAGTGATGGTGCTCGTTCACTTGTCATCTGTGACGGTGACCTTTACTACAATAACTTACCATCCTAATTGCTCAATTTTTATGGCTTTTTACTACAATTAACTATCATCCTGATAGACCCAGTTTGGTGGTTTATGAACCTACCATCTCGACTTATTTGTTTTGGATGACATTGCCTCCTACTTCATGTAGTATTGACTTTCAGTGTGGAGTTAAATTAACATTGTCTCCTACGAAACTCATCTATCCTTAGTACCCAATTTCATGTAATTATGCACATATACTCATCATATCCTACTCGTTAACAATATTTGATGCTATGCTTATTTAGTACTTTTATTGTCACATACTATCATTAGCCGACATGCTATTATGTATTTATTCATAACTATATTCACATATACTCATATAATTTGTGCGAGTAGAAACAAACAATGTCACATGTACAAAATTTTTATGTGAACTATCCAGCAGGGGCGAAGCTAGGGGGCTGGCATGGGCCTAGGCTCCCCCTAAAATGTAAAAATACTATTTAGCCCCTTCAAATTTTTAAAAATTTAAATTAGTAAAGGTAAAATTGTACTTTGGCCCCGCCTAAAATTATAAAAATTTGATTTAATCCTTTACAAATTATAAAGATATAAACTATAAAAAATTAAAATTTCATCCGGCCCCCCTAAAAAATTGTTCTGCCTTCGCCCCTACTATCAGGCCTAATTATCTAGCACATATACGCATATAGGCTCACATGTACCAAGGGTTCGCACAACATTTAGTCTCACATGTAACAAGTTTGCATGTAATAAAATAACTCACATGTAATCATATGACTTCGCATGTAATAAGCTACAGGTTCACATGTAACAACAGATAGGTTCGCATGTATTAACATATAAGTAGTGGTTCGCATGTAATTATAGATGCATGTAATATTCTACAGGTCCGTATGTAACAACAATTCGGGTTCGCACATGATAATCTATAGGTTCACATGTTTATTCTAAGAGCTCGCATACTAATTCCTATATAGTTTTGCATAAAGGGTTCGCAATAGAGGCTCGCCTATAGGGTTTCAAATGCAAGGGTGGTTTGTAAAGGGTTCGTAGGGGGTTCATATGGGGTTCACCTACAAACTACTCTCTTTCTAACTCTACAATTAGTCATTCATAATTATTTAAGTTTAGATCCCACATCTGATTTGAAGACACAAAAACCTTAATTTGAAAGCAGAGGTTGAAGATCTACTTGAGGGAAAGGGATGATTTTAAAACTTTCACTCATTTTTCTTTGAAAATTGATTTGGAAAGAAAAGAGCTTGAGGATGTTTTTCTTGAAATTTTCTAGGTAAAAATTCTAGTGTTTGATTCAAATTGGCTATTTATAAAACTATTTTCCCTAATTGAAATAGGTTTTTGGAGTTCATGTAGAATTAAGACTATTTTAAATTAAGGACTAAACTTTTAAAAAATGATTTTTGGTTGGGCTAATTTTTAAATTCGACACTTCTATGAGGTAAAAATAGGAAAATAAAATATTTTAGTTGAATGTACACAAGGGGTTTCGAATTTAAAACCTATGGGTAAGCTAAGGTTAAGGCTTTATCACTGATCCCAAAAACTCATTCTTGCTAATTTTTTTAACAGAGATAATTTTTAAGGCATTCTAACTCTCTTATCTTATGCTTTAAAAGGAAAAAAATAATTGTAAAACTTCATTTTATTCTTATTTCTTCTAGGCCCATTTTTGGGATACGACACCTTCCATCTGTTGTAGTCACTCTGAGTTTAAACTATTGCAAAACAGAAAAAAAAACAAGGCTTATAACCAAGGCTCCATCAATAAAATTATGTCTACTACTAGAGTTTACTAAAACCACTACCCTTTTATTACCAAACTGAGCAGTGACGCTCATCATGTTGGGTCTTTGAGACCCTTGCATAACATGAAGGTAGAGTACATATGAATTAGTTAGGCTGGGTCAGGTTGGACTTCTTCCAAATGCTTTTGACATTCCAAGAATTCTTCTTTATCCCTTGTAGGAGTAGGATCTAGCAAGATCTGGTGCAACTAGGACTTGGTGCACTTATGTCCAGGAACATACTTGGCATTGCACCAAAAACACAAGCCTTTCTTTTTTCTTTCCTCAATCTCATTGGGAGAGGGGAACTTGGCAAAAGGTTTGGTAGTGTTGGCAGTAGATCAAGTGGGATTAGAGGCTTGGATACTGGTAGGAAAGTTTGAGGGCTTTAGGAAAGATATGGGAGTAGGAAAAAAAGTAGAGGTGCGAATAGGAAAACTTGGCATAGGGAGAAGGCATTTCCTTTAGGTATTTGGAAAGAATGTTTTCTACCTGCCGAGCTAGTAAGAACCCTTCAACTAGATACTTGGGTTTAAAAAACGTAAATATTGGCCAATCTCAGGTTTCAAGTTACTGAAAAAATGCTAAGGGCATAAGCCTCTGAAAGTTGTAATTGGTTTAAGAGACTTACAAAAGAGTCATGATAGCTACCAACAAATCCCTTTTTCTTCAAAGAGAACGGATCAGCCATGGGATCCTAGAAGACCTTTGAACCAAATCGATCCCTTAAGCTTTGAACATATAAATCCCAGTTGAGCAAGTGGAAGAACCCACCCTGCTGTTGAGTGTAAAAAAGGCTCCAGTCTAATGCCTTTCCTTCTAGATGCAACATGATTGTATACTTTAATTGTTTTAGGGACCCCTTCTCCCTATAAATATTGCTCCATATTGGCCCACCAATACCATCCTCGAAAGTCAGTCCCATCAAACTTAGGACAATCAAGCTTGCAAGGACAAGATCAAACCTCCATTGAAGCATATTGAATTAAACGTAAACTAGCATCGTCCAAGGAAACTATAGGAATAATAATAGTAGGAACTTTAGGTGGAAAACCTAGAGGAGCATCCCCAAGTATTCCTTTACCCTTATCCTTTGCAACATGAAACCAACAATAGGATCAAATTTTCCCAAGCATTGTTCAAAAATATGCTTCATCTCATTCTTGAGTTCAACACGAAAATAATCTTGAAAACTTGCCAAACGAGCCTCCAATTTCTTGTCCAGATCAATCTGTAACTTGGAAATTTCCTATTTTAGTTGCCCCGTCTTTGCTTGAGTACCTGTAGTAACACTATCACCCACTAAGAAGGAACAATAGGCTTTGATACCTTTGATATGGAAGAATTAATTTATAGAGAGAAGAGAAGAGAAGATAAAATAGAGAAAGAGAGAACATAAAGAAATTCCTTAGATTTTTCTTGAATGATTGACTAAAAGCATGAATGGCTCTTAATGTCCAACCAGGGAAGGCAGTTACAAAGTCGTTCCCAAGGTCATTACTAAATCTGTTTTAACAACCTAGGTGATCCGCACTGTATCACTTAACTTCCTTACAATCCAAAATGCCTCGTATCATTTAAACGCGTCATTTCATTAATGTGTTATTTAAACAGAAATTAACTAACTTTTAAATTCTGTAACATTTTACTAGAGGTTGGAGTTAACCCTAGAAAGAAAAAAAGAAAAAAGGAGAAAGATAACGTCTTGTGCTTGGCCGGAGGAAAAAAAATGGTGGTGAGCGACAACGGTGTTCATGTAACACCTATGGTTTCACTTTGGCCAGAAAAGTTGGATTTTTTTAACGAAAGAAGAGAAATTAATAAAGAAAAAAATCGAAATGTTTTATTATTAATAAAAAGGAATTGAAATCAAATGTTGGCATTTGAGTCATTAAAGTGACTTGAATTAGTTGACCATGTGTATAGATTTGATCGGCTTAAACGACCACATAAAAAAAATTAACGAAAGCGGTCAAGGGGCTAACTTAAGCAACAAAATGAAAGAAGAGGGGGTAAACTAACAAAAAATAGTAAAAAAAGAAGGCTAAAGTGAGAATTTCCTTATAGTACAATGGCCAAAAATGATATTAAGCCTTTTTTATCATCATACTTTATGAAATTTGAAATTTTAATTTGGATGCAAACTATAGTTACTAATCCAATAACTAGCCCTTTGTGAGTAACATGTGGAAAAAAATTATGTGAAAATATGTTTGACATATCAAACTTTGAAAATAATATAATGAATTTAACAAATGTCGTTTGGTTAGTCTTTGGATTTAAAATTTGAAAAATACAAGAACTAAAAATGACTAAAGTAAAGTATAGAGATTAAACCCAAACTTACACATAATACAAAAACTAAAAGTTGAATTTAACCAATTTTATATAAAAGATATTTATACTAGTTTTGTCTATAATTATCCAAAACTTAATAATGATTTTAATTAGAATAAAAAGGTGTAAGAGAATGAAATCTTGGGAATTTTAAGTTTTAAGTTTGAGTTTATAGTAAGTTAACCTTTAGATTTTTATGGTTATAGTTAATTTAATTTGAGTGTAGTCGATATGGAATTAATTATTCAGTTCAATACTTAAAATGATTGATTTTTATTAGAACTATTAATATAATTGCAACTTCAAAATAATTATAATAAAAAAACATTTTTATACTAAATACTGAAATTTCAAATTATTATTTGATATATAGGTAATTAGCTGTAAATTTAGTGTGTAAATTTTTGCAGAGTTGGATTGGAGGTGCCAAAGGTTGAAGTAAGGTTCCATAATTTAAACATCGAAGCCAACGCTCATGTCGGGTCAAGAGCTTTACCTAATTTACTCAACGTTACTCGTGATTTCTTCGAGGTTAGTAACTTACATATCTTTCTTGTTTTTTGTCTTTTTTTGTTAGTATGATGGATGGATATTCGTTGATATTATATTAATAACCACAATAATGTTGTTTTATAGCGTATCCTAATAGGATTGAGGATTTTGCGTCCTAATAAATGTCGGTTACACATATTGAAAGACATCAGTGGTATTGTTAAGCCAGGAAGGTAAAGACTCGCTACTTGCATGTGTTTTAATGTATAAACCATTTAATATAAAAGCTTGGTAGTGGTTGGACATTAGTAACTTGTTGTTTTAGGATGACGTTGCTTTTAGGACCACCAGGATCGGGCAAATCGACCTTACTTTTAGCTCTTGCTGGGAAACTTGACTACAAATCTTTGAAGGTAAGTATCAACCTACGAGCAAATCACATGCTTGTTACTGTCATTTTCACGAATCACTCGGTATCGCCTTTCAACTTGCTTTTCTCCATATACAAAAAGTTTTATTTTACGCTTTGCAGGTCAGTGGTGATATTACATACAATGGCACAAACCTCAATGAGTTCTATGTAAGAAGGACTTCAGCATACATTAGCCAAACAGATAATCACTTACCAGAGCTAACTGTTCGAGAAACATTTGATTTCGCTGCTAGGTGTCAAGGTGCAAGTGAAGGCATGGCAGGTTTGTCTACTTCCAATATCGAAAAATATTATATTTTTGTTAAAAGCAATCTAAAATATATTTTTGTGCTAAATTAATTCAAATATTATGATATTAATTTGGTATCATGAAGTTTACAACTTTAGGAAAGAATACTTAATGTAGTAATTTTAAAGAGTGTTTACAAGTACTATTCGACAGAAGAACCCACAAACATTTTATTTATATCTAGTTTAGGCAGCTAACGTGCACCAATTGGACCAGAATTTTTGTTCACTGACTCCATCTGGCTTCACCCCTCTCCAAGATTGTGTTTTACACCCCTCTGACGTTAAAATATCTTCCAAGACTTTATATTTTTTATATATTTAGAATTTTATTAATATATTTTTATTTCAAGAAATTTAATTGTTTTATTTTTTAATTTAAAAAATTACAATTCCAATTATTCAAACATTTATAATTATTCTATTAAATTAAACTTTTTTATTTTTTGACTTCATGAGAGTTTAAACATGAGGGTTTATTCAAATAGAGACACTTGCGTGCCCATATGTGGGCTGTCACTAGTTCATGTCAAGGTCCACTCTAGCTACTCCCATCACATGGCTCCCATCACTTTATCGTTGACTCTAAAAAGGAAGAGTCAAGACATATTCAATTACATCCAAGTAGAGTACTCCACAACTTTACTATAGTAGGACACTAGTGGCGATGGGCCCGCGTCTAAACTCTTTCTTTACAAATCCTTTCTTTCTCCAAAGAGTACAAGATTCTGGAATCACGACAAAGACCTTGTCTAAGTAAAACCCAACTCTACAACCCTCCTAAAACTTCGACTAGGAGCTCTCAGAATCATTGTGTGAACCGTTCTTATAACTTACTATGCAACATCTTGCATCAACAATTAGCTTCATCTGTGAGAAGAGAACAAGAAACATGTCTTTATTGAATGAAAACAACCTAATCGTGCAAAAACCAAGGATATTTAACTAAGCTACAACAACAATATAACCCATCTATATCATTTCAAGCAATAGACCAACAAAAACCTACATGTCGAGGATATCGAACCAGGGTACTCCAATATGGTTACTAGTGATCTTGTTTGGCTATGCTGATTCTTAGCCTTTTTAGATCAACCGGCCAGAGGTCCCACGATTCTTTGTTGCAATAATCAAGCGGCTTTGGATATTGCCGCCAATTCAGTTTTTCATGAGCGCCTTACATCCCCTATAACTTCAATTATCAACAACACCTCACAACAATATTGCCCACTATTCCTTCCACAACATTATCCAAGGAATAAAGATCAATTGCCAGTCCCACGACACTACCAAGGATACTAAGAACCAGTACCAACACCACCACTATTTGCGACAAAAGATCTTGTAGTCCAAAATTCCACCCTAAATTGCCAAAAATACTCTAAGATGCAAGGTCAGCTAAAAATCATCCTCATCCAATTCGAGTAAAAGTATAAATAAACAATGAAATGCCAAATCATCCAAGAGCTTTAACTTGGCCAAACCATTTGACATTCGAGAGAGAATCTCATATAGCAAATTGACCACATTCCGACGTGCGTGTGGTGGGGCTTGTAAAACTGCAATTAAATATAAAATTGAAATGCAGTATCTGCAAGTATATATGTAAAATTGTAATATAGTTAAAGTGTTACAACGGAACATTGGGAAGTATTGTGAGGATCGTACCTAAGGGAGGTCTGCCTAAACTAAATTGAAAATTAACACACTACTAGGTCTAAATACTAGTTACGTACTAATTATAATATGACAAGAAAATAATAACAAGAAGATTTATCAAAGAACATACAAATAATTAAGAAAATGAAATAATTGAATTTCAATCAAGTTAAGTAGATAGAAGATTAACTCGCATCTGTATTCATGATTAACTTCAGATTCAGGTTTTTAACGACTTAGCTAATGATTAACCTAATTAATACCTTTTGGCCTATAACCAGATTAATTTATCAATTCAAACTACTTATTGTTCAACCTAATAGCTTAAACCAGGTTAGGTTAAGTTGGTGTTAAATAGATTATCCTTTCGGCCTCATCTACCTAGGTTTCTTCCTAAGGTCATCAATCATAGGGTTTAATCTCGCTTAACCTATTCCAAATAAGTTGTGGTAAACCCCAACCCTTGGCCAATGACTCCTATTTCTACTTGCTAATCTTCCTAGGGTTCTTAGTTCATGGTCACACTAGATGCAATTTTCCCTAATCAAATTTTGCTCATTCAAAATAAATGTAAAAACTAGAGAAGAGACGAGAAATCTAGATTCGTGAGTATTTATTGAAGCTTGATTGTTGAGGCCCTTGAATGAATGTTTATCTTGATTCGATTAAAGTAAAAACGAAAGTAAACAAGTAAAATTGCTAAAAGAACTGAAGCTAAACTTTATTTGAAATAACAAATTGTTTAAATAAAAAAACTAAATTGAAACCCTAATTCTAAGAAGAAGAATAATTAATTGCTAAAGAGAACCCCCTTAATAAGGTTCTAAGAGCTTAATATTTATAGTGTTATGTTTAGATGGTCAAATTAAGTCAAGTTACAAACTCTATAACATGCTATTTATCATTGTGCAGACGAAAATACCTTTAGTTGTAAGTTAGGCCTCCTCGGACCGGTGTCACGACATTCTAGGGCTGTTATAGCGACATTGGATATCGATTGCAACCCCTCTGTTAGTGCAAATCTTTGGTGAGAAAAATATTAAACACATGAACGAAACACAAACAAAAGCTCGAACAGGAAACGAGGCAATAGGATAATGTTCCAAGGTGTGTATCAACCCATCATCTTTAAGGTTCTATTCACCCTACCTATACTCAGTGTGCAAATAAGTTTCAAGCAAATGAACCTCGAGGATACAATGAAGCCTAATAACTATTTGCATTTTGTATTAACGAAAAAAGTCCACTAAGCACTGAGAAGAGTATAACAAGAAAATCAATTTATATAAAGAATTTCTGCAGTAATTATTTATAAAACAATCTAATAATAGTAGAAAATGGAGGAAGGATAGAAAGAACTTTTGAGAAATTGTTGGTATTTTTTCCAAATAAAATCTCACTCTTATTTACAAGAATTTTCATGTCTCTTTATAGAGACGTCTTTCAATAAGTGTATTTTCCGAATAATCACATCTTTTAAAGATACATAATTATTCATTAATATCTCTTAATTAAACATAACTATTCAAGTAATATTGTTTGAGTAGTTATAATTCTTTGTCAAAAATCAAGTGATATAACTATTGACTAATAACCAAAATATATAAGTTTTGATTAATTATACCATTTCATTTATAGTTATTGGAACACTATAAATATTTGAAAATGTTCCAACACCCTCTTGGTTCGAAGTTGGATTTTGCGACATTGAAGGCTGAATGATCCCCCTTTAGTTTCAAAGTTTGTTATCGCGACATTGGGTAGTTGTTGTCTCAACACCTATAGTTGGATGCTCCCCTTTGAGCTTCGAAGTTGGATGTTGCGACATTCCATTTGAATGTTTTGACATCTGGGGGCAGTCCATAGACTCATCGACCTAAAACGTTGTCTTGCACACTTAACCAACAAGTTAGTTTCCTCCTTAGGTCCAGACTGGCCTTGTAACGCCCCAAACTTGGCCTAGACGTTATGGCCGAATCTGGCGATGTCACATGAAATGGAATTTTGAAAACGAATTTATTATCATAAAATCGTGTTCATTTTATTGCTCTTATTAACTCAAAAAATCACTTACTCATCTAGTCAATTGTTTAAAACATAATTCGTTGTGAAAGTTTTAGAAATCATTTATTTCATGAAACTTAAGTTAATCAAGTAATTTCATCCATTTTAGAGAAACCCCTTTGTTTTCGAGAAAATCGTCTAAGGGATCGAGGGTTTAGAAAATACTTTAACTTTTAAAAACCGATTCTTCCTACGTCTAGCAGTTATGAATATATAAAAACAATAAATAATAACCACATTTAAGCCATAGTCCCAAAAAGTCCGTGAGTTACATCAACATAAACCAATAATCGTAAAACAGAAAAAAAACCATGAAAGTCCAGAACCGTGGTGACCGCCGAGTCCTCCGCCGCACCGATCTGTCTAATGTTGGGGATTACCTAAATAGATTAAACAGGAAAATGATGAGTTTTCGCAAACTCAGTGTGTAATCCCCACCGAAAACATGCACACAGCATAATATCAGAAAGCAGTCATATATTTACATTCCCGGGTCTGAACCCATTACAGAATCGGTGTGGCCCTTAGCCCACTCAGATACAGAATAAGATACAATTTAGGGCCACAGCCCATCAGATATAACATGCAGAACAGAACAGAATATCAGAATCCTACCTACCAACCTCTACACACCATATCCGACCAACCCCACTCACCATGTGGGGATAAAATCAACCCACCCATCCTTACACACCATGCTGTACTGAAACGTGGCACATAATCGGATAATTGTAGCTGAGCTGCTAGATAGCAGGCTTATTAGCCTTTCAAATGCTTTCTCCAATATCATCAACCCACCCCAAGGTAATGCAGCATACAATCGATGACATGCTATAATGCAATTAACAGATCACACATTCAAATCAGTATACATGCTAAGTGCAACACGCTTAATACATATATCACATAATCGGATCACGTAATTAGGGGTCTAAGTAATGTTTACCTACTCTATAGTAGGTCCACAGTCGACTTGAGCGACTCGTGCAACCTTACAGATCAGTTCAGAAAAATGGGCTCGCATGCCCATGTGGCCTGCCCGTGTGGCCCACATGGCCCAAATTGGCCTTGGCCATATGGATCACACGGCCTGGCCCAAAACTCCACACGCCCGTGTAGTTCACCTGTGTGGGCCCACACGACCCAATAGGTCAAGCCCATGGGTCACACACGGCCTTGCCCGACCATCACACGATCATGTCACTAACGCGTAAGGCCTGACCTCGTCGATCACACGACCGTGTTATGGCTTTCAGCCGTGCACATGGCCTACCACATGGCCTACTACACGGCCGTGTGGCGTCGACAGATACATTTTTGGCTTTCGTTGATTCTTGTTTTCTGTGTTTTTGGGTACACACCTGGTACGTTTCCGATGTAAAAGCACTCTTGAGATTTCCAACACCTAAAATTAACCAATATTAACCCAACTTAGTCACTTAATCGTCATTCAATCAAAAACTTAACGAGAATTCCCAGCCTTTAACCATTAAAACCCCTTACCTTCAAGGAGCGACGGAAATATCGCACACTTACAGCCTTGATGGTGAAACTTTAGCCGCTTGTATACTCCCTGACACCAAACAAACCCTTTATTACCTACTTAGTCATAAACAATGATAGAATTACATTAATACACAATCTTACCGATCACAGGAAAAATGATCGAGGCACTGATCGTTGTTTTGTTGAGTTTTAAAATTTATAAAGAGAATGATTGAACCTGGAAACTAACTCTGAAAATGACTTAAGGCAAGTGCACTATCAAACAGTAGTATAGCTTAGGCAAGACCGGATTATCGAACCCAAAGGAACTAAAAGTACTAATACTAACCTTCTTTCTATTATTTAGCCTAAAATAAATAAAGTTGTTGTTTAATCTAAATTTAACTAACTACTAAGCTAAGATTCAAAGACAAACAGGAATGAATTGAAGAAATAACTTTAGGAAAACTCAGTTGACTAAGATGATACCCTTAGGAAGAATCCACCTAGACTTCACTTGTTATCTAACACTGAACCAGATGATTTATTCCCTAGACTTGATCCGTAAGATTCCCTAATTTATATTAAACCCTCTCTCGAGGCGAATAACGTCTAACCCTAGGTTGATTAATTGAAATCTCTTTCTAATTAAAACCCCTAGAATCATATTAACTTGATCTATGGACTCCCATATTAGGTTTCACCCTAATCCGGAAAAAATCTCGTCACCCTATCTCTAGGTGCGCGATCAACTCCACTTAATTATGCTAGATCTAATCTTAGGCAGGGACTTTTGCTCCACCACCTAAGCACATCCAACTTGAATCAATATCCCGAAAATATTAACACAAGAATTAAGCTCACATAATTAAGAACAAATCAAGTATTTATCATTTAGTTCAGAAAAAAATAACAAGATCCGTCTTAGGTTTCATCCCCTTCAGGTATCTGAAGGGTTTAGTTCCTAAAAATAAAAGAAAACATCTCAGAAGAAAAGATAAGACAAAACATAATAAATCCCTAAAACCCCCTGAAGGAATTGAATGAGAGATCTGCCGTCTTGAGTATAATTTTGGCTTCTTGAGATAGATCAACTTGCTATCCTCGAGTGACTCCCACAAATCTGAATTTTCTGGCTCGGCTCCTTGGCCTAGCTCCCGCTAGCTAACCCCCTAAAGGAATTGCTTCGGGTGTTTATATAGGCTCTTGGAATTCTTTATTTGGCCCCTAAGTATCCTGATTCAAGTATAATTCCTACTCGGGTGTTTGAATAGGTTTTGGAATGTGTTTCTTTGCCTCTAAGTACCCTATTCCGAGTAGAACTTCTCTTGGCCAGCAGAGGACATTTGCCATGGCACACACCCGTGTGAACCGATTTCAGTCGTGGTCGAGTCTGTGAAGAGACACGCCTGTGTGTTTTGGGGTCCAGCCGTGTTAGAGTAATTAGGAGGCACTGGTGTGGTCTTGGGCCAGTGCCGTGTCGATTTCTTCTTTGTCCCAATTTGGTCCGTTTGAGCCCGCTTCTCGTTCTTTTCGTCCCTAGGTGCTTTCCTGAGTATAATACATGAAAAGAAAGGATTAAGAGCACCTTTTTACATAAATCAAAGGATAAATCATCTAAAAGTATGCTAAATGTGGGATTAAAATATGTTACTTTTATGGTTTATTAGGCACAACGAAGAAGGAATGAGCAAGGGAAACAAAAGGAATGGGGTAAGGTAGAAGAGAGGCAGATTTCGGCAAAGGAAAGAAAGGGGGAGAAACCAATGGAAAAATTCGGTAAGAAGGGAAATAAAAGAAAAACGTCAGAAAGATGAACAGTTTTGGGAAAGAAAACAAAATACAACTCTATCAGATTTTCTAATTACCTCTAAAATCCCTTAATTCTCTCCATCAAATTCCCCCTAAATCCACTACTCAGATTTCTTGTCCATCTCAAACTCTCACACGACACAAGCAAACAAAATAAATCCCTTGTTTGCGTAGAGACTCGAACTCCAGACCTCCAACTTATTTACACTCCACTTAAACACTAGGCCAGCAGGCCCCTTTCTGACATATTTTACCAATATTTAATTAAAAGCCTACTGTGTAAAGATAGGGTTTTATTCAAGGAAACACAAAAATTTTTGCCCAAGCCAAAGCTTGAACCCAAGACTTCTCAGACACTCCCAGAGCACTTAACCACTGAAGTAGATATTCATTTGTGTCACATACACACGAAAATAACTATAAAGGATTTTTGGGGCGTTACAGGCCTAACAGGTCATAAAACACACTAAAAAAATCATTTTATTTAATTGAAATGTGAAAGTACTAAGCCTATAAACTTGAATAAAAAGATCACAAATTGCTCGATTACAAGCTCATTAAGTTTTTAATAGAGCTTACCACAACAAATTATGGTAGATAAAAAATCCACTGCAAAGTAAGAAGACGTAGCTTCCTTGATCCCGGTTGACATTGAAGTCAAAATGGAGTAGCCAAAGATGAAGAATATTAGCCATTAGTGATCCTATCTCAACCTAGGTTGATTAATTGAAATCTCTTTCTAATTAAAACCCTAGAATCATATTAACTTGATCTATGGACTCCCATATTAGGTTTCACCCTAATCCGGAAAAATCTCGTCACCCTATCTCTAGGTGCGCGATCAACTCCACTTAATTATGCTAGATCTAATCTTAGGCGGGGACTTTTGCTCCACCACCTAAGCACATCCAACTTGAATCAATATCCGAAAATATTAACACAAGAATTAAGCTCACATAATTAAGAACAAATCAAGTATTTATCATTTAGTTCGAAAAAAATAACAAGATCCGTCTTAGGTTTCATCCCTTGTGTATCTGAAGGGTTTAGTTCTAAAATAAAAGAAAACATCTCGGAAGAAAAGATAAGACAAAACATAATAAATCCTAAAACCCCTGAAGGAATTGAATGAGAGATCTGTAGTCTTGAGTATAATTTTGGCTTCTTGAGATAGATCAACTTGCTATCCTCGAGTGACTCCCACAAATCTGAATTTTCTGGCTCGGCTCCTTGGCCTAGCTCCCGCTAGCTAACCCCCTAAAGGAATTGCTTCGGGTGTTTATATAGGCTCTTGGAATTCTTTATTTGGCCCCTAAGTATCCTGATTCAAGTATAATTCCTACTCGGGTGTTTGAATAGGTTTTGGAATGTGTTTCTTTGCCTCTAAGTACCCTATTCCGAGTAGAACTTCTCTTGGCCACGGCAAGGACACGGTCATGGCACACACCCGTGTGAACTGATTTCAGGCTGTGGTCGAGTCTGCTGAAGAGACACGCCCGTGTGTTTTGGGGTCCAGGCCGTGTTAGAGTAAATTAGGGAGGCACGGCCGTGTGGTCTTGGGCCCAGGCCGTGTCGATTTCTTCTTTGTCCCAATTTGGTCCGTTTTGAGCCCGCTTCTCGTTCTTTTCGTCCCTAGGTGCTTTCCTGAGTATAATACATGAAAAGAAAGGATTAAGAGCACCTTTTTACATAAATCAAAGGATAAATCATCTAAAAGTATGCTAAATGTGGGATTAAAATATGTTACTTTTATGGTTTATTAGGCAACGAAGAAGGAATGAGCAAGGAAACAAAAGGAATGGGGTAAGGTAGAAGAGAGGCGATTTGACAAAGGAAAGAAAGGGGAGAAACCAATGGAAAAATTCGGTAAGAAGGGAAATAAAAGAAAAACGTCAGAAAGATGAACAGTTTTGGGAAAGAAAACAAAATACAACTCTATCAGATTTTCTAATTACCTCTAAAATCCCTTAATTCTCTCCATCAAATTCCCCCTAAATCCACTACTCAGATTTCTTGTCCATCTCAAACTCTCACACGACACAAGCAGCAAAATAAATCCCTTGTTTGCGTAGAGACTCGAACTCCAGACCTCCAACTTATTTACACTCCACTTAAACACTAGGCCAGCAGGCCCCTTTCTGACATATTTTACCAATATTTAATTAAAAGCCTACTGTGTAAAGATAGGGTTTTATTCAAGGAAACACAAAAATTTTTGCCCAAGCCAAAGCTTGAACCCAAGACTTCTCAGACACTCCCAGAGCACTTAACCACTGAAGTAGATATTCATTTGTGTCACATACACACGAAAATAACTATAAAGGATTTTTGGGGCGTTACAGGCCTAACAGGTCATAAAACACACTAAAAAAATCATTTTATTTAATTGAAATGTGAAAGTACTAAGCCTATAAACTTGAATAAAAAGATCACAAATTGCTCGATTACAAGCTCATTAAGTTTTTAATAGAGCTTACCACAACAAATTATGGTAGATAAAAAATCCACTGCAAAGTAAGAAGACGTAGCTTCCTTGATCCCTGGTTGACATTGAAGTCAAAATGGAGTAGCCAAAGATGAAGAATATTAGCCATTAGTGATCCTATCTCAAAGGTAGAATGCCCTTATTAAGGAACAACTAGAATATTTGAGAAAGAAGCTAATCAACCTCTATAGAATAAGGTCGGAGAAGATATAATAGGCATCTTATTCAAATGACCCCCTTTCTCCTAAGGTCACTAGCAAGATAATGCCTGCAACTTTTGGCACTCGGAGAATCACCTAGTCTAGGAAAAAACCACATGGAAATTTTGGGTGCCTCAGATGCACTCAAATGTAGATTCTTCCCCATAACCATTAGGTAACAGAGTAGAACCTATCTTACCATCCTTCTAGGAACCGTTTGTATTTTTTTGAACAAACATAGCTATTTTTCAGCCACTTTCCTATAAACCACTTTCAAAGTCCAACCGATCTTATTTCCCTCTAATAATAATCTAATGAGCTACCTTGATACTAAATATGCTTCTTCAACATTACCTAGATAACCAAGATGTTAACCAATAAATTATCCATCTTAGTATTCATCTGTAGAATAAGCCATGATAACCTTTAGCATGCTTTACTTGACGACAAACTTGAGAGGCTATATAACCTCTATGAAAGAGTAAGCAACTATACTAAGACAAAAGAAATGTGAATGTTTAACTTTGTCACCCTGAATAGTGAACAACTGATCGTGATCTGAGAGTTTTAATATTTATTTATGAATGATCAAACCTAGAAACTATCACCACGATTAAAGCAAGTGCACCTATCAAACAGTAGTATAGCTTAGTGGCAAGACCGGAATGTCGAACCCAAAGAAACCAAAGTACTAGTACTAACTTTCTTTTTATTATCTAGCCTAAAATAAAGGATATTTTATCTAACTAA
This sequence comes from Gossypium rotundifolium, assembly GCA_025506655.1. Classification (NCBI taxonomy): domain Eukaryota; kingdom Viridiplantae; phylum Streptophyta; class Magnoliopsida; order Malvales; family Malvaceae; genus Gossypium; species Gossypium rotundifolium. The sequence goes on from CP106728.1 coordinate 31,654,269, forward strand.
TTACTAAGCTAAGGATGCTAAGACACAAAGAACGAATTGGGAAATTACTTTTGGGAAAATCAATTGATCAAGACAATACTCGAGGAAGAATCCACCTAGACTTCACTTGTTATTTAACTCTGAAGCAGACGATTTATTCACTTGACATGATCCGTAGGATTCCCTAATTTATATTAATACCTCTTTTGAGGCTACTAATGTCTAACCCTAGGTTGATTAATTGAAATATCGTTCTAATTAAAACCCCTAGTGTTGCATTAACTCGATCTATAGACTCCCATATTAGGTTTGACCCTAATCAGGCAGATTTTCGTCGTCTTATCTCTAGGAGTGCGATCAACTCCACTTAATTATACTAGATCTACTCTTAAACATGGACTTTTGCTCCTCTGAATAAGCACATCAATACTTGAATCAATATCCTGAAATATTAAAACAAGAATTAAGAACACATAATTAAGAACAAATCAAGTATTTATGATCGTCTAAAATTGTCGAGTTTTAAAATTTATAAAGAGAATGATCGAACCTGGAAACTAGCTCTGACAAGGACTTAAGGAAAGTGCACCTATCGAACAGTAGTATAGTTTAGGCAAGACCGGATTGTTGAACCCAAAGGAACTAAAAGTACTAATACTCACTTTCTTTCTATTATTTAGCCTAAGTATTAAATGATTTGGTTGATTAAATCTAAATTGACTAATTAATTACTAAACTAAGACGCAAAGACAAAAAGAATGAATTTGGGAAAATAACTTTAGGAAAAACTCAGTTGATTAAGACAATACCATCAGGAAGAATCCACCTAAACTTCACTTGTTATTTAAAACTGAACTAGACAATTTATTCACTTAGCTTGATCCGTAAGACTCCCTAATTTATATTAAACCCTCTCTCGAGGTGAATAACGTCTAATCCTAGGTTGATTAACCAAAATCTCTTTCAAATTAAAACCCCTAGAATCGCATTAACTCTATCTATGGACTCCTATATTAGGTTTCACCCTAATCCGACAAAATCTCATCACCCTATCTCTAAGCGTGATCAACTCCGCTTAATTATGCTAGATCTACTCTTAAGCAGGGACTTTTGCTCCACCACCTAAGCACATTTGACTTGAATCAATATTCCAAAAATATTAACACAAGAATTAAGCACACATAATTAAGAACAAACTAAGTATTTATCATATAGTTCAATAAATAATAACAAGATTCATCTAGGCTTCATCCCCTTCAGGTATCTGAAGGGTTTAGTTCATAATGATAAAATAAAACATCTCAAAAGAAAAGATAAAACAAAACATAAAAAATCCCTAAAACCCCCTGAAGGAATTGAAGGAGAGATCCGCCGTCTTGAGTAGAATTCCAGCTTCTTGAGATGGATCAACTGACTATCTTCGAGTGATTCCCACAAATCTGGCCTTCTAGCTCGGCTTCTTAGCCTAGTTGACTGCCTAACTGACTGCCTAAAGCCCTGGCAGAAGGCTTCTGCTAAACTCCAAACGTCCCCTAAAGTTTGGCCTCTAGGGTTTTATATAGGCTTTGAGATGCCTTACTTGGCCTCTAAGTATCCTAATTCAAGTATAATTCCTACTCGGTTGTTTGAATCAGCTTTGGAATGTGTTTCTTTGCCTCAAAGTATCCTATTCCAAGTAGAATTGCTCTTTTCTGCGGCAAGGACACGCCCTAGGGCACACGCCCGTGTTAATTGACTTTAGGCCGTGCTTCGATTCTGTTGATTTAGGCTTGATTGTGTAAATTGAATTCCAGGCCGTGTTTGATTCTGTTGATTTAGGCACAACAGTGTAAATCGTGGTCCAGGTCGTGTTTCGATTCTATTGATTGAGGCACGGTCGTGTAAATTGAAGTCCAGGCTGTGTCGATTTCCCTTTTAGCCCAAATTGGCTCTTTTTAAGCCCGTTTCTCATTCTTTTTGTCTCCAGGTGCTTTCCTAAGTATAAAACATGAAAAGAAAGGATTAAGAACTCCTTTTTACATAAATCGAGGGCTAAATCATCCAAAAGTATGCTAAATATATGGTTAAAATATGTTACTTATACGGTTTATCACATACCCCCACACTTAAGCTTTTGCTTGTCCTCAAGCAAAATTTTCAACTTACAATTAAAATGAACTTTCCACAATTCATAAATCCTATCAATAATGGCTCATCATAATTCATACATAGATAATTTAACTCAGAGACTACTAAAGATTCAGACTATTCTAAGTCATATATTTGTAGCATGAAAACACAGGTGTCTCCCCTTATCTAAATAATTACCTTTGATTTAAAACTGACAAGTATTGACATCCTCACTAAAGATTCACTCAAAGCACTCGAAGTGTTTAAAGTTCAAGAATAATCACTCATAAGTCAAACATGAAAAGTTAATCCCATAGGCTTACCTGAAAATCAAATATCCACCACTGTAATATGAGATGATATACAAATCAAAAGGTCTTTAACAGGGTTATAATGGGGCTTGGGTTAAAGGTGTGGATAAAGGCTGAATTAGAAGGTTAAAAATCGAGATTGAATTGACAAATCACCTAACCACAAACAATGAACTAAAAAAATAAATGATTACATCAATTGAAACTTTGAAACTAAATATACGAGTTTTTTCTTTGATAATTGAAATTTAAATGTACAAGCTCACCTTTTATATTAATACTGAATATATTTCAATTTTTTTAAGAACAAACTAATAAAGACATAATATAAGAAAGAACTTTATCAACTGAAATAAAGTAATTAGGCAACTGATCAAATCAATTCTCGATAGAAGGGTAGTCAAAGGAATGGTGATAACAAATATGAGCGGGGTTTTGGGTTAATATTATTGGGTGAATCAATAAAAAGGGTTGTTAGGATCAAAGGGTTCACTAAGGGTTAATTGTGAAGGTAGGCTTTTTAGTGGAGTGAGTGGGTTAAAACCTAGGTGCCTTTATCATCTCAGTAAATCAAATAAAAAATGTGGTCTTGACATGTATAATCGAGGCAAGTTCTAGAATAAAAATTCAGTGTTGACACATTTATAATCAATAAAGTGAGCATGAAAAAGAATATATGCTCTATAAGGATCAAAATCTCACAAAAATTATGGGTATATGACATCAATCTCTGTGAATTTCAAACTTCAAGGTAATATTCAAATTCAGTTCAACGGCCTAGAAAATTTTTAATTCTGAAAAAATAGACTTATCATGCTTGATTCTCTAGTATCTTAAAGTAGAAATCATCAATGCACAATTAAATATGACTTACTAAAAAACATATCAATAAAAATCATAAATCAGGGAAATTTCATCCTAATTATAATATGAGAAACTTACTTTAGAACAAGGCATAATTCAGGGATTTTCAAATAATATTATAGTTAGCCCCCTCACACTTAAGATGTACATTGCCCTCAATGTACAAAGATAGATAATATCAAAATAATCATAAAATCATAAGATGGGGAGAGAAGTGAAACTTCTTGAATTTTGGATGAAGTCAATGAAAAGAAATCGGATAAGATTGGAGGTGAACTTGGGGAAGCGCCTTGAACCGCTTGAAATTGAATCCTCGAAGCAGCCGGTTTGGTTTTATTGTATCCTAAGTTAAATCTAAATGGAATGAATAATAAGAAGAAAATAAAGAAAATAAAAATAAAGATAAAGATAAAAATAAAAATAAAAATAAAAATAAAAATAAAAGTAAAGGTAAATAATGGAAAATGAAAGAAAAAGATAATTGGAAAAGAGAAGGGAAAAATGGGGTTTAAATAGAGATGCATCTCACGCCCGTATTCCTTTCTGTAGTGCCCACATGGCCACGGCCACGACCATATGCAAGGCCGTGTGGTCTAGAAATCTGTACTTTTGGTTTATTTGAATGCTAAAAAGGGGAAATTAAAATAAAAACAAAAACAAAAACAAACATAAAAATAGGGTTAATGCTCGGGTTGCCTCCCGAGAAGCGCTCGTTTAAAGTCTTGAGCTAGACTTTCCTCTCATTCGCATAATTACAGTGGTTTTAGGAGGTGAAAATCCTTTCTCATGCGATCAGCTCTGTTATGGATATAAAGTTTAAGTCGAGTAGTGTTTACCTTAAAGGTGCTAATTTTAGGACTAGTTACCTCGACTGTTCCATCTAGGGAGATTTTGAGTACATGATCTCCTATCTTAAGCTGGGTTGTTACACTATTAAGTTCGTCGTGGAGTTGCCTTGTTTTTTGCTTCGTGTGTTTTTAGTATCTCCTTGAAGTGTGTCCTCCACTCGTCTAGTTCATCGATCCAAAGCCTTTGTTCCTCATGAATTTCTTCTTTATTGGCACGAGGTCTATGATTTGGCTCAGGTTTGTGGCTTCGTGGTGTTTCCTGTGGTAAAGGTTGAACAAGTTTGTTATCAACTGAATTTACTTTCTCACCTTCATCAGTCGATGTTCTGGCCGAGTCAAGAGCTTGTAGACTGATTGATTAGTCACCTATACAAAGAATGAGTTCTCCTGTACCAACATCAATTTTAGTCCTAGCAGTTGCTAGAAAGGGTCTTCCTAAAATTAAAGGAATCGAATTGTCCTCATCTATGTCTAAAACGACAAAGTCTGCTGGGAATACGAATTTATCAATTTTGATTAGAACATTTTCTATTATACCCCTAGGAATTCTGATAGTTTTATCAGTTAATTGAATGCTTGTCCTAGTTTGTCTGGGCTTCCCTAGACATAGTTGTTTAAACATTTTATAAGGCTTAACATTAATGCTTGCCCCTAAATCAGCTAAAGTATTATCAATAGATAAACTACCAATTAAACATGGAATTGTAAAACTCCTTGGATCTTTTAATTTTCGTGGTAGTTTATTTTGTAGAATTGCTGAGCACATTGCGTTTAGCTCCACATGCGATGCCTCGTCTAGCTTCAGTTTGTTTGTCAATAGCTCTTTTAAAAATTTTCTATAATCGGGTATCTACGAAAGAGCTTTGAGAAACGGTAAGTTAATATGTAATTTCTTTAAAAGTTTAAGAAACTTACCAAACTGTTCCTCTGTGTTGTCCTTATTCATTGCTTCGGAATGTAATATACGAGGTTAGTACTCTGTAGTTGCCGGTTTTGGTATATCATGGCACACCTCAACCTTATCTTCACTTACCAGGTTCTTCCCTTGGGTTTGGTACGTCTAACCCTTCACTATCGTAAATGGCTTGATTTTGCTCTCTCGGGTTAGTTTCAGTATTGCTTGGCAAGCTTCCCTGTGGTAGTTCTGAGATCAGCTTAGCAAGTTGTCCAACTGACTTAGTAAGTTCACCAACTTGGTTCTTGATCCCTTCAATCGATGTTTGTCGATTCTTAAGGGTGGTCTCGGTGTCTTGGAGATGGGTATCTGTGGCTGCCATAAATTTTGTCAACATCTCAATGTTCGACTCCTCTTCCTGTTGGTGAGGTGGTTGTTGAAAATCTGGAGGGAGTTTCGGTCTTTGGCTATTTTGATCATCCCACGAGAAATTAGGATGGTACCTCCAACTTGCATTATAAGTATCATTATAAAAATTATTTTGTGGTCTAGAATAGTTACCCGTATAGTGAGCTTGCTTGTTTTCCATGCCAAATCCGTAAGGTGGGTACTCAGGATTCCCCACGCCTCCTAAATTCGAATCATATTGTATTTCTGGGTGTACCTGTGAGAGACTATACGAACCATCAATCTTTTTATTCATCATCTCTAACTGATTAGATAACCTGGTGACCACGTCGAGGTTGAAGACACTGGCTGCTTTAGTAGGAATTGTCCTCATTACTTGCCACTGATAATTATTTAGTGCCATCTTTTCTATAGACTAAAATTATCTGCCAAAACCTAATAAAAAAAATTAGCAAACTAAAAAAAAATAAAGATTAAATTGCAAAAATTAAAAAAAATAAAAAATAGCTAAAGTAATAAAAATATAGTTTTCTTAATATTTTAATTCCCCGGCAACGGCGCCAAAAACTTGATCGTCTAAAATTTTTGACTTTTAAAATTTATAAAGAGAATGATCGAACTTGGAAACTAACTCTGACAACGAATTAAGGCAAGTGCACCTACCGAACAATAGTCTAATTTAGGCAAGACTAGATTGTCGAACCCAAAGGAACTAAAAGTACTAATACTCACTTTCTTTCTATTATTTAGCCTAAATATTAAATGATTTGGTTGATTAAATCTAAATTAACTAATTAATTACTAAACTAAGACGCAAAGACAAAAAGAATGAATTTGGGAAAATAACTTTAGGAAAAACTCAGTTGATTAAGACAATACCATCAGGAAGAATCCACCTAAACTTCACTTGTTATTTAAAACTGAACTAGACAATTTATTCACTTAGCTTGATCCGTAAGACTCCCTAATTTATATTAAACCCTCTCTCGAGGCGACTAACGTCTAACCCTAGGTTGATTAACTGAAATCTCTTTCAAATTAAAACCCCTAGAAACGTATTAACTCGATCTATGGACTCCCATATTAGGTTTCACCCTAATCCGACAAAATCTTGTCACCCTATCTCTAGGTGCGCGATCAACTCCGCTTAATTATGCTAGATCTACTCTTAAGCAGGGACTTTTTTTCCACCACCTAAGCACATTCAACTTGAATCAATATTCCAAAAATATTAACACAAGAATTAAGCACACATAATTAAGAACAAACTAAGTATTTATCATATAGTTCAATAAATAATAACAAGATTCATCTAGGCTTCATCCCTTCGTGTATCGAAGGTTTAGTTCATAATGATAAAATAAAACATCTCAAGAGAAAAGATAAAACAAAACATAAGAAACCCCTAAAACCCCCTGAAGGAATTGAATGAGAGATCCGCCATCTTGAGTAGAATTCGGGCTTCTTGAGATGAATCAACTGGCTATCTTCGAGTGATTCCCACAAATCTGGCCTTCTGGCTCAGCTTCTTGGCCTAGCTGACTGCCTAACTGACCGTCTAAAGCCCTGGCAAAAGGCTTCTGCCGAACTCGAACGTCCCCTAAAGGTTGGCCTCTAGGGTCTTTATATAGGCTTTGAGATGCCTTACTTGGCCTCTAAGTATTCTAATTCAAGTATAATTCCTACTCGGGTGTTTGAATAGGCTTTGGAATGTGTTTCTTTGCCTTAAAGTATCCTATTCCGAGTAGAATTGCTCTTTTCTGCAGTAGGGACATGCCCTAAGGCACACGCCCGTGTTAATCGACTTCAGGCTGTGCTTCGATTCTGTTGATTTAGGCACGACCGTGTAAATTGAAGTCCAGGACGTGTTTCAATTCTTTTGATTTAGGCACAGCCATGTAAATCGTAGTCCAAGCCGTGTTTCGATTCTGTTGATTGAGGCACAGTCGTGTAAATTGAAGTCCAGGTCGTGTCGATTTCCCCTTTGGCCCAAATTGAACCGTTTTAAGCCATTTTCTCATTCTTTTCATCCCTAGGTGCTTTTCTGAGTATAAAACATGAAAAGAAAGGATTAAGAGCACCTTTTTACATAAATCGAGGGCTAAATCATCCCAAAGAAAAACCCTAAAACCTTTGAAGGAATAAAAGGGAAGATCTTCAGTCTTGAGCGTGATTCCGGCTTCTTGAGATGGATCAACTGGCTTTCTTTGAGTAATTCCCTGTATTCAGCCCTCTTTGGCTTTGCCTCCTTTGGCTCCCCCTTTTAGGTCACACTTAAGGTGTTTATATAGGCTTCGGAATGTCTTTCTTCGCCTCTAAGTAACCTTTTTCGCGTAAAAGTAAAACAGGTCACGACAGGGACACGCCCGTGTGAATCGAGCCTAGGCCGTGTTCAAGTCTTCTAAAGTGGCAAGGCCGTGTGGTGAACTCCAGGCCATGTTGATTTCTCACTTTGGCCCAATTTTTCTATTTTTGGCCCGCTTCTCGTTCTTTTCATCCTCCTATACTCACCTAAGTATAAAAAATGAAATTAAAGGATTAGGAGCATCAAATTTCACAATTCAAGGGATAAATCATCCAAAAGTATGTCAAGTATGGGATTAAAATATGTATATATTACGGTTTATCAAATACCCCCACACTTAAGCATTTGCTTGTCATTAAGCAAAATCCTCAACTCACAATTAAAATTCATTCTTCTCAACTTATAACTCCTATCAATAATGTTTCGAAATAATCCATAGGTAATCATACATTCAGAATTCAACTAAAAGAACATCAAAGTTTCAAACAATCCAAGTTGAGCATTTTATTCAAGGAAAACATAGGTATCCCCCTTATCTAAGTAACCACTTTTGATTCAAAATATCACAGAGTTAACATCCTCACTAAGGGTTCACTCAAGTCACTCGAAGTGTTTAAGGGACAATAAATTAAGCACTCAATAGTCAACATGAAAAGTTAATCCCATAGGCTTGCATGAAAATCAAGTATCCACCACTGTAAATTGAGATGATACATCGATCAAAAGGTCTTTAAGAAGGGTTGTAACGTGGCTTGGTTAGGGGATGGGGTTACAGGCTGAAAGAGAAGGTTAGAATTGAGATCGAATTGAAAAATTACCTAACTAGAAAAATGGACTAAAACTGAATAATTACAATAATAACACGATCTTCTTCTAAAGATGTGAAATTTACTGTTTAAGCTTATAAAAACATAGAACTAATGAACAATATACTTTCAACTTTTTTTAAAGAAAAAATCAATTAATAATTACATACTAAAATATAGAACATAGTTAGGCAACTAATCAAATCAAATCTCGACAAAAAGGTTAATACAATAGGAAAAATTTTAATGAATCAAAAAGGGTAAATTTTTGGTTAATATTAAGGGTAAATCAATGAATAGTTTGTTAGGATCAAACGGGTTCACTAAGGGTTAATTATGAAGGTAGGCCTTTTGGGAATTAAGTGGGTTAAATCCTAGGTGCCTTTATCCTCTCAGTATATCAAATCAAAGGTGTGGTCTCGACATGCATAATTGAGACAAGTTCTAGAATAACAGATCAATATTGATTCACTCAAATCAACAATAAAAGTGAGCACGAAAGAATTTATTCTCTAAAGGCTCAAAATCTCACAGGAATTATTGTTTTTGATGTCAACCTTGTGAACTTTAAACTTCAAGATAATACCTAAACTTGGGGAAATAACCTAGCAAATTTTTAATTTTTCAAAAATAAACTTATCATGCTCGATTCTCTAAAGCCTTAAAGTTTAAACAATCAATGCACAACTGCCTATGTTTTAATTCAAGACATATCAATAAATATCATAAATCAATTAGAATTTTTTCTAATAGTGATATGAGAAAGAAAAGACAAAATTCAGGGAATTGAGAATAATACAAAAAATTAGGAACTTTTTTGAATAAAATTCACCCCCCACACTTAAGATGTACATTGCCCTCAATGTACAAAAATGTATGATAACAATATAGTTAGAAATCATAAGAGAGGGAGAGAAGTGAAACTTTCTAAATTTTGGATGGAGTCAAAGAGAAGAAATGGGGGAAATTTGGGTTGAGTTGGAGGAGGGTATTCCGGTAGAGGTAGATACTAGGGTCGTGGTGTGGTGATTCCCTAGTAGCCTTTTGAACCTAAATCAAAGAAAACAAAATATAATAATATAAGTTAAGCACAAGAAAGATAAAGAGAAGGAAAATAAATTAGAAGAGAAACGAAAAAGAAAAAATAGATGGACTCAAAGGTCCTTGTCTTGTCGAGGAATGAAGCGGCCGACATGAACTTATGAAGATTGGTCTTGTACGGAGAGACTGTGCTAGGGTCCTTTCACTTCTTCGACATGGAGATGGTGGTTTTGAGGAAGAATGAGGAAAATAGGAAGAGGAAAAATGGAGGATAAAGGTAATAGAAAGGAAGAGGGGTGTGGTAGTTGAAAAAGAATTTAGGGAGAAGGTGAGAAGAAGGGGGGTTTTAAATAGAGTCAGGGATCTGGTTACTGCCCACGCCCGTGTACCATGGACGTGTTGGGTCACACGACCCTATCGCACAGCCGTGTTGTGCTTTGTTCGTTTCTCCCACGCCCGTGTAGTGGTCACCACGCCCATGTTGATAACTCAGTGTCGACCACGGTCGTATTACACGGCCTGGCATTTTATTGTCGCCCGTGGTTTGGAGATTTTTCATCCTTGGTTAGTACGATCTTTGCCATGCCGGTGTGTAAATCTATGGTGTCAACAAGGCCACGGCCACGCCCGTGTGTAAGGCCGTGTGGTAGGAAAACCTATGTTTCATTAATTTGGTTAGTTTGTAGTTAGATGTTAAAAGAAAAAATAAAAAATAAAAAAATAAAAAAATGAGAATTAATGGGGTTAGTGTTCGGGTTGCCTCCCGAGAAGCGCTTGTTTAAAGTCTTAAGCTAGACTTACCTCTCATTCGCACATTCATGGTGGTTTGAGGAGTTGAAACTCCTCTCCCTTGATATCAATTTTATGATCATTATATAGTTCGAATCGAGTAGTGATTACCTTAAAAATGCCAAATTTAGGATTAGTTACCTCGACTGTTCCATATGGGTAGATATTCAGTACCTCAAAAGGGATTTCTTCGTTTGTATCAAGGTCTAAAGTGGCGATCCGAGGGTCTGTTTTATTCAACAATACCTGATCTCCGATCTTAAATTGGTTTGGCTTATGGTGTTACCTCGATTTTGCTTCGTGTCTTCTTAGTTTCTCTTTGAAATGCGTCTTCCACTCGTCTAGTTCATCGATCTGAAGCCTCCGTTCCTCATGAGTTATTTCCTTGTTGGCATGAGGTCTAGGATCTGGCTCAGTTGTGTAATTCTATGGTGCTTCCTGAAAAGAAGGTTTAACCGAATGGTCATTAATAGAATTTACGTTCTCACCTTTATTACTTGATGTCCTAGCCGAATCAAGAGCTTGAAGAGTGATCGTCTTATCACCAACAAGAAGTATAAGTTCTCCTGTACCAACATAAATTTTAGTTCTAGCAGTTGCTAAAAAGGGTCTTCCTAAAATTAAAGGAATATTATTGTCCTCACCCATGTCTAAAACGACAAAGTCTACTGGGAATATAAATTTATCAATTTTTATGAGTACATCATCAATTATACCCCTAGGAATTCTAATAGTTTTATCAGCTAATTGAATGCTCATCCTAGTTTGTTTGGGTTTCCCAAGACCTAGTTGTTTAAACATTTTATAAGGCATAACGTTTATGCTTGCCCTTAGATCAGCTAAGGCGTTATCAACAGATAAACTACCAATTAAGCACGGAATTGTTAAACTCCTTGGATCTTTTAATTTTCGTGGTAGTTTATTTTGCAAAATTACTGAGCACACTGCATTTAGCTCCACATGCAACGTATCGTCTAACCTCTATTTTTTTGTCAAAAGCTCTTTTAAAAATTTCCTTGAATCTGGCATCTGCGAAAGAGCTTTAAGAAACGGTAAGTTAATATGTAATTTTTTTAGAAGCTTAAGAAATTTGCCTAATTATTCATCTGTGCGGTCTTTCTTCATCGTATTAGGGTATGGCACACGAGGTTGGTGCTCTGTACTTACCTGTTTTGGTTTATTATGGCTTACCTCAACCTTATCTTCCTTTACCATATTCTCTTGCCTTAATTGTGGTTCATCTAACCCTTCACTATCTTGAGCGGTAACGATATAAAGTTGCTCCTTTGGGTTTGTTTCAGTGTTGCTTGGAAAGCTACCTTGCGGTCGTTCAGAGATCAGCTTAGCAAGTTGTCCTAATTGGTTCTCGATCCCTTGAATTGATGCTTGTTGATTTTCAAGTGTTGTTTCGGTGTTTTGGAAATGAGTTTCTGACACCGCGATGAATTTTGTTAGCATCTCCTCAAGGTTCGGCTTCTTTTCTTGTGGGTAGGGTTTCTGTTGAAAGCCTGGGAGGGGTTGTTGTCTCTGATTTCCTTGGCCACCCCATGAAAAGTTGGGATGATTCCTCTAGCCTAGATTGTAAGTGTTACTATAAGGGTTATTTTGAGGTATAGAATTATTACCCATATAGTTCATCTGTTCGCTTTCTATGCCAGGGTTGTAGGATGGATATTCTGTATTGCTCATCCCTCCTCCATTTGTATTGCACTGCATAACTGGATGTACCTGCGAAGAACCACACAAACCATCAATTTTCTTACTTAAAAGTTCTACCTGATTTGATAGCATGGTTACTGCGTCGAGGTTGAAAACACTGGTGGCTTTTGTTGGCATTGTCCTTGTAACTTACCACTAATAGTTATTCAGTGACATCTCCTCTATAAACTCATAAGCCACTTCAGGGGTTTTGTTATTCAAGGTGCCACAGGCGGCTGAATCAATTAACTACCTACTTGAGGGGTTCACACTGTTGTAAAAGGTTTGAACCTGTAGCCACAAGGGTAACCCATGGTGAGGCACCTTCTTAGTAGATCCTTGTATCTCACCCATGCGTCGTAGAGTGTTTCTAGATCCATCTGTACAAAAGAAGAAATATCATTCCTCAAATTAGCCGTTTTAGCCGGCGGAAAATATTTTAACAAAAAATTTTCGGTCATTTGTTCCCATGTGGTGATTTATCCTCGTGGTAACGAGTTCAACCACTATTTAGCTTTGTTCCTCAATGAAAAGGGAAACAACCGAAGCCGAATGGCATCATCAGAAATGCCATTAATTTTAAACGTATCGTATAATTCCAAAAAGTTCACTAAGTGTGTGTTAGGATCCTCATCCTGCAAACCATCAAATTGAACAAACTGTTATATCATCTGTATAGTGTTAGGTTTCAATTCGAAATTATTTGTAGCAATAGTAGGTCTAACAATACTTGATTCAGTACCGGTTAAACTAGGCTTAGCATAATCATACATAGTACGAGGAATAGGATTTTGATTCACCAGATTTCCCAAAGCCACCGGAGGTAATGGATTATTCTGATTTTCAGCCATCTCTTCAGGAGGATTAATGATGTTTTCTTGCTCTTCCTCTATGTATTGTAAACTTTGCCTAATTTTTTTTTTGGTTTCTGCGAACGGTTGCCTTGATCTCACTATCAAAAAGCAATGGTCCTGACAGGTTCCTCCTAGTCATAAACTAGAAAAACCTATCAGAGCAAATAATAGAGAGATTAGAAAATTAAAAATAAAAATTAGAAATAAATAAATAAATAAATAAAAGAAAAATGGCTAAAGTAATAAAAATTGAGCGTTCCTAATATTTCAGTTCCCCGGTAATGGCGCCAAAAACTTGATCCTGATCTAAGAATTTTAATATTTATATATGAATGATCGAGCCTAGAAACTAACTATCACCACGATTAAGGCAAACGCACCTATCGAACAGTAGTATAGCTTAGTGACAAGACCGAAATGTCGAACCCAAAGGAACCAAAAGTACTAGTACTTACTTTCTTTTTATTATCTAGCCTAAAATAAAGTGGATTTTATCTATCTAATTACTAATCTAAGGATGTTAAGACACAAAGAACAAATTGGGAAATTACTTTTGGGAAAATCAATTGATCAAGATAATACCCGAGGAAGAATCCACCTAGACTTCACTTGTTATTTAACTCTGAACCAGACGATTTATTCACTTGACCTGATCCGTAGGATTCCCTAATTTATATTAATACCTCTTTCGAGGCTACAAACGTCTAACCCTAGGTTGATTAATTAAAATCTCTTTCTAATTAAAACCCCTAGTGTTTCTTTAACTTGATCTATGGACTTCCATATTAGGTTTGACCCTAATCCGGTAGATTTTTGTCGTCCTATCTCTAGGAGTGCGATCAACTCCGCTTAATTATACTAGATCTACTATTAAACAAGGAATTTTGCTCATCTGAATAAGCACATCAATACTTGAATCAATATCCTGAAATATTAAAATAAGAATTAAGAACACATAATTAAGAACAAATCAAGTATTTATCATACAGTTCAGAAAATAATAATAAGATCAGTCTTAGGTTTCATCCCCCTCAAGTATTTGAGGGGTTTAGTTCAAGCTCATAAAAGAATACATCTCAGAAGAAAGTAAATAAAAAAACATAAAGAAAAACCCTAAAACCCCTAAAGGAATTAAATGGAAGATCCTCAGTCTTGAGCGTGATTCCGGCTTCTTGAGATGGATCAACTGGCTTTCTTCGAGTAATTCCCTGTATTCAGCCCTCTTTGGCTTCGCCTCCTTTGGCTCCCCCTTTTAGGTCACACTTAGGGTGTTTATATAGGCTTCAGAATGTCTTTCTTCGCCTCTAAGTAACCTTTTTCGATAAGAATTAAAATGGGTCACGGCAGGGACACGCCCGTGTGAATCGAGCCTAGGCTGTGTTCGAGTCTGCTAAAGTGGCACAGCCGTGCGGTGAACTCCAGGCCGTGTTGATTTTTCACTTTGGCCCAATTTCTCTATTTTTGGCCTGTTTCTCGTTCTTTTCATCCTCCTATGCTCACCTAAGTATAAAACATGAAATTAAAGTATTAGGAGCATCGAATTCCACAATTCAAGGGATAAATCATCCAAAAGTATGTCAAATATGGGATTAATATATATATATATATTACGGTTTATCAACAACACAAATGAAGCCCTAACCTCGAGGTAACTTGAGGGGAAACACTTCTTACGATCCTCTAAGAGTGCAAAGAAAGGCTTTATAGGGCCTTCATGGATGAAAACTTCCAAAGGAGAAGATGAGCCCCATAAGACGATTTTGATACCTATACCCCTTTGAATGCCTCGCCAGCTTAGATCTTGAGCAAGGTAGAAAGATAGGGGAGCTTTAAGTCTTCATTTAATGGCACTTAATAATCTATCTCATCTAATAGTCAATTTAAGGATCTTAATTGGGATAAAAATCAAGGTATAAATACCTGAGTTAGTGAATAACTAACAAGTGTCTAACAAATACCTAAGTTGGTGTATATTTTATAGGCATAAGCTAAATCATTAACTATCATTCTCATTCATCTCCACCCCCTAAATAGGTTGTGTCTTATAGGTAGCCCTAACAGTTGGTGCATATCTTAGTTTGGTTGGTAATTATTCGATTAGATTGCTAAAATCCAACCAACATCTTGTCACTCACTCTCTTAATATTTTTATTAACCTAAATATTACTTACTAATTTATAATTACAAATTAAATAGTTAATCCTATCAACATTTAAACTAACCATTAAACAACTTAAATTACTAAGCCATTAACCTACAATTCCCCAATCAATAGGAAATATTAGTTCATTTGGAAATTCAAAACGAATACATGATAAATAATGATAGATAAACTAGCAAAAGAGATAAGAAATATTGTTCCCATGAAACTTAATTCTCTTCAATACCAAATCCGAGAATTGATTGAAATCCACAAGCAAATCTAAGCAATTACTCTTAAAATAAGGACTATGTAAAGAAAAGCAAAAACAATTATGGCTACTATTGTAATGCTTTCTCTCTCTTTTAATTATAAAAACTAGATATATAAATGTGTTGTATAATGATTTTTAGGATTAAGAGTTGTTTTAGATGTAGAAAGAACAAAATTGGCTTTGTACAACCAAAGCAAAATTAAGAGAATATTAACCTAAAAGTGTCATGATTAGGCATTGTAACACTCATGTCTCTTTGTATTTTTTGCTTCCTCTTCTTTTGTTCAATCATTGTGCTAATCTACATCCAAAAATCTCTAATAAAAAGGCTTTCTAATTTTCATAAAAATCATATAAAAACTTGTTAAAAAAATAGAAGTAGTAAAAAACTATAAAAACATTGAAACTAGAATTTATATGATTTATGAAACGAAAATGAAAAACTAACTAAAGTGCCATATAATGATGCAAATTCGCCAAAGAAACAAACTACATGGAAACTAAAAGAAGATTACGATATGATCATCGTGAGCAATCATTAGAGGTTATACTAGTATATAGTGATAGCATAGATGAAGTATTGCACTGAAAGGTTTCGAGAAGAGGGCCTCTCGAAAAAAGTAATTGAATAGGGAAAACATTATATTTGATTTCACTGAACAGTTCATAGAGGTGAAGGTATCCATCACCTTCCTAATTACTATGGTGATTGAAGGCATACCACAACAGTAATGGTAGAATTTCTTTTCATGGACCAGCCATCAACATATCCCTTTTTTGGTTAACGACTAATGCAAAAGGCCAAGTTACTTCTGGTGACCATTTGCATGAAGGTAATATTCCTAACCCTAACTAAACTGGGGTATATGCAATCTAAACAAAAAACGGTGAGATAGTTCCACATTACTTTTTTCCAATTAACTTAATGAAGACAAATATCACTAATATAATCTTTTTGGAAAACGACAAAGAAAGAAGCCATGAGAAAATGATAATAGAAACCTAGGTAAACATAATTACTAAGAGCATGATGAGCTTAGGAAGTTTGGATGTTTGGGGTCAGATGAACCAATTTAAAGAATAATTTAAAGGGTAGATAGAAGATTTATAGCTCTACCATAACGACCTAAGAAGGTAACTAAAATCTATTCTACCTTTCCCAGGAACAAGAAATGCATCCTAAAGGGCTTGCTTAGAAAGAATATTGATGTGTTTATATGGTCAACAAAAAATATATCATGTTGGAAATTTTGAGTGGAGAGGATAGATCCGAGACGATATTGAATTAAACAGTAGACTTCGAGGCGTGGGTGACGCTTTCCAAATAGAACTATTTGCCCCTACACAAAGTTGCTAGAGAGTTAAGACAAAGTTCTTCGGGGATACAACGAAGCTTTTGAATTTCCTTTGATTAGTAAAATCGAGGAATTCCCTAACTCTTACTCAAATTTCTGAAAAATAGAATTGATTGTAATATCTTTATGAGCAACATAGACCCTCTGTTTATATACACTCAATGGACACTATTTTGAAGAGTCACAACCCTTTACATTTGATTTCTATGGGATATGTTTTTCTAAGAATTATGTCTAATGAAAATCAAATGTATCCACTGAATAAATCATCACTTTCTAATAAATGCTCATGAATAATAATGAATTTGCAATCTCCAATTTCCAACCTGTCAAATATTGACAAGTAGTCATTACACACTCTTTAAATGTCAACCTTGAAGTCAAATAAAAAAGCGTAGGATTTCACAAAAATAATCTAAGCAGTCAAAGAGTGGTGTGAAAACTCTTAGCAATTGATTTCATCAATGGTGGTATACCAGAGTGGCTTTCTAATGTGCCAATGGTGATAAAGGATAATGGGAAGTTGTGCATGTGTATGCATTTTAAGAATTTTAACAAGGCTTGCCCAAAAGGTAGATTCCTAGTCCTAATGATTGATAACTAGTCGATGCATCAATAGGACACAAACATTTAAGTTTCATAGGTGTGTTCCCAAACTATAACCAAATCTTATTGGCTTTAGAAGATTAAGAGAAGAAAACTTTCATCAAAGAGGATAGGCTATTTTATTACAAGATAATGTTTTTCGACTTGGAAAAAATATATTTATATGATGAAAACTCATCAATAACAAATTATGTTGAAAATAAATAAACCTTGAGTTACATTTAGAGGTGTACATGGGCGAGGGTGAAATTTGGGTTTGGTAGGGCCCAAAAATGGGCCTAAAATTTTGCCCAAGCCCGGCCCATATAAAAATGCTAAAACCAAGGCCGGCCCGGCCCACCCGTATTAATTTTTTATATTATTTTATATAATTTTTAAATATATATAATACATCAAAAATACTAAAAAATCAAAATAAATATTTTTCAACAAATTGAAAATAAATTTTAAAAAATATGTAGACTTAAATAACACTAAAATAGATGCAACTTAACAAGCAAATGCCTCTAAAATAATAAAAAAATTAACAAATGTCTTTAAAATAATAATAAAATTAACAATAAAATAAGTTTTATATAATATCTAAACAATAACAACAAAATAATAGAAACATAATAGTAAAATGGTAGCAAAATAAGGAGAAAAATAATAAGAAAATAATATTAAAAAATATTTTTTTTCCTTTAATGAATTTGGGCCGGGCCCGGGCCAAAAATACCTTACCCGAGCCCGGCCCATTTTTTAAACGGGCCTTATTTTTTTGTCCAAGCCCATTTTTCGGGCCTATATTTTTGTCTAAACCCTCCCACATTTGGGTGGGCCTTGAGTAGAGGTCGAGCCATTTGACCCATGTACACCTCTAGTTACATTTGAGAAGAGAATTGCATAACCCGAGGTAAAAAAAAAAAAAGGTAAGATGCGCATACCCTAGTCCAAATAAATATCATAAAACATAGATAAACCATTCATATCTTATGCCCATAACCATCCATCATACATTCATAATAATTTTGAACATATTAAGTTAACATTAGATCTATTTAATCAACTTGGAAATTTCAAAATTTCTCAAATTTAATTTAAATAAAGAAAATTGTAATATAATTAGACTTAACCAAAATTAAGTTACTTTGATTAAAACAAATTTTTCGATCAAGTATTAACTCGATTGGCATGGGCATTGTTGCCAATGCAGGAGAACGTGTATTCGAATACGCTGAAGTGTATTATTCTTTTATTTATGGGTTGGGGAGGTGCTATGGATAGCTCTAGGCATTGTTTCAAAAAGAGCATTTATGATCAGAACCTATAATAAGATTGTTAAAAAACAAATTTAATTTTGAATTGTAATCTACAAAAGTATTTTAGATAACTACCAATTTTTCAAATCGGCATGGATTTCAATTTTTTAAAACTAATAGATTCCATAACTTTTATTTATAAATTCATTAAATAAAGATAAAATTTAAATTAAATTCTTAACATTTAAGATTTAATAAAATTCTAACCTTAATTTAGTTTTTTAAACTTCATAAAAAATTAAACTTCTAACTATTAGATGTTTAAGCCAATTGAGTCTTAACTCGATTGATATGGGCATTACTGCCAGTACAGGAGGACGTGGGTTCGAGTGTGTTGAAATGCATTATCCTCGTATTTATGGGTTGGGGAGGGGCTATAGGTAGTTCTAGGCATTGTGTTAAAAAGAGCAGATATGATTAGAACATATAATGAGATTGTTCAAAAAAACACTATTAGGTGTTTAATTTTTTGCATTTTTTCGAGTAATATCTATTTTCCCAGAGAAAGTTTTCGTGTTATGTTATATCCAAAACATCCTACCTTAAGCATTTGTCATGGTAGACCCATTTCAAGATCAATAAGAGTATAACACTCAACATATTAAACAAGTCGATGCCACAAGTCTAAGTTTTATTTACACTACTAACACATGAGATTATTTCCAAAAAAATACGTGAGTGAAATATCAAATGGAACTCTCATAGCGAGTCATTTTCAGTATACTTGTTCTCGTAACAAGCACTCACTTGTTGTCCCCAAGTATCCTATCATTCAACTTATGAGTTCAGTTATATGTATTACATGCATGGAGGTTTATCAGATGCCGACCTGTAAGCATTTTTATGTCATGTTGTGACAATACAATGGCCAAGAATGATTTTGTCAGCACAACTTTAATGCATAGGGATCTCATAATTATAACTTTTTACATTTCACTTGTAAAGCCTTATGTATTCCATCAATTTACATAAGTGTTAAACTTCATTAAAAAACATTTTACTCATTGAAAAAGAAATATCTCAGTTTTTTAAAATTATTAATAATAAAATGTTTACTACCAAATAGTAGTTAGTGATCACAAGAACACTCGACTCTCCAACTCTCCTAAAACCTACACTAATGGCTCTTAGCACCATCATGTGAACTGCCTTTAATCTCCTCCACCATATGTTACATAAACAATGATTATGTTTTGCTTCTAACTTTTGTTTTATTTTACTACTTCTCTTTAATACTAAATATATACTTCCAGGGTGTATGAAGGAATTAACCAAACTAGAAACAGAAAATAATATACGCCCAGCTCCGGAGATTGATGCTTTCATGAAGGTCAGTTTTTTTAAAAGAAGAAAAAGTTATGAGAACTATCGATGCAATTGTTCTTATTATTATTATTATTATTATTATTATTATTATTATTATTATTATTATTTACAAACTTGTTTCTTTTACTTAATTTTGCACAGGCATCATCTGTCGGGGGTAAAAAGCATAGCATTTCAACAGATTATATCTTAAAAGTGCTTGGCCTTGACGTATGTTCAGAAACTGTCGTCGGAAGTGACATGCAAAGAGGTGTCTCTGGTGGACAAAGAAAAAGAGTTACTACAGGTGTCTTTTGATACAATTTTTTCATCATTGAATTTTGACAATTAAGATTCTTATCGTTTGCATTATCCACATTTGCAGTTATATACAAAGTTACATTTTTATTCTTAAAATCCTTGGAAGCATGAGATTGTTTTTAATATCTTATAATGCAATATTAATTAATTAAAAATAAAGAATTTACTTAGGGTTATCATTTGACTTTTAGTTTAGACAACTTATGGTATTGTCCCTATGCAGGAGAAATGATTGTTGGGCCGAGAAAAACTCTTTTTATGGATGAAATATCCACTGGACTTGATAGTTCTACAACATTCCAAATTGTAAAATGTGTGAAAAATTGTGTTCATCTAATGGAAGGAACTGTACTCATGGGTCTACTACAACCTGCACCAGAGACATATGAGCTATTTGACAATATAATGTTGTTATCTGAGGGATATATGGTGTATCAAGGCCCTCGAGAAGATGTTTTGGAATTCTTTGAGTCATTAGGATTCAAATTGCCACCGCGTAAGGGTGTTGCAGATTTTCTTCAAGAGGTATTCATTTCTCCATAGCTACATTTATGGTTAGATATTCTTTAGGTGCGCCTAACTAGTTGTTGTTGTTAGGTGACCTCTAAAAAAGATCAAGCTCAATATTGGGCTGATCCATCGAAGCCATATGAGTTCATTCCTGTTTCAAAAATGGCAGACGCATTTAAAAATTCTAGATTTGGAAGGTCTCTAGAGTCAACACTTAATGTTCCATATGATAAATCTCGGAGCCATCCTTCAGCTTTGGCCACAACAAAATATGCTGCACCAAAATGGGAACTTTTAAAATCGTGCTTTGCACGAGAAAAACTACTGATCACTAGGCATCGTTTCCTTTACATCTTCAGGACATGCCAGGTATGCTTTAGGTTGCTTCCACTTTTGCACTTATTATGTTCACCTTTGAATTTTACATCATAATGTGACATTGATTCTTATCCATCATTGTTTCACTCCAACCAACTCATAGTGAAATTGTTTAATTACTACTAAATTTTGACACAAGAGAAAATCATGTTATTAGAATTTCTAATGAAAAACTAGCTTTTGTTGAAAGGGTTCCAACAACCCAAGAATAAGAACAAATGTTGAAGAACTCTATTAGTTATTTTCCTTTGTACTCATCTCAATGCTAAGTTACTAAATCATTGGTTCAAGAACAACTCTTGGACAAAATGTAAGAAAATATGTTAT
The DNA here is from genome assembly GCA_025506655.1 of Gossypium rotundifolium. Taxonomy (NCBI): domain Eukaryota; kingdom Viridiplantae; phylum Streptophyta; class Magnoliopsida; order Malvales; family Malvaceae; genus Gossypium; species Gossypium rotundifolium. Next base: position 31,675,693 of record CP106728.1, read on the forward strand.
TTAGTTATGAACATCATTGGCAACTCCTATTTTTCTCTAAGTACCAATTTTACTCAAATTTTCTGTCTTGAATCTTGAAAGTGATGGGTATATGATAAAAGGTAGATAAATTTAGGTGTTTCTATTTCTTAACCTAATTTAATGTTGAAGGTATGAACCGTATGACCACCATAAAAAAATTTAGATTTACCACTATTTTTTATGCTATACCTAAATTACTCAAAACCTCATTCCTTGAAGTAGGAAAAATTATACACTTAAATGCATTCAAATTCATGTTCTCCAAGTTATCGCAACAATAATGGTGCTGGAATAAATTATTAATAGAGGAAGGCAAGACCAATAAAACTATAACTTCATACATTGTAACATCTTTGATGTTTATTAAGAAAAATAGAGAAATCAATTATTAATGAAGGTGTAATAAAGTATAAATTATTTTGATCAATGGCAGTGCGTCAAACATGGCTAATAAAATTTTGTAGAAAGTATGGCAGGATAGTTGATATTTTCATCATTGGGAATAAAAAATTGATAATGGGTTAAGGTTTGTTTTTTCTTACTATTGCTAAAGCATATTAGGCAATTTGTGGTTTCAATAAAGACAAATTCTTTAGTAAATTATCAATGTTAAATCTTGCCAGATTTAATTCTAGGTAGAGCTTTTGTAGAAAAACTTGGTGAATTCAGATGGTGACACAGTAGTTGCCTTTGTAAAGGAAATGGTAGGAATAAAAGTAGCTAGTGGTTGAGGTTGTTGATGGCACAATCCATATTGATAAGAGATTGAAGTGGAGGAAGTAGAAAAAGGATTGAATTCAAGTTGTTTAACTCGAAAAGGAAAGATTTGGATCTGATCTGAAAAGAAGAAATAAAGAAATAAAAAAAAGTAAAAGAAGAAATTTGCAAATAAAAAATAAATATAAGAAATAAATAAGAAATAGACATTAAAAAAACAAGTGGAAGATGGACGAGTAAATCGATGGATATGATGGATAGAAGGATAAATATCCAATTACACCCTTTGAGATATAAATTCCAACAAATTCAATTAATGACTCTAATCAACCCTCCAAGAAATAATCATTGGCAATTTGAAGGGTGAAGAATGAATTTCCATGACTCCTTGAAGAAAATCGAGAAGAAAACTATTTCTGAAAATCATAAGAAAGAAATCTTGCACAAAGAAATAAACTCCCAGAGTTGAAAGTTTTATTAACGAAACAATTGTCTGCTTAATAAACAATGAAGAAGCCTTTATATTGGCTAACTAAGTACATCCAAATAAAAATCTAAAGTATATTAAAACTCCAATTAATCTAAATAAGAAGTAGTTTTAATCTAAGCTTTCTTGTTTGACTAAGAAACATAAAACTCCTAAACAACTTAAAATACTTAAACAATATCCAAAATTCATAATAAATAATAAATAAAATAATAAAAACTAATAAATAAAATATTTGGATCATATATAATAAAAAAATTAAGCCTAAAAACTGAACCTAATATGATTTAAACTCGAATTAAAAGCCCAAAACTCATAATTTTTGTTATAGTCCCGTCTAGAAATTCTACTTGCACAGTCTTTATTAAAGTGGTCATAACTTAAGCTCCCAAACTCAAAATCAAGTGATTTAAAGTGCATTTTGAAGTTAAGAGATAGATCTTCGAACTCCATGAAGACATCTCAACATAAAAATACCTGGATCCCATCGAAAAATTCATTACAAGTCTATTGATTTATCAAACTCAAAAATTGGCAGCTTCGGTTAATGGAATTTAATAAATTTCACCTCATCCTTGCATGTATCACATATGTATGATATGGAGCACAACATAGAGAATGTTGAAAATGACTTGAATAAATTAAATGAATGGACTCAATGCAAGAATGTTCAGTAATTAACATTTGTAGAGGCTTTATTAACCTTTCATCTCACAATTCGTCCGACCTTAGGTGATTTCTTTGCTCTGAATGTGCCTAAGTCACCGAAAATATAGCAAAAGGCACCGAAAATATAGCGAAAGCAACTCAAGACAAAAGAAGGCTCAAAATAACATAATAGCCACAAAAAAGCAATGCATGCCAAGTGTTTGACTAGATGCTCTCAATATATTCTTTCACTCGAAGAATACAAAACAATAGATTTCAATGGATGATCTAAAATGAGGGGAAGACTCTCTATTTATAGTTGAGCTCCCTCAAATCCAACGATATAGCTAGTTTTACATTGACGGACAAGATCGAACCTATCTACATTTAAGGGATTTACACAATCTCAAAGATTACAAAATCAAATCCTATTAGATTAAAAATCTTCTAAGATTACTTTTTGTAACACCCCAAACTCGACCTAGAAGTTAAGACCAAATCTAGAGGAGTTACTTCAATACGTCGAAAACTGATTTAGTAATTATCCAGAATGCATTCAAAATTTTAATTAATTCATGGCGGAAAATATTTTTGGAGTTTAACATCGAAAACCGAAATCCATTTTGTTGACTTGAGTAATTTTGTAGTTACGTGTTAAAAATTACTAACTACTAACAAATTTAGCAACAACTAAGACGAGCTCAGAAACAGATTCCAAACCCAAAAGATCAGGAACATTTTTACATTATAGCAAAACAATCTGAGCTCCCACACGCCATCCGGTCTTAAGTCAGAGACTTACATTAAGACACAAAGATAAACCAATGGTAAGCTATAGAGCCCAGTGTATAACCAACATCAATTACAATTAACAAAACATAATACATAAATTAGAGTAACACAGAAAATTTGATAACGAGTATAAGAACATAATGAAACAGAGTAGGTATCCCAGAGATTTCCATAATGTAAATAAAACAAAACAATACACATCAACCAGAACAAGACAAAGTAAAACATAACAGAGCAGATCAGAGTAGAACAGAGCATGTATGTTTATGCAGATGCAATATTTTTCAAACAGATCAGAATGCAGATTTATCATAAAATGTCCTATCCAACTCCGCTACACACCAAATAGAGTTTCCTTAGGACTTATCCAACCATATCACACCAACAAATAACTGTGAACAGTGACATCATAATATTTGCAGTTAAAAACTGTCTGATCAGGCATATGTGGTCAGACCACTATATTACAGTCAAGCTGCCAGAGCAGAATTGTAGATAAACCACTAGATAATGCAAATAATTAAACTACTAGAAACTTCCTCCTTTCACATCAACCCAAGTCCCATGCAGTGTATCATGGCATGTATATACAGAATCAAAGTGATGAGTATGTAAGTCATGCTATCATTCAATAACAGAATTAGTAGACATGGGAACCATGTTTTGTAAGACAAACTGATCAAACCCCAACAGATCATATCAGATTTGCCATGAAGTCACATGCACGGTTATAAATCAAAATCAGTAACAAGCAATTTAACATATGCAGATATCGTATATTTTTCATCAATAGAGTAACGTAGAAGGTTATAAATCAGAATCAGGAACAATCAATCCAACATTTTTAGATATCATATATCTTCATCAACAGAATAACGTAAAGGGTTATAAATTAGAATAAGTAACAATCGATCCAACATTTTCAAATATCGCATATTCTTCATCAACAGAATAACGCAGAGGCGTACCAACAAACTTAACAGAATACAAGTCATATCTGGACAATTCACATACATTATACAATAGCATATTACGCTCTGATAGTTCTTACGTACTTAGGTTTAACATAGCATACACATATATCGCTCCCAAGTTGTTCATCGTCAGATTGTCGATATCAAGTTATATAGTCTAATTCAGATCGTACGGACCCTACGGCAGACTTGCGTTCTTTATGAATGATGCATGTGGCTTGAGGGACAAGTTTCAAATTTTACTTCACACGCTCGTGTGGTTTCACGCGGCCTGGAGAACTGGCCCGTGTAACTCCACACGGTCTAGCACATGTCTGTGTGCTTGCCTATGTGTCCCACATCGCTTGACACACGCCTGTGTCATTTGCCCATATGATTCTAATTCGAAAATAGTGATGTACACGACCTGGACACATGCCTATGTCATTGGCCCATGTGAACCCTGCACAATTCATAACCTCAGGTAGTCTATTTTTTTGTGAACAGTAAGTTACACGGCCTACCTCATTGCCGTATAAAGTTGACAATCAATTTTTCGACGCCTAAACTCAAAACGAAAGTGAGGTTATTGGTACCCACCTGATACGGATTTGAAGGATAAGCAACAAGGTTGAGTTCCCGCCCCTAAAAAACAAACAATTGTCCAACAAACGATTAACTCACAGTCAAATCGCTAAAAACTAATATTACAAAATTAAAGCTACGTCGAAGAACTTTTGACACTAAAACTTTAAATCGAACTTACCAGCCAACGAATTAAACTATGAGGAGAATTCAGACCCCATACTGAATCAGTGTAACGTAACATAAAAAAAAAAAAGAAGTTTGAAGAGAAGAAATCATAACAAAGAAAAATCGAAGAAAAAAAGGGGGAACGAAAGAAACATAAATGGGAAAAAGTAAGTGCCTAGGAGGTTTTTTGGAAGTTTAATTACTCAACCAAAAATAATTACCATGCCAAGTAATTTAAAAACAAAACATTCCCTATTACTTTTTCCGAGATTCGAACACAAGGCCAAAGAGTATACATAAGCTTAACCATTGAACCAGCAGGCTCATTCTTGACATCAATTGACTGAATTTAACTCATAAATCAACGTTCAAAGGTAAGGGTTTTAGCAAAATAACAAAATTTTCAGAAATAGGATTCGAACCCAGTACCTCACACACATACCCAGAACACTTAACAAGTAAACCAGATCAATTTACTTGACATTCATTTCTAAATCTTAATTCAAACCGAACTTAACCACCCTGTGTTTCACTAACTCACTTTCTTCTAACCCAGCTTTTGGGATGTTATAGTTTCCCTATTTACCGAGGTAGCCTTAATTTTCTATAATTGCCTCACTAGACCACCAAAGCTTCAAGTAGCTAGGCTTTGTCACTTGTTCTTCGAATCGGGCTAGTTCACATGGGTCAAATAAGACTCATTTAATAGATTAACCTTCAAAGGATCCTCTTTGTGCAATGATCACGGGCTTTAAACCGCAGAATGTGACATTCTCACTCACCTGTTATTGCAACGCCCTCGTTGATCTTCACAATGGCACTAGTTTGATTCACCATCGAACTTTCTCATCGCATTGGCTCTTTCCCGACTAGTCTCACAATTGGGTAGTCCCGCCCTTCAAAAACTTTACCTCAACTTTCGTCGTCTCCTAGCTCGAACCATTCCACTCATTGGTACATCTCATTCGCAAGAGCCTATTACTCTTAGTTTCCTATATTGTAACTTGATTCGATCAGGATTTACTTAATCCACACAACTCGGCTTCAGCATGCCCACATTGAACACTAGGTTAATCTTGAGTTTTCCTGCCAACTCTGGTTTGTAAGTTCCTCGGCTTCCCTACTTCAACACTCTGAAAGGGCCCTTGTGTCCATGCCAAGCTAACAAGTTAGAATGAAAAACACTACCAAAGTGTTTGAGATCTACCTCGCTTGTTGCATTTACTCGAATTGTCTACCCATTTTGTATCACCACTTTATCCTCAAATTTTGATGTACAAATCACCTCTCTCTTAGCTAGTAACCCCTCTGATGGATCAACAAGCTTCATATCGATTTACTATTCCTCTACCATTTCCAAGGAAGACTCTATAGCACTTCGCTCTACCAAGTTGATATTCCTCTCATATGAAACATACTCAGCTAGCTGGATTGATGACAGTACCTTGGATCCACTCCTCATACCTCGACTCGCTGGTAGAAGGCATTGTGGTTGTTGAGTATCCAAGATACACATAAAATCGACAAAAGGAATGAATATGGAATTAACTCGGTTAAGGAAGTTCAAGCCAAGCATAAAATTGTAATCATCTAGATCAATTACCTCAAAATTTTCCTTGCCTTTCCACTCACCAATTTTCAGCTTAACTTCTTGTGCTACTCCCACAGTTGGGACCTCTTTGGAATTCATTGTCTTGATCTTCTTGGTCGATTTGTTAATCGAGAGACCAACTTTCCCTACGACTTTCTCCAATATACACAAGTTTGATGCTCTTGTGTCAACAAGAGCACTCCTCCTTTGGCCTGTGATATCGATGTCCATAAACGTCAGCCCCTTTTACTTGCAATCTATTGAAAAATAGGGTTTGGAAAATGTAGCAAAAAATAAATTTAGGGAAAAACTAGAGTTATAAAGAAAATTTGCAAAGCAAGAACTTGGTTGTAATATCTAAAGTAATAAACACTTAATCAAAATTGTATTTTTCTATTAGTATAGGATGAACACTTCGACCGTGTAGTCTTCTTTACTATCCTCAAGTTCACTTCTGCCGAGTGTGGGCTCACTTCGAATCAGAAAATTTTTCACAAAAATTACTAGTGGGATAGTTTCGCAATTTCTTTCAACTTTGGCCAAGTTGAAAATAAGAAACATATCTCTAGAAATTTTCTAAAAAAAATTTCTTTAGAGAATTTTCTTTCTACAACTTTCTCTTAAATTCAAGTGTGTAAAAAATAAAGACCCAAGGCTCTTTTTATATAGGGAGAGTTTAAAGAGTTCAACTATGATTAAACTTAATTAATTTAATATTAAGATAATCACTTTAATATTAAATTAATAAAATAATATAAATATAAATATAAAATTAAATTTAATATTAAATCTATTAAAATAATATTATTTTTGAATAAGTTAATCTGAAATCAAATTCTCTAGTAGAGTCCCAGTAAGAGTGTAATTCTTCACAACTCAACCACCAAACACCAACCGTCGTCAACCATTTTTCAGCCACAGGAATGCCGCCATCGTGGCTGAACACCTTATACCCAGTCCAATCGCTGAGCTCGAGTAACACCGCAGTACACCACTGTCTCATCAACAATATAACGTAAAACATCTCATTAACATGCGATTATAAAAAAAATGACATTTGATCATTTATAGATATTCTAAGTCATGAATACCATAAGCAACATTGAATTATGCTAAACATACATCAGACAAGCTTATAACAAGATTTAAACATGCTTTTAAACCACTTAACAAAAATTCTGAATAAATCACATAGGTATCGATACTATAACAAATGTATCGATATTTCTCTTAAAGGGTATCGATACCGATTGAAGAATCGATACCAAATCAGTATTCTGTTTCTCGTTTAAAAATCAAAGTCTCGAGATTTATCGGTAACTTTATTAAAGTATCGATTATTTTACCTTGAGTGTCGATACTCATGGTAAGGTATCGATACCAAATTACAATACTAACTTCCTGCACATCGAAATATCATAGAGATATCATTTTTTATAACCTGAATATTGATACCTTTGCTCTAGACCATAAAAATACAACACATCTAAGCATTTAATCTTTTCCAACAAATATCTAATCAACATGCATCATTTACCTCTTTAAACCAATGTCAAAACAACCAAAATAGCAGTTCAAAACATCAAAAACATGTCTGAGCAAGAATCAACATACCAAGATCCAAGCCTATAATTCTTAGGAATAATTAAGCTATAAAATATCCAAAACATCATGGCAATATCATGCAACATTTCTACCACATTGCCTTTATTTCCCCAAATCATAAACGAATAAATAAACACCTACGAATAATGTAAAAGTCTCGCTTGGATTACTCCCTTGGAACCACACTACTCACACAGGAACACAACTAATCTGCAATGGTTTAAAAAGGAGTGGGTGAGCTTAAACAAGCTCAATGAATGTTAGAGTAACCACGTTCACAACTATACTCTAACCAATTCAAAATAACATATTCACGTTTCATTAAATCATAAACTAACATATACTCCTACATGCAATTACACTCCACATTTAACAATAATTCATCAAGACTAAACAACGTATACATTCTTTAATCAAGTCTAGCTAATATCATGCATTCACAAGTTAAATGGAAATGATCCAAACCAAAATTACATACACAATTTACTATGAGAACATACTACCATTTTCATGAAATTTAAATCAACTCATTTAGCGTATTATTCACATGTTTACGCATCCATCTCACATCGTATTATCACAATATATAAAATCACATTCAAACAATAATTTTACACTTGAGGCTATGAAACATGACAATGGGCTTTGTTACCACACATCGGATACACGGATCTCCAACACACCAATTAACTCATAGAGTCGAACAAATTCCAAAAAGTGAAGTATAAAGCTAACACTCTCCAACAGTCAAACATGTCCCATTGAATGGAGCTTAGCTCACATTCCCTTATCTCTCGAACCTGTCCTAGGGCTTTAATGCTCAAAAACACAATACATATAGGTGAGTACTCACAATCCTTTGGCATGTCAACTATATCCAACGGTTTCAAGAGATCACAAGGCCAAAATATCCAAAATTACACATTTTAATTACTGATTTAACGCACATCATCTCTGTTCATATTCATCAATTCACATCACAACTTGTACATAATGCATGCTTATTGAATTCATATTTACTTGCACTTTAAATGTCACAACAATTCTCATTGAGCCATCACATATCCGACCACATATGTGTGCATTAAAATCAATACATCATATATCACATACAAGTATTCTCACATATTACCTGCCATAATAATATTACATTCTACATTTCAACACATATATACTTACCGAAATTTCGCTTTCTTCCACTACATATTTGCATTATTAGCATATCATTATCATTGTCATTTGGAATGTATATCATCCCTACAACACAATTCACAATAGTCATTACACATGTCTCATATCACAATATCACATTATAATATCAATGCACAATTGTTCACATAATCACATAATTGCCAAAATAAAGTAAGAGAAATAGAAAGCTTACATTCGAAACTTAGGATAAAGATTTAGGCTATTCCTAAGCTCTCAAATAACACTATGAATCGTGTCTACAAGTAGCGATTCCAAACACTCATCGATCACGCTTTCACCTAATTGCTGAAAGCTTAAGCTAGCTTTTCCTTGTCTTTCGCACATAATAACCACATAACATACACCATCAATTAGCAACCAAAGATTCACCTAAACAAACAAAAAATGCAAGCCTAAGCTATATTCTCTTGTAATTAATACCTTTGACATAGCAAACTTGAATTTCAACTATCTCGATTTATACTTAATCTTTTTGCTTAAAATTGATTCTATTTATCTAATTATTCACCTACGACTAATTCTCAACCTTTAAACTACTCAAAACTACCAAATTCATGGTATTAAAATTTTTGACATATTTATGGCAATTTTCACAAAAAAATTCATTAAAACGTTGGAAATCTTCAACTGTATAGCTAACTTTACATCGACAAATGAGATTGAGCCTATCTACATTTAAGGGATTTACACAATCTCAAAGATTACAAAATAAAATCCTATCAGATTACAAATACTCTAAGATTAATTTTCCTATTTATCGAGGTAGTCCAAATATCCCATAATTGTCTTATTGTGCCACCAAAGCTTCAACTAGTTAAGCTTTGTCACTTGTTCTTCGAACCGGGTCAAATGAACCTCATTTAATAGATTAACCTTTATGGGATGCTCTTTGTGTGATGATCATAGGCTTTGAACCGTGACTCTTGACATTAGTATAATGAATTGTCATAGAGATGATAAAAAGAAAGATTAAAATAGACCCTGAAAATAAGTGCGATGGCAAAGTGGTGATAATGAAAATAATAGATGATTAAGTGAAAGTTACAATGGTTGTTTGGATTGTTTAAAGAAAGATGCAAAGAAAATTAAAACAACAGGCCTAAATTTAAAAATAAAAAATAAAAAACCCTCCGAATGAAACATCTGATTCTTTATTTGTAACCTTTCAAAGTAATGAAAGGGAGGTTATTAAGAAAGTAGGTGAACGTGGAATAAATAAGGGATAGTAGAAGAAAGGAGGTTACTGAACGTGGATAGTGGGAGAGAGTAATATAGGTGGTCAGTACAATGACAGTTACAAAAGAGGAAGCATAGTTTGTTCTATGAGGAGAGGGCAGGAAGCACTTATTTTATAGAGAAAGGTTGAGAAGCAACTTCTTAATAGTGTTCATATATGAGCTTCCATGCTAAGTGAGCCAACCCAAAGATCTTGCCAATCTTCTTAAGCTTAGACTCACAACTTTTTCCAATATGAAAGTTGTTCCCAAGATTATCTTCACAGCTTTCCGAATATGAAGGTTGATCCCAAGTAGAGTTGTCAACAAATGCTGCCTAAGAATTGCATGCTTAAGAAGTTCTCTTGCAAGGAATGTTGCTCCCTTGCAGTACTGTTCTCAGGATCTTTAGTACCCAAAAACAAGTGTCTCAGGTAACCTCAAATAGTAGAAGCGATACTGGATGGGATGGTGCAATACCCTTTTTGTGATTAGCAAAATCGATACCAACTCGGATGATTCGAGAGTTGAGGGGATATATTCTTGAGAAGAATCTTCAAAAAAAATGGTCTTGCTTTACTGTAATGAGGTGCAAACTTCAAAAGTTGTTGATTCTTTCAACGATTCATAGCAATTTGTTTTAAGGAAGGTGTTTAAGAAAATTGTACGATGGTCTGAAAACATTAAAGTTAAAAGTAGGACACCTTGGATATCCTCTTATGATATTCCTATTAGCACTTGGAAAATCCAAGCATTCACAAACATTGTCTAGAAGTTTGGAGAATTTATTAGAGGTGACACAGGTACTAGATACTTGGATTCTTTTGTCAGAGGTAACATTTAAATCGTCACTAATAGAAAGTCAAGTATTGGTGAAGTGATAAGGCTACAATGTGAAAACTTGATTCATGAGGTCAAAATCATCAAGGTGGAGCCAGTAGTTTCGGTTCGGTAAAGTTAGTAAATATCAATAAGGCAAGGTAGCCTTGAATCATACGAGGAAAATAGCATACCTAAGTTTATCAGGAAGGAGGGGGGAGATGGTCTGTCAAATCGAGAGTTTGAATATATTGAAGATAAGTCGAAAACTATGCGAAAAGGCATGTGATTGCGACACATTTACTGTTATGGAGGAACGTAAATGATGATAGCATTACATATAATTACGTTCATGGCTTAAAAGATAAAAAAAAAAAAAAAAAAAAAATCAATATATTATGGATAAGTTTTATTGGCTGACTTGATCCTTTATACAAGCGGGGCCCAAGAAAATTGGCGAAAAAGCATTTAGGCTTTGCTGATACTATGGATGATAAGTTTGTTAATCAAATGGTTAAGATTCATAATCATTTTCTTAATTTTTAGTTTAATCATTCCTCACTCTTTTTCGTCCTAGATACGAAGCAGAGCCTAAAGCACGATCCTGCAACCTTATTTGGCTTGTAATCCAGCTGATGATGGTGTAAGTTTTTTATTGAATATTCAAGATGAATTATGCTAGAATTAGCCCTTTATTAGCAATTGAATCTGACTGGTTTAAATGTAGTAGGTTCAGGGATTCCATATTATGGAGCTGACAAAAATTGGTTGGATGAGGAGGCTATAGATTCTTCAAATCCTGTTTACAATGGTTTAAAGGAGATAACCCATATTAATAATTATAGAGAGGGAGTGGTGACGGGGAAAAGAAATAGGAGAAAGCCAATCAGGTATATAAAGGAAATCGATAAAGATTTTTAAAAGTTAGAAAGCAATTGAATGTCTAAAGACATGAAGGGGGAAAAAAAAAAAAGAACCAGAAAGTGTGAGAAGATTTGATTAAGGCACTATAAGATACTATTAATGAAAACAAAAGAAAATTTTAAGGAACAAAGTAGAAGATTCATTGGCAATTGGAGAATGGTGGGCTTGCCATCTCAAGGGATGAAAACGAAGTGGTTGAAGAATTGATGACTATTAATATAAAAATATGGCGTGGAGGGGGTTATGGTCGATTCATCCTATCTGGAGGGGGAGTCGTAGCATTTGAGTGATAGAGAAGGTTACGAAGGAGAAGAAGCTTGGGAAGAAGATTGCACAGTTGGAGTTAGGAGAGGGCAATGAGTTAGTCTCCTAGCTTTAGGGTCGCGAGCGGTATTTGTACGAGTTTAGCTTAACTCATCATATGTTGTCATTTGATAGATTTGTTGGTCTCTTTTGTGATTACTTAGTAGATTGACAATTCATTTGAGATAATAGGATACATGAGTGACAAGTGATAAATATTTTATGTAAATATGTGATTTTAGGTTTATATAAAATTACTTTTTCAGTTGATGAGACAAGCATGTTTCATCATTATTTTATTGTTTATTATTTGGTATTATTTGGGTATGGTGTGGTTTTTAATAGTTGTGTTATGCTTTTGGAGATGGTGTTGCTGCGGCCATCATTTTTTTTTTCTTTTGGCATTTATTTTTCTAGTTTCATGACTCTTTTTTTTTTTGGTGATTTTTTAATAAAAACCTTTTTATTTGCCGAGAGAAAAAAAAAAAACCTATGATTTGAGGAACAATCTATGATTTGAGTATACATGAGTTGAGAATGGTTAGGATGCGTATTTTCATGGAAAATATTTTTGGTGTTTTTTATGATTGTTTTGTCTTCTTTTTTATTTTTCAATAATGAACTTAGAATTACCTAAGTATCTGAGAGAGAGGATTTTTACCGTTTCATCTTTTCTTCGCTTGACTGCTATCACGTAAGAACTTAGGACAATGATATTTTTACATAATCTTTTACTTTGAACTTTGAAGTTTAATTTTGCTCTTGGTTTTCACTTTTGAATCTACGTATAACACGTTTAAGGTGGCACTTGTGGCATTTGTGACGAGCACACTATTTTTTCGAACAAGACTACATCCTAGAGATGAGAATGATGGCAACCTCTACCTCTCATGCCTTTACTTCGGGGTGGTGCATTTGATGTTTAATGGATTTACTGAGCTACCCCTTATGATATTTCGACTCCCAGTATTTTACAAACAACGAGATAATCTATTTCATCCTCCATGGGTATGGTCTATCGTCAGTTGGATTATACGCGTACCTTACTCTGTTTTTGAGGCTGTAGTATGGTCTTGTGTTTCGTACTTCACTGTTGGTTTTGCCCCTGCTGCTGGGAGGTATCTCCTCTTTCACTCTCTCCCATTAGGTTTTTACTATCAGGAATCTTTTTCTAATTACTTCTTGTTTTTGGACTCAGATTTTTCCGCTTCCTGTTATTAAAATTTGTAGTACACCAAATGTCAATTGGTCTATTTCGAACCTTGGCTGCTCTTGCTCGAGATATAGTCGTCGCCAATACCTTCGGCTCAGCTGCACTTTTAATTGTAATGTTAATGGGTGGATTTCTTATGCCTAAAGGTATGCTGTGTGATAATTCACTTGTGAATAGAAGATAAAAATGTTATTGATGTTCATTGATTTATTCATCTTTCAGACCAGATTAAGCCATGGTGGGTTTGGGCTACATGGCTATCACCGTTACAGTATGCGCAAAGAGCAATATCTGTTAATGAATTCACAGCCACGAGGTGGAAAAAGGTGCACTAATCAACTTGCTTGCATCAATTTTCTGTTTATTGATAATGATCGATATGCTAGACATGTAATTGTGGAGACATTTTTCAGATATCTGCTACTGGAAACAATACAGTTGGATACAATGTGCTTCATTCACATGCTCTACCTTCTGCTGGATATTGGTATTGGCTTGGAGTTGGTCTGTTAATAGGTTATGCCCTGCTTTTCAACATCATTGTGACTCTGGCCCTAGCCTACCTGAATCGTGGGTTATCCTTTTATTTATTAAATTAATTCCCAACTCTTTATTTTGTACGTATTTCAAGATTCTCTTGTATCCGTTTTTTTTTTCTCTTCACGATAGCTTTAGGTAAAGCCCCGGCAATTGTACCTGATGACACGGAAAATAGTGATGGTTAGTCATCTTTGATACATGCAACATCATTTTTTTTTTTATATAGATATATAGGGCTTCTGTGCCTCTTTTAAAGGATTCTTCTGATAATTCTTCCACAAAATTAAAATTAAAATTAAAATTCTTTGCAGCTGAAAACGTAGAGTTGGAATCGGCTTCTCCATCTGCTCAGGGAAGTAGTAAGAGGGGAATGATTCTTCCATTTGAACCATTAGCAATGACTTTTCATAATCTCAATTACTTTGTGGATATGCCTGCGGTATGATTCTCTCATGGCTTTGTTATTGCAGTTGTGTATACCATCCATTTCAATTTCCCTGTTTTCCTTTTATTCAATATCTCAGGAAATGAGTGCACAAGGCATACCTGAAACGAGATTGCAGCTCCTCTCAAATGTTAGTGGAGTATTCACTCCAGGTGTTCTTACGGCCTTAGTCGGATCCAGCGGAGCGGGAAAGACTACATTGATGGACGTGCTTTCCGGAAGGAAAACCGGTGGATACATTGAAGGGGATATTAAGGTATCAGGATACCCAAAGGTACAGGAAACATTTGCCAGAATTTCAGGATATGTTGAGCAAAATGATATACATTCTCCTCAAGTCACAGTTGAGGAGTCTCTCTGGTTTTCCTCCAGTCTTCGTCTTCCCAAAGAAATTAGCAAAGCCCAGAAAATTGTGAGCTGCATAGTCTTTTCAGCAATTTATATTTGTTTCGTACTTAGTCTAGTTTCACTTCACTGCATTTCTCATATTCGTTTTTGCACACTTACCTATAGGAGTTTGTTGAAGAAGTGATGCGTTTGGTAGAGCTTGATACACTAAGGAATGCTATTGTTGGTTTACCTGGTAGCAGTGGCTTATCAACAGAGCAAAGAAAACGTTTAACTATTGCGGTGGAGCTTGTTGCAAACCCTTCCATTATATTCATGGATGAGCCTACATCTGGACTTGATGCACGGGCTGCAGCAATTGTGATGAGAACTGTTCGTAATACTGTTGACACTGGAAGAACTGTGGTGTGCACTATTCATCAACCCAGTACTGACATTTTTGAAGCATTCGACGAGGTTTATCTGAGTATAATGTTTTAAATGCCATTGCGATAGCTAGGTTAAGAAGCTTAAATAATACTTTGCTTTTCATCTAAGTTTGCCTATAAATTTTCATATCTAGCTGCTGCTTTTGAAACGAGGAGGTCGGGTTATATATGGAGGGAAACTTGGAGTGCGCTCGCAGATTTTGATTGACTATTTCCAGGTGACTTTACTATCATTATTTTTAGGTTTTTGAATTTAAATATTAAATAGTACTTAGCATGCAAGTTTGAGACCAAGCAAGACTATAACTGCAATGCACCAAGGAAACTGAATGCATTCACATTCCTTTGGACCTTTAGTTAGGTATTTAATAGATTTCAGCATATTCGCTAATGATCAGAATGGTGATTATTTACATTTTAATATTTCTTTTCTTTAATGTAGAGCATTGATGGCATTCCCTCTATTCCTGATGGATACAACCCGGCAACCTGGATGCTTGAGGTTACAAACCCTGCAGTAGAGCAGAGAACTGATAGAGACTTTGCAGATATATACCAAAATTCTGAACAATATAGGTAATTACTGCGATGTCATGTTACTAGTGGGTTTAACTTGCTTTCGACCACCATGATTAAACATTTTGATATACTCATTACAGGGAAGTGGAAGGTTCCATTGCACGTTTGAGTGTTCCACCACCTGATTCACAACCTTTAAAGTTTTCTTCCATCTATTCACAAGACCAACTGTCTCAGTTTCTGATTTGCCTCAAGAAGCAAACTCTTGTGTACTGGAGAAGTCCACGTTATAACTTGGTGAGACTGGTTTTCACAATGGTGTGCGCACTAATATATGGCTCCGTCTTTTGGGATGTTGGTAACCAAAGGCAAGTAATTTTGGTTATTTCATGTTTCTGTGTAACAAAATCGTTGTCCAAATTTTGGACCTCCATTTTCGTGGTAATAGTTGAAATTTTGTCTGCCATTGTTTTACAAACCGAATACAATAAATCATTTGGTGTATATATTGTTTCTGCAGGCATACAACTAAAGGTTTGTTTATGGTTATGGGTGCCCTTTATTCCTCATGCATATTTCTTGGGGTCAATAATGCTTCCTCAGTACAGCCAATTGTATCGATTGAAAGAACAGTATTCTATAGAGAGAGAGCAGCAGGATTTTATGCTCCAATTTCCTATGCTGCAGCCCAGGTAATTGGCGCGATCCTGAAGGAAATTTGGTTCATTAAATAGTTTATTTTGACCTTAAAATGCAGGTACTAACACATGCTGCTCCAATTCTTTTGTGGAACAGGGTCTCGTGGAGCTCCCATACATTCTTGTTCAAACAATTTTGTTTGGAGTCATCACATATTCCATGATTAATTTTGAAAGAACAGCCAGTAAGATTCCTTATTTACCTTTAACAACCCCATTTTATGCTATTTATTTTAAGTCAAATTGTCTTTCAAATACAACAAGAAACAAACATGAATTTTCTTTTGATAAATATATATTTGGATCAAATTTATTTCATGAATCCAATATCTGATCATACCAGTAGTAATTACAAGAAAATTTTGTGAACCAACCGTCTCCAATAAATGCAACTTTGCTTATATGAATCTTTTTGTTATATTATGCAGGGAAATTTTTTCTTTATCTTCTCTTCATGTTTCTTACCTTCACATATTTCACCTTTTATGGCTTGATGGCTGTTGGTCTCACACCTTCTCAGCATACGGCATCAGTCCTCTCTTCTGCCTTTTACTCTTTATGGAATCTCCACTCTGGTTTTCTTGTCCCAAAGCCAGTACGTAGTGCATATTCTACCGTCGATATCTTATTGAAAAAGTGATAGTAAAATTTCTAGTTGATTATTGTTTACCATTTTGTGCAGAGAATTCCAGGATGGTGGATCTGGTTCTATTACATTTGTCCTGTTGCATGGAGCTTAAAGGGTATTATCAGCTCTCAGCTTGGCGATGTCGAAACCATGATTGTTGAACCAACATTTAAAGGCACTGTGAAAGAGTATGTATCAACATCCTTCGGTATTGATGTTGGGATGATGGGGCCTACAGTGGCAGTTTTACTCGGCTTTTGCATCTTATTTTTCAGCGTCTTCGCTTTATCAATAAAATTTCTCAACTTCCAAAAAAGATGAGCAATGAATTACAGAGCTATGGTCTACAGTATAAGTGGGAAATAGATGCATCAAAAGCAAGTATCATTCCCAACATTCCTTAATGACATCTTTTTTAAGGGGCATTAACCTACCAACTCACCCAACCACTCGGTACAACATAGGGGAAAAAGAGAAGACACTTAACCCAATACACTTTAGTTTCTTAATGTTGCTATCGCCACAGGAGTTAGTTGAGTCTGTGAATCTTGTAAACTTAATGCCATCTTGATTATCCAATCTTATATTTATCATTTTTTACATATAAAAGCAAGACGCTCAAGTTTTTCATTATATTACTAAATTTCTTATTTAAATTTTTTATTATTATTTATAAGTTTTATCATATTTTATAAATAAGATTTTTAATTTTACTAAAATATTTAGTTAATTAAATTTAATTATAAGAAAACTTATCATGCTTGTAAACAAGAATTCTAACTCAATTACAAAATTTTTATTAAGTGAATTTATATAATAATAAAAATTTTAAAATTTATATTATAATTCATTTATATTTAAATTATCATGTCTCCATTAACAAAAAGAAAAATTATATTAACTTAGATTTAAATAATAATTTTAATTATTTATATAATAGATAACTTTATATTTTATACATGAAATTTTATAAATATATTAATTATATATTACCTAGGAAGCATTATGGTCAACTTTTCACTATTAAGGAAAAATAAAAATTAAATAGTGAAGAGTTTAAATTACAATATATCACTTTTTATAGTTTGTACAAATATTTTAATAATGATAAAAATTGTTTTATTATTTTGAATAATGTAGTGTTGTATTAATTATATGAAAGAAAATTATATTCTACAATGAATATGATAAAATGTTTCAATTATTATTTGAATTTTTGTATTGTTATAATATTTAAAGAGAAATTATTTGATATACTATTAGTGAAATTTTTAGAATTAATATATTTTAATTATATTCAAAAGTTTTAATAACACATTTTACTTTATACTACTTATACAAATTAAAACACATTATTAAAAAAATTAAAAATTAAATGCATAAAATCACATTCAATGGCCCAACAGTTATTTTTTAAAAGTAATAAATTTTTGAAGCGTAATTTACAAAACAAATATTAAAATTTTATACTTGTAAAAATTATTAAAAAACTTTGTTTATAGTAAAACAAATATTAGAAAACTGCTAAATAGCATTATATTTTTAAATATTTTATTAAAATTTTAAACAAATATTAAACGAACATTTTCTTTATATTTTTAATACGGTTAGTATTTGATACATTAACAATGTATCCTTTTGTTCCACAAATAACCTTAAAAATTATTATGTGTCATTTTTTTAAAAATATTTATTTTTAATATTTTATTATACTTCTATCGAAACTTGTTAACTCTTAACTTATTGAGGAACCTACAAATTCTACTAGCAATGTATTGATTATTATTCATTTTCATATTACAAAGTACTTGTTTTCAGACAAAAATAAAATTAATAATTACTTTTTAAATTTGAAATAATACAAGTTCAAACTTTAGAGATAATATTATTGGAGGAACAACTACAAATCTTAGACATAAATTATAGAACGAATATAAAAACACCAAAAACAAGCTGGTTACTAAAGTAAATCAAATAAAATGTTTAAAAGCTTATTAATTACATATTTCAAAATTTTAAATTTTATTTGTTCGCCTATTGTTAATTAATAAGTCATTTAATATTATTTGAAAATTTTATAAAATATATATTTGAGATTTTTATTTCTCTTTAACTTTATAAATTTTTTGAAAAAATATTATGAATTAATTTAATATGTTAATACTTATTAGGTATAATGACTTATTTGGGTTTCTAATCTAACAGAAAAAAAAAAGAGTTATTTTAGTCATCTATTTAATTTTTCGTTTCTTTAACCCTTAAATTTAATTTTTTATCAAATCACTTCAAAATGAATTGAAAAATTAACAAATATTAACTTTGCTAACGTGGAAGTTCACTAGTAACCACATTATCAATTAATTAATTTTTAAATTCAAAAATTCCAAAAATATAGAAAGATTTTAAAAGTTTTTAAAAATATATAAAACAGTTATTTGAAAAAAATTATTTTAATATTTTTGAGGTTTTAAAGATTTTATAATGTTATTTAAAAAATTAATAATTTTCTATATTTTTGAATTCTTTTTATTTTTTAAATTTTTAAAAAATTAATTAATTACTAATGTAATATACATATGGACTATCATATGTATGTCACGTTATAAAGTTAATGCTTGCTAATTTTTTCATTCATTCTTGAGTGATTTGATAAAAATAAAAGTTTAAAGATTAAGAGAAAAAATTAAATAAATAACTAAAATAAATTTTTATAAAATTAAAGGATTAAATAAATTATTATATCTAATTATTAAGACATAATTGCAAAAAAAAAATCTCAACTTTAGGGCTTTTGATTTTGTTCCTTAACTTTTTTTTATTGACACCTTCAATACGATGATTTTTTCAAAAATTAACTGAATTTTAACGTGAATTAACTGTCAAAGAAACACTGATCAACAAAATAAGCCGGCCTATGTGACGTCATAGATGACATTATCTAAGAATTTTTTTTTCATTTTGTTTCATCTTTTTTCTTCTTCTCCCTTCTTATCTTCCTCAACTTCTCTTTCTCGTCTAAAAAAGCTAAAACCGAAAGCCCATCTTTACTCTATGGATATTAGTTTCATTTCATTTTTTTTCAATTTCTCGAGCTTTTACGGTTCAAAAATGGCAGACAAAGCTAAAACTGAAAACCCATCTTTACTCCATGGGTATCAGTTTCTTTTCTTTTCTTTTTTTTTTTTAATCTCTCGAGCTTTTACAATTCAAAAATGGCGGACAAAGCTAAAATCGAAAACCCATCATTACTCCATGGAAAATACAAGCTTGGTCGTATGTTGGGTCAAGGAACCTTCGCCAAAGTCTACCATGCGAATAACCGTCAAACAGGGAAGAATGTCGCCATGAAAGTGGTCGGCAAAGAGAAAGTGATCCAAGTCGAAATAAAATTCAGCAGCTGAAGTAGAAACTACTCCTGCATTTTGAATACTTTCAATCATACACCTAAAGTCATTAAATTGACTTTCTTCTCCAGCATGCTCTTGGGTGAAAGACAATTCTTCATCAACTGCAGGGAATATTACATTGTCCTCTGCAATAGTTCAAAATAGAGCAATCCAATCATCAATTTCCTCCTTAAAATATAAGCAAACAAGAATACATCAAAACTAGCGATCCACCTTGTCCGGGCAGGATCTTTTATTTATTTATTTTTATTTTTTTGAGATGGGAGCTGAATCTCGGAGGTTAATATCCAAGCTTTTAGACCCGAACTCGAAAACCCAAATCACCATCTCCAAAATCATGGAATCATCTTGGTTCAGAAAATCAATCCCCAAGACTAAAACAACTAAAGAAGAAAGAGAATTTGAAGCTTTGAATAGGGAGAAATCTTCTAAACCCGAGACTGTAAACGCATTCTACATAATTGCATTGTCGAAAGGCTTCGATTTATCTCCGTTGTTCGAAGAGAAAAAAAGGGAAGAGAACGAGGAGTTGAGGAAGGGAGAAGAAGAAAGAAGATGGAAACAAAATGAAAAAAAAAAAAAAAACTTAGATGATATCATTTATGATGTCACGTAGGTTTAATTCGTTGATTGGCGCTTAATTGCCAGTCAATTTATGTTTACTATTAAAATTGGATTAATTTTTGAAAAAATCATAATATTAACAGTGAATTTATGTTTACTATTAAAATTAGACTGATTTTTAAAAAAATCATAACGTTAAGAATGTCAATAAAAAAAGAGTTAATAACACAAAATCAAAAGCTCCCAAACATTGAGGGTTTATTTTGCAATTATGCCAATTATTAAATACAATCAACTTAAACATTGCATGTAGAGGTGTTTATGGGCTGAGTCGAATTTAGCCTAGGTCTAAACATGATATTAACACCTTTTATGCTTACCAAGTCTGGCCTAACCCAAAATATGGGCATAAAAATTTGCTTAAATTTACCCATTTTTGTAAATAGTTAACCTAAGCCTATTTTAGGCCCATCAATATTATTTTAAAAAAATTAATAAATATTTATATTATTTTAATTTAATATTTAATAATTTAATATATTTTTATTAAAACTTTATAAATAATTATCTTTTAACTTTTATTTTAATGTTTACATTATAATAGTATTATATGTTACTAGATATTTAAATTTTAAGTGTTATAAATTATATAATATATAAAAATAACATATCATAAATTATTATAAACTTAAAAATAGGTTAGGTCAAGCTAGGCTTGGGAGTCAAGTCTTAAATAGGCTTAATATTTTTGTCCAAACCTATTTTTCAAGTTTAATATTTTTACTAAAACCTTTTAAAATTTCGAGTGATCTTTTGAATTTGAGCCAATAACTCGATGTATGAACTAATCTAATTGCATTGAATAAGAAACGAGATATATTTATATCCAAGATTAAAAAAGAATCCTTAAAAAGTTCTTAGTTAATTTATAGGAATGCTTGACTAATTTGAAGTTATTAAATTTTGGATTCACGAAAAAAATATTGCATCAAGGAAGCAATTTACCACTAAATGTAAAATTTTTATACTCGGTTCGACCCAAGGAACTTGACATAAGGATAGGTGCGAAAGTGAATCACTAATATATTTGAACATTTAAAAAAAATTTTAAGTTTTCATAACTTATATTTTTATCCCTACTACTTGGAATATACTTGATCTTCCTAAGTACATGTCATTCTATTCAAAATTTTGAAATATACCTTCTTGTCACTTGGAGATGTGATGAGATAGATACTCACAACCTCAATTACAACTCTTCAAAATCATTGTACCTAATCTGCACACAGAAAACAAACCATACGCTGAGTAAAAACTCAGTGGTATTTCTATAATCCGAATATTTAAAGACAAGATAATATAATAGGAAAAATTAAATTATAAGGACATATTAATGTCTAGTACCATGACTATCATTTTTTTTAATTAAAAAACATCCTAATTCACACAATTGCTATATAAATGGTTATTCACATATCAAACCATATTTATTCATACAATGACATTAGTCATGCAATACTTAATTCATGAATACATTATTATATACCATACTCAATTTTCATCACTTGCTATATAATAGCTTTTCATAATCTGTTCACATATCACTTGCTATATAATAGCTTTTCATAACTGCTCACATATCAATTAAACAATGGCACTATCTATTCCATATTCAATTCATAAGTATATAACTCATGTATTTCATGTATTTACAACATATTTCATATTTTATTTTCAATTCACGATATCAATTTCATTTCTCATACCAAGCCATTTTAATATCAATTATAAAATTTTATTATATGATTACCCCTATTAACACGACTCAGACTCAGACGGATACACGAATCCAACCAACACATCAGTTTGGCACTTAGTGCCTCATTGGATAATTTGAAGTAATAATTTGACACTCAGTGTCTCATTGGCTAAACCAAAGTAAATTGGCACCCAGTGTTTCATCGAATTAATCCGAAGTAGTAAATTGACACCCAGTGTCTCATCGACTCGAAGTCGAAGAAATCCTTGAACTCTTCCAATCTTATGGTATGCCATCTATATCCGATTCAGCCCGATACGGTTAATAAGGTTTAATTTCACATTTCAAATACAATCAATATCCAATACTGATTTTTCATATAATAACATAATTACACATACAATCATTTCAATACAAAAATCAATCCATTCAATATATATATATCTACCAATTCAATTCATTCAATCAATTATCAAAATATCAATTACTTACCTCAACACTTACCATATACATTAATAAAAATTACAACAATTAATAACTAGTTTTGGATTATAGAAATACAAACTGGAAATTCAGAGCTATTCCTCGTCGACTTTATATTTTCCCTTTTTAGTCAAGGATCCCGATACGAGGTTAGCTACGGAATTACAACAATTAAAATTCATTAATACAATACAATTCAATATCATATTTAATATTTCAATTTTTACTCAATATTTGCCTAAATTTCAATTTAGTCCCTAAACTGAGACTACCTTTATTTCTTCACAATTAATCTTAAATTTTCATACAAATTCTACTTTAAACTAAATTTAAATCCCCATTTTCAATTAAATCCCTAAATTTTAAAATTTCATAATTTAGTCCCTAATACTCAAAATTTACAATTTATTTTACAATTCAATCCTTTTTCATTTCTAACTTAAAAATCTATCAATTTAGTCCCTAATACTAAAATTATTCAACATAGACAACACTTAAAACTCAATAATTTCTAAAATTTCGGCATAAGTCGGGTAGTATTTAACACCGGGATTCCAAAAACATAAAAACTACAAGGAAAAAAAACTAGATTGACTAACCAATTGAATTTGGAAACTTTGAAACCCTTGGCTGTGGTTTCCTTCTTTCTCTTTCTCTTTTTCTTTCTTTTTCGTTTAACCTTCTGTCTTTCTTTTTGTTTCTTTTATTTATTATATTCACTTATTATAATATATAATATAATATAATATATATACTTAATAATTAAGATATAATATTATATTATTATAATATATATATTTTAACTTTAAGTTTTATAAATATCTATCTTATGTCGCCTCATTTATAAGCAATGGCATAATTTCTTATTTAGTCATTTTAGTTTTTCTTTAATCTATAATTTGATTTTCACCCTTTATGCAATTTATGCAAATTCATGCAAATTCACCTAACCAAAACCTAATTAACCGCACAACTAGCTTCGTAAATATTTTTAATAAATATTTATGGGTTTAATTTACAAAAACAGAGTCCTGAAAATGCACTTTTCGACACCCGTGATTATCGAGTTGTTACAATTCTCCCCCTAAATAAATTTCATCCCCAAAATTTACCTGAAAAGAGGTGGGGGTACTGAGATCTGATAGTTTCTTCCAGTTCCCAAGTCGCTTCCTCAACACTATGACTACACCATAATACTTTCACTAACGGAACTCGCTTATTACGCAACTCTTTCACCTCACGTGCCAAAATCTCAACCGGTTCTTCTTCGTATGACAAATCAGGTTGAATCTCAATATCTTCCGTCGAAATAATATGAGATGGATCCTTTAATATCTTCTAAGCATTGAAACATGAAAAACATCATGAATTATAACATCCTGAATTAATAGGCCTTTGCGTTAATGTGTGATTAAGTTTGATGTGAGTGTTAGGGGTTCAGAATGGGCTTAGGATTGGGTCGAGGTTTTAATCAGATTTTCTGTTTGGACACTCTAGTGGAAAGCCTGATAAGATAGGGCTTAAAAGATGTTACCTGTGTTTTAAGATGCAAAATGGGGCCTGGGCCCAGTGGCAAAGTGGCGCCACTTAAAGAGCAGTGAAGTGACGTCAACTGAGGAGGCCCAAATTCAAGTTGCATGAAGCCCAATTCTTTTAATTAAATCTAGTTAATTTTTGGCATTTAAGTGGGAAGAGTGGGACGGCACTGAGGCTTAGAAATAAGGGGATTTATGTGAGTGGATAATGTGGATAATGTAGCAGATAAAAAGGAGGAAGAGGTGGTGTTATCTAGGCCACTTGTGAAGGTATGATCGGATATGGATAAGGGAGAAAGTTTAGGAATTGTCTATTGATCACAGTAGTGGCCGAATTTTCAACTCTGGGGGAAAGAGGAAATCGGTTTTGATGAGGCAGAGGGGGGTGCCAAATTTCCCTTGTTAATTAATTAGTTTTAGTTTTCAAAAGAGGACAATTCCAGCTTTTGGTTAGTGTGTCTGCCGAAAATTTGATTAAAAACTAGGGTACTTCTTAATTTCACATTTATTCTCATTCTCTTCTCTTAGTTGTTTCTTTTCTCAAAAAGTTAAAAACTCCTAAAGTTCCATCTTCTTCTTCATTATCTGCTAAAGCCGAAACCTCATAGCCTTTCTCTACACCTTTTTTCGAGTCCTTCTATAAGTCGAAACCCTTAAGTATTCTTTCTCTTTACTCTCTCTTCTGCCATAGCCGAATGCCCTAGTGTCTATTCTTTTTCTTCCTGTTGATTTCTTCATTAAAAATTCGAATCTCCATAGATTCTTTGAATCATCTTCTCTTTTTGGTTTTCGTAAAAGCCAAAATCTTCTAGGAGTAGCCGGATCTCCTATGATAGGGTAAGTGCAGATCTTTTTCTCTTCATGTTTCTTTCGATTTTTGGAAGCTAAAGCCGAAAGGCTAATGGGCTTGGTAAGGTTGACGTTTGATTAATGGTTTGATGTTTTCTTGTGGGGCGACGTCGGGAATCGAAGTAGATCATTTAGATCTAAAAGCCAAAAACTACTAGTCCCTAAGTCTCAATCTCTTTTTGGGATTTCAAGGTAAGGGGTTCTCTTTAGATTTTTGTTAGGTTCGTTCATCGTGTTTATAATCTTAACCACATGTTATGGATTAACAACCATATGTTGTGATGGTAGTAACTGATAAGGTCTTTTGATGGAATCAAATGTCAATCAGGTGAAGGAGGGGATTGGATCTATAAAACCAATCCCTAAGTTTAAGAAACGAGCAGTGTCGGTAGTTTGGGATTGGCCACCGGGTTGTGGACCAACTTCGGAGCAAAACCTTAGGCAATTAGCAGTCGTATCGGCTTCTGATAGTGTCGACATAGAAAATACTGTCCTATCGGTAATCAGGTGTGTAGATCTCCATCAAACTAGTTAATCTGTATTATATGTATGTTATGGACTAAAAGCTGAAAAATAAGGTCGTATGAACAAATGTATTACCCGTAAAGGGTAGGCAAGGGATGCCGTGTATGTAATCATAGAAACTTCTCTATGTGTATCGAAGTATGTGAAAGTCTGTGATCTGTTTAGATAGTATAATGTTCTGAGTCTTACATGTATGTATGCATGGGATGGGATTGATATGATGAAGGGGAAAAAGGTCGTATGGCGATCGGTGGCTTTCCCATATAGGTCACATGGTGATCGGTCTTTATGACAGGCAGCATAGCTTTTGAAATACTACAATGTATTATTAAGGTCGCATGGCGATCGGTGGCTTTGCCACATAGGTTACATAGTGATCGATTTTTATGACAGGCAGCACAGTTGTCGATATGGTGTGTAGCGGATGGAGGGTTGATTGTAGAAATCCCCACGGTGTGATGGTTGGTACGGGGGTGTGTAGAGGATGGACTCTTAGGTTTGGGATGGGCCATGTTGCATGTAAATATATATTCTGTTGCCATTGTGTATGGGCCCAAGGCCCATAATATGTTTGTGGGCCTCAAGGCTTTTATGTGTTTTCGGGATTTGCACACTGAGTCTTGGTGACTCACCCTTTTATTTTTCTCAACTTTTCAGATGAGCAGTAGATCGTGGACATGGGAGCCGAGGCGGACTCGAGGGGCCATCAAGTTTTTTATCTTCATAGACTATTTTGGTTTTTCTTTGAGGTTCAATTTTGGGATTATTTTTGTAATAAGGCCTCCATAACTTAGGTTATCGAACTATTTTTTTTATGTTGCATCTTATAAACTTATGTTTTCAAAGTCTAAATTATAAAGTGAAAGGAAAATGGGTTTTTCCAGCATGTTCAACGCAAATGTTAAAGTTTCTTCAAAAATGTCACAATTAATGATTAATCGGTTAAAATAAACTGAGATTTTCAAAACCCTTCAAAGTAAAGTTTTCAACATTCAACCCGTAGCATACCAGATCCGGTCATGACGTATAGGCCAGGTTTGGGGTGTTACATCTTTGGTATTAGAGCCTAATTCAAAACTCAGGCTGTGAAATGGGTCTAATAGTGATTTATAAAAGTGATGTAAGTTTGAGAAAAGTTCGGTTGAGATATGGCTTTCGAGTCTTCTGGCACCCGATCCACGCAGGTAAGTACTCTAAACTCATTATGTGATATGCATGTTGGTCTTGATGGGCTCTATAGGGACATAGGCTAGTATGCTAGAGTTTATGGACTTTAGGTTTAGTATAAACAATTCTTCAAATCTCATAAGACTTAATTTCTAATTAAACCTGTCTGTGAACAAGTCACAGGGTTTGGGTGTGGTAACAGGCATACACATGTCGAGGATTGGATCCAGGGAGAGCTCGGTATTTAAGCGGCCCTAGCGGCTCACCTCCTCTTCGTTGGAATCCTACCTGGTGCGTAGTGTCTGTTCACTTTAGCCGCGAAGGCTTGTTGATAGGCCAAAATTCTTAACTAAAACTCGAAAGGGACTAGCCACCCTATTTTTGTAAAATTAATTATATCCCTAGTTTAGTAAAATTTTGAAATACCCTTGATTTGGAAAAACTTCCCAAAATACCCTGGATTTGTAAAATTACCAAAAATTTACAAAATTACTGAAATACTCCCGAATTACAAAATTACCAAAATACCCCTATTTTGTAAAATCACCAAGATACCCTATTTTGGAAAATTATAGAAATACCCTTGTAGGATAAAATTATGAAAGTACCCCTAGGTAGTGAAATGACAAAAATACCCTTATGTGATGAATGTGAGTTCATGGATGCTACTTGTATGTTGATGTGTGATGGTTGAATGTATGTGGATTCTAGAGCTAGGAAATACAGACCTGAGAACTGAACCTTGTAGATAGAGTTCGAATTCGAAAGAACAACTATTAAAACTACTTTCCATAAGATTGTTCGTTATTAATCAGTGGAAGAAATTAATAATTCATAAAATTCCTAATCAGATAAATGCGAATCGGTAGAATGAGCACTAGAGGACGTGGTGTGTGTGGCCGAAGTACAGGCAGGATTACTGTGTCGGAACCGGTAGGGTCTGGTCACGAGTCGGGGAATGAGGTACCAGTGCCACCAACTGTGGAGGTGAAATTTTAAGATCAGACGGCAGGAGATGATGTGGTATCTCAGGCGATATTGAGGGTGTTAGAGAGGGTTGTTGGGGCAGGCATGGGCACAGGAGCCTAGAAACCTATGTCGAAGCGACTTAGAGCTAATGGGGCAGAAGTGTTTAGGGAATTTCTGGGATAGTCCCGAGTACAGCTGAGTATTGGTTGGAGGCAGTCGAACGCATAATAGATGATCTGGATTTCACGGAAGAAGAGAAGCTGAAAAGAGTAGTGTCCCTTCTTCGGGATGAAGCTTATCAATTGTGGCTTACGGTTAAGAATGGTACAGTGGCTGACCGTATCACCTGGGATTACTTCAGAACGACGTTTCAGAGTAAGTACATTGGAACGAGTTATATGGATGCGCAGCGTAGAGCATTTCTAAATCTGGTCTAGGGAAGTAGGTCGGTGGCGGGGTATGAAGCGGAATTCTTACGCTTGAGCTGTTATGCTCGAGGGATAGTGGCCACAGGACATTAACGGTATGTTCAATTTGAAGATGGCCTGAAGGATGATTTATGTGTTTTGATAGCTCCATAGCAGGAGAGGAAATTTGCGATGCTTGTGGAGAAGGCTAAGATAGCTGAGGAGGTAAAGTGAACGGAAAAGCTAAATCGAGATAAAGATCTAGGTCGTCAAGAGTAGCTGGGCGTACTCAGAAAAGACCTAGGTCGGATGGGCCAAACCGGGTAAAGAGACCTGCTGCTAATCAGACACGGAGGTGTGTTCGTTGTGGTAAATTCCATGTAGGTGAGTGTTGGGTAGGCAGTGGAAAGTGCTTTAGGTGTGGATCTTTGGACCATCAGATTAGAGACTGTCCACAGCCACAGGGCGATGTAGGACCCGTAGGGCAGGAAAATGCTCAGCTAGGTAGAGGAGGTCAGCAGCCGCAAAGGGGTCGTGGTTCAGCTAGAGGTGGTAATGGTTTCGGTCGAGGCCGAGGAGCACCAGGCCGAGGGGCAGGAAACACTGAGGCGAGACAGTCGGGGTTAGTCTATGCTGCCAGATGTCGTGAGGAGGCTGATGCACCGGATGTTATAGCCGATACATTTTTAATATTTGGTTTGCCTTACGCTGCATTGATTGACATTTGGTCGACACATTCATATGTTGCTAGTAGTGTGTCTGGAACTTTAAGTTTAGATTTTGGGATTACCCCTAGGGCGATGACTGTAATTAGCCCATTAGGACAATCTGTGGTAGTAGATAAACTCTATCGGGAGGTACCCTTAGAAGTTCAGAGAATAGTTTTTCAGACGGATCTGATGGAATTACCGTTCGGGGAGTTCGACTTAATATTAGGTATAGACTGGCTGGTGAAGTATCAAGCTAATTTAGATTGTGCAGCCAAGCGTATGGTGTTGAAAACCCCCGAGGGTGGTGAAGTGTTGGTGATAGGAGAAAGGGGAACCGTCATCGAATGTAGTGACCGCCTACGAGAGTAGAAAGGATGGTAAAAAAAGGATGCGAGGCAGTTTTAATGTTTGTTCGGGCTCTGGAAGCCAAAGACCTAACTGTTAGGGACGTTAGGACGGTGAAGGAGTTTCCTAATGTTTTCCCAAAAAAGCTTTCGGGACTACCCCCGGATCGTGAAGTGGAGTTTGGTATCGATTTTTTTCTGAGAATAGCACTAGTATCTATTGCTCCATATAGGATGGCGCCAAAGGAGTTGGTGGAATTGAAAGCACAGATTCAGGAGTTGCTAGATAGAGGGTTTATTCGACCAAGTGTGTCACCGTGGGGAGCGCTGGTGTTGTTTGTCAAGAAGAAAGATGGATCAATGCATATGTGCATTGACTATCGTCAGTTGAATAAGCTAACAATCAAGAACAAATACCTGTTGCCTAGGATCGATGACTTGTTCGATCAGTTGAAGGGAGCCTCAGTCTTTTCAAATATAGATCTGAGGTCAGGATTGTAACATCCTAAAATTTAAGTATTGAATTGATGCATGTTTTAGTGCTTAATTTGTGTAAAATAAAATTTTTCATGTTTAGTATGGTCTTAAGAAGACTTGAGAACTATTCGGAAGTAGAATAAATTTTAGTAAGGAGTATTTAATTGAAGTGGATCAAGTAACCTTGAGGTTTAAGTAAAATTAGGTGTTAAAAATTAGCATAAGATGAGCTAGTAGCAAGGAGGTGTTGCCACATGCATGTTTGTTTGAGGGGAGAGGTTCGAATCTCCTAGCATGCAACTTGAAGTTTTATTTTTTTCTTTTCCTTAAGCAAGTGTTGGTCATGGATAAGGATTGATGAGTTGGATTATTTTTTTTACGGCAAGAAGATCATGGGAAAAAGCCAAGTGATAACTTAGGGAAAGGAATCATATGGAAAAGGCATGTAAGGGGGACATAAGGCTTAAAACAAGGGCTCTGTTTTGGAAAGCTTTGAATGGCTAATTGTCTATGAACATGGACGGTTTTGTGGACTAAAGAGGGAGCCAAAATTTTGTGGTAAGTCTTGGAAAAGTTAGTAGCTTGGGAGAATTTTTCATTTTGATCTTTTGCTCTCCCAAAAATCAAAACTTTTTCTCTCATCTTTCCTCTTGGCCCGAATGTGCTTGTGATAGGAGAAAAACCATCTTTGCCTTGTTTTCTTTTAGTTATTCTTTTGACCATTTGGTTATTTATTTGTTAATCACTCTAGTAGCTCTTTTGGTGTTTCCATTTAGTGCCTAAAACATAAAAAATAAAACACTTTCTTCTCCTCTCTCTCTTGGCCGAATGCACCATTGCTCAAACTCTCAATTCTTGTTTTCCTTATTTTCAAAAATTTAATCATAACTCTCTCTCATCCTCATTTCTTTCTTTCAACATTTTGATTTTTCTTTTCAACATACTTTCAACACTTTCTTTTCTTCTTGGCCGAATGATAGACTACCTCCATAGCCGAATCAATTCTTTCTCTCCTTTGTTTTTGCATAGCCGAATCTCCTATTCTCTATAAGCATATATCCTTCAATCATTCTTTTTTTCTTTTATTAAAATCTTAGATCATCATGAAATAGTGGAAGGGTCGAATCTTCATTTAAGATTTGATAATAACGTACAAAGGATTCTCTTGAGATTTTTCAGAATATTAAGGTAAGCCGATTTCACTCTTTAAGTTTTTAGTCTTAAGATTTGTCGAAATATTGTTACGACTAATGTTTCTTTGTCTTCGAAGACAATCAAAATAGGGACGAAAAGGGTAGTGAATAGTACTCGAAAGAGGGGTGGTTTTATTGATTCCCCTAAGTTTAAGAGAAGGACTGTTTCGGGAATCCGAGATTTTCCACCGGGTTGTGGACTTTCATTCGGCAAAAATCAATTATTCGAAGTCATACGTACTCCCGAACCATTGTTTCTCGTGGTACTGAACCTTTGATCAGAGAGAAATCGTAAATAGTGGTTATTCGAGATTCCGAGGGTAAGATTTAGATCACTCAATATTAGAATAGATTAATATTAAATTTTAGTGTTCTAATCCTTCGTAATGTGTGTTTAGATATCGACGAGCAGGAGAGTGTAGTTCTCACCATAATTAGGTGTGTAATCTCACACTATATCTCATGGGTTAGATGACTATACAACGATTAAAGTTGGATTAAAAATCACAAAGTTGGACAAATCGGAGAATATGGTATTATTGACACTTTAGTGTTAAGATCGTAAAATCAGTATTAGGATCGTGAAAATTTTGAAATCGCCCTTAATGGCTAAAACAATAATATTTGATAAATTTGGGCCATATATGTGATATTTGATAAATTTGGGCCATATATGTGATATTTGATAAATTTTGGCCATATATGTGATATTTGATAAATTTGGGGCATATATGTGAAATTTGGTAAATTTGGGCCATATATGTGATATTTGGCAAATTTGGGCCATATATGTGCAATTTGGTAAATTTGGGCCATCTGTGAGATGTGGTAAATTTGGGCCTTATATGTGATATTTGGCAATTATAGGCCATATGTGATATTTTGTAAATTTGGGCCACATATTTGATATTTGATAAATTTGGGCCATAAATGAAATTTGATAATTGGATCAGTTGTGATAATTGATAAATGGGCTATATGCGATATGTGTTTTAATGGGCCAAAAATTCATAAATTATAATATGGTTTTCCTTATAAATATTTTGAAATGCATAAACATGATTGCATGGGTTGGGATCAATGATGAAGAGAAAAAAGGTTTAATGCTAGAAATCTAGATAGGTGACTCTGTCACAATGGCCGTTGCCCGAAATCTAGAGCAGTGGTTTTACCAAAATTATTTACATGGCCGTTGCAACAAATATGATATTGGGCTTAAAGCCTACTTCGATGTGTTGGTGGGGTGGGTGACTAAAGCTCCCCACAGGTGTGTTGGTTGGGTACGGGGGTGTGTAACGGATGGAAATCTAGGTTTGGTTTTGGGAATTGCATATCATTTGCATTATTATTTTTAAATACTAAATTATTATATTTTGAAATGGGCTTAGGCCCAAATAAATGTATAAATGGTCTTGGCCCAGTGGACTATGGTAAGTGAGTTGCACACTGAGTTCTAAGTAACTTACCCCATTTTTTTTACCCCTCTCAGGTAATAACAATTGATGGAGACTTGGTTCGGAGATGACTTCGTGGGGTGGCTATACTACAAATGGTGGTTCATAAAACTTTGAGACTTCTTTTATAATTTTTAAGTACTATTTTTTTTGGCGATGTAATAAGGCCTTCTTAAATATGGATTTTATTATGTGGATGGATTATTTATGTTTTAGTTTTATTAAGTTGGATTGATTTAGTTTTTCATAAATTATTTTCTATAACTTTCTTATAAAACAAAAGTTTTTCTTAACTAGAAACTTAGGAAATTCCTTAAAACTTTTGATGAAATATTCCAATTAAATAATTCTAAAGTTTTTATCATTTACTACTTATTAAATATCAAACGAAAAACTCTTGTGTTTTTAAACAAGCATTTCAAATAAATCTCGATTTTTCGATAAAGTAATGTTCTTAATCGTTTTGAAATTTGATTTCTACATTGTTAAATGTTTTGAATGTTAGTTAAACTTGTGTGGTATGCCAAAATTTGGGCTTAATGCATAGGCCGGGTTTGGGGTGTTACATTTTATGGTATCAGAGCTCAGTTTCAAAACTCGGCTGTGGTTTGGGTTCAACAATGATTTTTGTTTAAAAACCACTTAAATTTTAGACTTTATGTTTTAAAGGTAGTATGGCACCACGAACATCCAACACCAAGTCAAGTAAGTATGTTCAGTAAGTATTTGTTTATTAAATGTTTATGATTGTGATGAGACCTAAGGAACACTCTAGAACTTCTAGTTTTAGGTGTTGAAATTGATAGAGATCGAGACTATAGGATGTGATTGCGAAAACAACCCTATCTCTTATATCTCATAAAATATCGTTAATAAACACTGAAATAATATTTTGATTCATAAAACCTGTAATCAGATTAAAGCAAATTAGTCAATATGAGCAATAGAGGACGTGGTCGTGGACGCGGTAGACGTGGCCGTGGTAGAGGACGAGGTGCTGTGTCTGAAGCGCCAGGTCATATACTGAAAATGGATGCACCTGCGTCATTCGAGAGCGAAACTGGATCTCATGACCATGCGAATGAGGATAATGCTTTGACTCAAGCAATGTTGCGAGTCTTAGAAAGAGTAGCTGGAGCCAGAACTGGGCCAGTAACTCGCAGATCAATATCGGAACGACTCAAGTCTAGTGGTGCAGAAGTTTTTAGAGGTGTCTCTGGTGTAGCTCCGAATGTGGCAGAATATTGGCTTGGGGCTGTAGAACGAATTATGGATGATCTGGAGTGCACCGTCAAGTAAAAACTAAAAGGAGCCGTGTCTTTGCTAAGAGACGAGGCGTATCAATGGTGGCTTACTGTTCGAGAAGGCACCAAGGTTGCATTGGTTAATTGGGATTTCTTTAAAGCTGCTTTCCAAGGGAAGTACGTTGGAACCAGTTATGTAGATGCCCGAAGGAAAGAATTCTGAATTTGGAAAGAAGTTGGCACCTACGAGGTAGAATTTCTTCGTTTGAGTCGTTATGCTCGTACTATAGTGCAGACTGATCATGAGTGCTATGTACGCTTTGAGGATGGATTGAATGATGAGTTGTGGGTACTGATAGCCCCACAGCAAGTGCGAATTTTTACCTCGCTTGTAGAGAAAGCTAAGATAGCCGAAGAGGCTAAGAATTGTAACGCCGTAATCGGGAAAAGTAAGAGGCAAGAGGGATTTTAAGTATTCTGGTTCTTCTAAAAGGTTTCAAAAGAGGCCACGAAATGATGAGGCAATTCAAGTTAGGGCACCTGTGATTGTGCCGACTATGGTAGACGACATCCCGGAGAATGTTGGAGGAAAATTGGAGCCTGTTTTAAATGTGGATCTAAGGATCATCAGTTTAAGAATTGTCCTCGACGGACTGAAACGACTCAGGAAGCTCGTAACCCTGAGGCTTAGCCAGCTAGAGGTACTCAGCAGCCACCAAGAGGTCGTGGACCAGGTCGTGGTGGTAATGGTAATGGACGTGGACAAGGTGCACCGGGTCGAGGTAATGGTGTTAGAGGTAACACGGAGTCGAGACAACCATGATTGGTCTATGCTGTCAGGCGTCGTGAAGACGGTGATGCACCTGATGTGATAACTGGTACGTTCTTCATCTCTGATGAAACTGTTACTGCTTTGATAGATATCGGATCTACCTACTCGTATGTTGCTAGTGCTATATCTAGAAACCTAAATATTAGATCTGAGGTTACCGATAGAGAGATGACTGTAATTAGTCCTTTAGGACAGTCGGTAATAGTGAATAAATTATTCAGAGATGTGCCCTTAGAGATTCAAAGAGAGGTATTTCTAGCAGACTTGATGGAATTACCTTTCGGCGAGTTTGATCTCATTTTGGGCATGGATTGGTTGGTAAAGCATCGGGCGCAATTGAATTGTGCCAAAAAGCGGATGCCAATTAGGACTGTGGATGATGAGGAGATAATAATGATAGGTGAGCGAAAATTTTTTTTGGCAAATGTGGTATCTGCTTTAAAGGTAGAAAAGTTGGTGCAAAAATGGAATAGAGCATTCCTAGCATTCATCAATGCTTTGGATGCCAAGGATTTATCAGTAGAAAGTGTGAGAACAGTGAAAGAATTTCTAGATGTCTTTCCCGAAGAACTTCTGGGTCTACCTCCAGATCTGGAAGTAGAATTTGGCATCGAGCTTTTACCCGAACTGCTCCGGTGTCCATTGCTCCTTATAGAATGGCACCGAAGGAGTTAGAGGAGCTTAAAGCTCAAATTCAAGAACTGCTAGATCGGGGATTTATTCGACCATGTGTGTCTCCGTGGGGAGCACCGATTTTGTTCGTCAAGAAGAAAGATGGGTCAATACGTATATGCATTGGTTATAGGCAGTTGAATAAATTGACGATCAAGAATAGGTATCCATTGCTGAGGATCGATGACCTATTTGATCAATTAAGAGGAGCTTCAGTCTTTTCCAAGATTGATTTGAGATCGGGTTATCATCAACTCAAGGTGAAGGAGGCAGATATTCATAAGACGGCATTTCGAACTCGCTATGGACATTATGAGTTTTTAGTGATGCCATTTGGTTTGACAAATGCACCAGCTGCATTTATGGATATCATGAATCGAGTCTTTCAGCCTTATTTAGACCGGTTCGTAGTAGTGTTCATAGATGATATTTTGGTATATTCGAGGAATGAAGAAGAGCATGATTCTTATTTGCGCACTGTGCTGCAAATTTTGCGAGATAAACAACTTTATGCCAAATTCAGTAAGTGTGAATTTTGGTTGAAGGAAGTGACTTTCTTGGGTCACGTAGTGTCAGCTGAAGGAATAAGAGTTGATCCTCGAAAGGTAGAGGCTGTGTTGGATTGGAAATCGCCAAAGTCAGTAGCTGAGATCCGAAGTTTCTTGGGTTTGGCTGGTTATTATAGATGCTTTGTTGAGGGGTTTTCGTTGATTGCTGAACCCCTAACTAAGTTGTTATGGAAGGAAGTACCGTATGTATAGACCGATAAACAACAAGAAAGTTTCGAGAAACTGAAGAAGATTTTAACGGAAGTGCCAGTACTGATTCAACCAGAGGCCGAAAAAGAGTTTACCATTTACTGTGATGTGTCACACATGGGTTTAGGATGTGTACTGATGCAAAGTGGAAAAGTGGTAGCTTATGCTTCTCGACAGTTGAGGCCGCATGAAGTCAATTATCCTACTCATGATTTGGAATTGGCTGCGGTAGTGTTTGCATTAAAGGTTTGGAGACATTATCTTTACGGTGAGAAATCAACCATTTATACGGACCATAAAAGTCTTAAGTATCTCTTTACCCGAAAGGATTTGAATTTAAGACAACGGAGATGGGTGGAATTGTTAAAGGATTATGATTTCTCAATCGAGTATCATCCTGGAAAGGCTAATGTTGTGGCAGACGCTTTGAGTCGAAAGGTTGTATCAGAGTTGAGAGCAATGTTTGCTCATCTCAGTTTGTATGAGGATGGCAGTTTGTTAGCGGAACTTTAGGTGAAGCCTCTGTGGTTGGAACAAATCAAGGAAAAGCAATTATCCGATGAAAAGTTGGGTCCTTTAATACAACAAGCTGAAAGTGGTGTAATAAGAGATTTTGGTTTGAACAAAGATGGTGTACTGTGTTTTCGTGGAAGGATTTGTATGCCCGAGGATTTGGACTTGAGGCAAACGATTCTTCTAGAGGCGTATAGTAGCCCTTTTGCTATGGACCCTGGAGGAAATAAGATGTATCGTGATCTCCGTGAACAATATTGGTGGCCAAAGTTAAAACGGGAAGTTACTGATTTTGTGGGAAACTGTTTGACTTGTCAACAAGTAAAGACGAAACATCAATTACCGTCGGGATTGTTGCAACCAGTAAAGATTCCATTATGGAAATGGGAGCGGATAATGATGGATTTTGTTAGTGGGTTACCCTTAACACCTACTAAGAATGATTCTGTTTGGGTGGTAGTAGATCGATTAACGAAGACTGCTCATTTTCTACCAGTTCGTACGGATTACTCGTTGCAGAAGTTGGCTAAATTATATGTATCTGAAATCGTGAGGTTGCATGGCGTACCAGTGTCTATCATATCGGACAGGGATCCTCGGTTTACATCACGATTTTGGAAAGTTTTAAATGAGGCCCTGGGTACAAAGTTAAACTTCAGTACGGCTTTTCACCCTCAGTCAGATGGTCAGTCAGAAAGAGTAATCCAGATTTTGGAAGACATGTTAAGAGGTTGTGTGATCGACTTTAGAGGTAGTTGGGAGGATTTTCTACCGTTGGCAGAGTTTGCGTATAACAATAGCTATCAATCTAGCATTCAGATGGCACCTTACGAGGCATTGTATGGTCGTAGGTGTCGTACTCCTACTTGTTGGACTGAATTAGGGGAACGACAACTTTTGGGTCCTAAATTGATATCAGAGACGGAAGAAAAAGTAAAAGTTATTCTAGCGCGGTTAAAGGAAGCCTCGGATAGACAAAAGTCGTACGCGGATCTGAAACGTAAAGATATTGAGTTTGCGATGGGAGATCAGGTCTTTTTGAAAGTTTCACCATGGAAAAAGATTTTTAGATTCGGAAGGGAAGGCAAGTTGAGCCCTAGGTTCATTGGACCGTACTGTGTGTTGAAGCGTATAGGACCAGTGGCCTATCAACTTGATTTATCTCCGGAATTGAGTCAGATTCATAGTGTTTTCCATGTCTCTATGCTGAGACGTTATAGATCGGATCCATAGCACATAGTACCGGTAGAAGAAGTGGAATTAAGGCCAGATTTGTCTTTCGAAGAGGAACCAGTGAGGATCTCGGACAGGGATGTTAAAGTGTTAAGAAAGAAGACTGTACCGTTGGTCAAGGTTTTATGGCGTAATCACAGAGTGGAGGAAGCTACTTGGGAGCCTGAGGATGCAATTCGACAACAATATCCTCATCTCTTTTAGCCAGGTAAATTTCGAGGACAAAATTTTCTTTAAGGAGGGTAGAGTTGTAACATCCTAAAATTTGAGTATTGAATTGATGCATGTTTTAGTGCTTAATTTGTGTAAAATAAAATTTTTCATGTTTAGTATGGTCTTGAGAAGACTTGAGAACTATTCGGAAGTAGAATAAATTTTAGTAAGGAGTATTTAATTGAAGTGGATCAAGTGACCTTGAGGTTTAAGTAAAATTAGGTGTTAAAAATTAGCATAAGATGAGCTAGTAGCAAGGAGGTGTTGGCGCATGCATGTTTGTTTGAGAGGAGAGGTTCGAATCTCCTAGCATGCAACTTGAAGTTTTATTTTTTTGCTTTTCCTTAAGCAAGTGTCGGTCATGGATAATGACTGATGAGTTGGATTATTTTTTTATGGCAAGAAGATCATGGGAAAAAGGCAAGTGATAACCTAGGGAAAGGAATCATATGGAAAAGGCATGTAAGGGGGACATAAGGCTTAAAACAAGGGCTCTGTTTTGGAAAGCTTTGAATGGCTAATTGTCCATGAACATGGACGGTTTTGTGGACTAAAGAGGGAGCCGAAATTTTGCGGAAAGTCTTGGAAAAGTTAGTAGCTTGGGAGAATTTTTCATTTTGATCTTTTGCTCTCCCAAAAATCAAAACTTTTTCTCTCATCTTTCCTCTTGGCCGAATGTGCTTGTGATAGGAGAAAAACCATCTTTGCCTTGTTTTCTTTTAGTTATTCTTTTGACCATTTGGTCATTTATTTGTTAATCACTCTAGTAGCTCTTTTGGTGTTTCCATTTAGTGCCTAAAACATCAAAAACAAAACACTTTCTTCCTCTCTCTCTTGGCCGAATGCACCATTGCTCAAACTCTCAATTCATGATTTCCTTATTTTTGAAAATTTAATCATAACTCTCTCTCATCCTCATTTCTTTCTTTCAACATTTTGATTTTTCTTTTCAACATACTTTCAACACTTTCTTTTCTTCTTGGCCGAATGATAGACTACCTCCATGGCCGAATCAATTTTTTCTCTCCTTTGTTTTTACATAGCCGAATCTCCTATTCTCTAGAAGCATCTATCCTTCAATCATTCTTTTTTTCTTTTATTCAAATCTTGGATCATCGTGAAATAGTGGAAGGGTCAAATTTTCATTTAAGATTTGATAATAACGTACAAAGGATTCTCTTGAGATTTTTCGGAATATTAAGGTAAACCGATTTCATTCTTTAAGTTTTTAGTCTTAAGATTTGTCGAAATATTGTTAGGACTAATGTTTTTTTGTCTTCGAAGGCAATCAAAATAGGGACGAAAAGGGTAGTGAATAGTACTCGGAAGAGGGGTTGTTTTATTGATTCCCCTATGTTTAAGAGAAGGACTATTTCGGGAATCTAAGATTTTCCACCGGGTTGTGGACCTTCATTCGGCGAAAATCAATTATTCGAAGTCGTATGTACTCCCGAACCATTGTTTAATCGTGGTACTGAACCTTTGATCGGAGAGAAATTGCAAATAGTGGTTATTCGAGATTCCGAGGGTAAGATTTAGATCGCTCAATATTAGAATAGATTAATATTAAATTTTAGTGTTCTAATCCTTCGTAATGTGTGTTTAGATATCGAGGAGCGGGAGAGTGTAGTTCTCACCATAATCAGGTGTGTAATGTCACAATATATCTCATGGGTTAGATGACTATACAACGATTAAAGTTGGATTAAAAATCACAAAGTTGGACAAATCGGAGGATATGGTATTATTGACACTTTAGTGTTAAGATCATAAAATCAGTATTAGGATCGTGAAAGTTTTGAAATTGCCCTTAATGGCTAAAACGATAATATTTGATAAATTTGGGCCATATATGTGATATTTGATAAATTTGGGCCATATATGTGATATTTGATAAATTTGGGCCATATATGTAAAATTTGATAAATTTGGGCCATATATGTGAAATTTGGTAAATTTGGGCCATATATGTGCAATTTGGTAAATTTGGGCCATATGTGAGATGTGGTAAATTTGGGCCATATGTGAGATGTGGTAAATTTGGGCCTTATATGTGATATTTGGCAATTATGGGCCATATGTGATATTTGGTAAATTTGGGCCACATATTTGATATTTGATAAATTTGGGCCATAAATGAAATTTGATAATTGGATCAGTTGTGATAATTGATAAATGGGCTATATACGATATGTGTTTTAATGGGCCAAAAATTCATAAATTATAATATGGTTTTCCTTATAAATATTTTGAAATGCATAAACATGATTGCATGGTTTGGGATCAATGATGAAGAGAAGAAAGGCTTAATGCCGAAATCTAGATAAGTGACTCACCACAATGGTGCTGTTCGAAATCTAGATCGATGGTTTTACCACAATTATTTAAATGGCGTTGCCACAAATATGATATTGGGCTTAAAGCCTACTTCGGTGTGTTGGCGGGGTGGGTGACTAAAGCTCCCCACAGGTGTGTTGGTTGGGTACGAGGGTGTGTAGCGGATGGAAATCTAGGTTTGGTTTTGGGAATTGCATATCATTTGCATTATTATTTTTAAATACTAAATTATTATATTTTGAAATGGGCTTAGGCCCAAATAAATGTATAAATGGTTTGGCCCAGTGGACTATGGTAAGTGAGTTGCACACTGAGTTCTAAGTAACTCACCCCATTCTTTTTACCCCTCTCAGGTAATAATAATTGATGGAGACTTGGTTCGGAGATGACTACGTGGGGTGGCTATACTACAAATGGTGGTTCATAAAACTTTGAGACTTCTTTTATAATTTTTAAGTACTATTTTTTTTGGCGATGTAATAAGGCCTTCTTAAATATGGATTTTATTATGTGGATGGATTATTTATGTTTTAGTTTTATTAAGTTGGATTGATTTAGTTTTTCATAAATGATTTTCTATAACTTTCTTATAAAAACAAAAGTTTTTCATAACTAGAAACTTAGGAAATTCTTTTAAAACTTTTGATGAAATATTCCAATTAAATAATTCTAAAGTTTTTATCAATTACTACTTGTTATATATCAAACGACAAACTCTTGTGTTTTTAAACAAGCATTTCAAATAAACCTCGATTTTTCGATAAAGTAATGTTCTTAATCGTTTTGAAATTTGATTTCTACATTGTTAAATGTTTTGAATGTTCGTTAAACTTGTGTGGCATGTCGAAATTTTGGCTTAATGCATAGGCCGGGTTTGGGGTGTTACATTTTATGGTATCAGAGCTCAGTTTCAAAACTCGGCTGTAGTTTGGGTTCAACAATGATTTTTGTTTAAAAACCACTTAAATTCTAGACTTTATGTTTTAAAGGTAATATGGCACCACGAACATTCGACACCAAGTCAAGTAAGTATGTTCAGTAAGTATTTGTTTATTAAATGTTTATGATTGTGATGAGACCTAAGGACACTCTAGAACTTCTAGTTTTAGGCGTTGAAATTGATAGAGATCGAGACTATAGGATGTGATTGCAAAACAACCCTATCTCTTATATCTAATAAAATATCGTTAATAAACACTGAAATAATATTCTAATTCATAAAACTTGTAATCAGATTAAAGCGAATTAGTCAATATGAGCAATAGAGGACGTGGTCGTAGACGCGGTAGACGTGGCCGTGGTAGAGGATGAGGTCTTTGCGTCTCAAGCGCGGTCATATACCAAAAATGGATGCACTGCATCATTCAAGATAAACCGGATCTCATGACCATGCGAATGAGGATAATGCTTTGACTCAAGCAATGTTGCGAGTCTTAGAAAGAGTAGTGGAGCTTTAATCGGGCCAAGAATCATGGATCAATATCGAAACGAC
Source organism: Gossypium rotundifolium (assembly GCA_025506655.1). Lineage (NCBI taxonomy): Eukaryota > Viridiplantae > Streptophyta > Magnoliopsida > Malvales > Malvaceae > Gossypium > Gossypium rotundifolium. The sequence continues at coordinate 31,717,688 of CP106728.1, forward strand.
TCAAGTCTAGTGGTGTAGAAGTTTTTAGAGGTGTCTCTGGTGTAGCTCCGAATGTGGCAGAATATTGGCTTGAGGCTATAGAACGAATTATGGATGATCTGGAGTGCACCATCGAGCAAAAACTGAGAGGAGCCGTGTCTTTGCTAAGAGACGAGGCGTATCAATGGTGGCTTACTGTTCGAGAAGGCACCGAGGCTGCATTGGTTAATTGGGATTTCTTTAAAGCTGTTTTCCAAGGGAAGTACGTCGGAACTAGTTATGTAGATGTCTGAAGGAAAGAATTCCTGAATTTGGTTCAAGGAAGTAAGACTGTGGCGACCTCACGAGGCGTAATTTCTTCGCTTGAGTCGTTATGCTCGTATTATAGTGTAGATCGATCATGAGCTACTGTATGCTTTGAAGATGGATGAATGATGAGTTACGGGTACTGATAGCCCCACAGCAAGTACGGACTTTTACCTCGCTTGTAGAGAAAGCTAAGATAGCCGAAGAGGCTAAGAATTCAGAACGCCAGAATCGGGAAAAAGTAAGAGGCAAGAGGGATTTTAAGTATTCTGGTTCTTCTAAAAGGTTTCAAAAGAGGCTACGAAATGATGAGGTAATTCAAGTTAGGGCACCTGTAACTACCAATCAGATTCGAGAATGTGCCGACTGTGGTAGGCGACATCCTGGAGAATGTTGGAGGAAAACTGGAGTCTATTTTAAATGTGGATCTAAGGATCATCAGTTTAAAATTGTCCTCGACAATTTGAAATGACTCAGAAGCTCAGTAACCTCGAGGCTCACCACTAGAGGTACTCAAAGACCGCCAAGAGGTCGTGGACCAGGTCGTGGTGGTAATGGTAATGGACGTGGACAAGGTGCACCAGGTCGAGGTAATGGTGTTAGAGGTAACACGAAGGCGAGATAGCCAGGATTGGTCTATGCTGTCAGGCGTTGTGAGGACGGCGATGCACCTGATGTGATAACTAGTATGTTCTTCATCTCTGATGTACCTATTACTGCTTTGATAGATATCGGATCTACCCACTCGTATGTTACTAGTGCTATATCTGGAAACCTAAATATTAGATATGGGGTTACCGATAGAGAGATGACGGTAATTAGTCCTTTAGGACAGTCAGTAATAGTGAATAAATTATTCAGAGATGTGCCCTTAGAGATTCAAAGAGAGGTATTTCTAGCAGACTTGATGGAATTACCTTTCGGTGAGTTTGATCTCATTTTGGGCATAGATTGGTTGGTGAAGCATTGGGCGCAATTGAATTGTGCCGAAAAGTGGATGTCAATTAGGACTATGGATGATGAGGAGATAATAATGATAGGCGAGCGAAGAAACTTTTTCGTAAATGTGGTATCTACTTTAAAGGCAGAAAAGTTGGTGCGAAAAGGGAATAGAGCATTCCTAGCATTCATCAGTGCTTTGGATTCCAAGGATTTATCAGTAGAAAGTGTGAGAACGGTGAAAGAATTTTGAGATGTCTTTCCCGAAGAACTTCTGGGTCTACCTCCAGATCGGGAAGTAAAATTTGGCATCGAGCTTTTACCCAGAACTGCTCCGGTGTTCATTGCTCCATATAGAATAGCTCCGAAGGAGTTAGCGGAGCTGAAAGCTCTTCAAGAACTGCTAGATCGGGGATTTATTCGACCAAGTGTGTCTCCGTGGGGAGCACCGATTTTGTTCGTCAAGAAGAAAGATAGGTCAATGCGTATGTGCATTGATTATAGGCAGTTGAATAAATTGACAATCAAGAATAGGTATCCATTACCAAGAATCGATGACCTATTTGATCAATTAAGAGGAGCTTCAGTCTTTTCCAAGATTGATTTGAGATCGGGTTATCATCAACTCGAGGTGAAGGAGGCAGATATTCATAAGATGACATTTTGAACTCGCTATGGACATTATGAGTTTTTAGTGATGCCATTTGGTTTGAGAAATGCACTAGCTGCATTTATGGACATGATGAACCGAGTCTTTCAGCCTTATTTAATCGGTTCGTAGTAGTGTTCATAGATAACATTTTGGTATATTCGAGTAATGAAGAAGAGCATGATTCTCATTTGCGCACTGTGCTGCAAATTTTACGAGATAAACAACTTTATGCCAAATTCAGTAAGTGTGAATTTTGGTTGAAGGAAGTGACTTTCTTGGGTCATGTAGTGTCAGCTGAAGGAATAAGAGTTGATCCTCAAAAGGTAGAGGCTGTGTTGGATTGGAAACCGCCAAAGTCGATGAGTCGAGATCCAAGTTTCTTGGGTTTGGCTGGTTATTATAGACGCTTTGTTGAGGGGTTTTCGTTGATTGCTGCACCCCTAACTAAGTTGTTGCGGAAGGAAGTACCATATGTATAGACCGATAAACAACAAGAAAGTTTCGAGAAACTGAAGAAGATTCTAACGGAAGCGCTAGTACTGATTCAACCAGAGGCTGGAAAAGAGTTTACAGTTTACTGTGATGCGTCACACACGGGTTTAGAATGTGTACTGATGCAAAGTGGAAAAGTGGTAGCTTATGCTTCTCGACAATTGAGGCCACATGAAGTCAATTATCCTACTCATGATTTGGAATTGGCTGCGGTAGTGTTTGCATTAAAGGTTTGGAGACATTATCTTTACGGTGAGAAGTCAACCATTTATACGGACCATAAAAGTCTTAAGTATCTCCTTACCCAAAAGGATTTGAATTTAAGACAACGGAGATGGGTGGAATTGTTAAAGGATTATGATTTCTCAATCGAGTATCATCTTGGAAAGGCTAATGTGGCAGACGCTTTGAGTCGAAAGGTTGTATCAGAGTTGAGAGCAACGTTTGCTCATCTCAGTTTGTATGAGGATGGCAGTTTGTTAGCGGAACTTCAGGTGAAGCCTCTGTGGTTGGAACAAATCAAGGAAAAGCAATTATCCGATGAAAAGTTGGGTCCTTTAATACAACAAGCTGAAAGCGGTGTAATAGGAGATTTTGGTTTGAACAAAGCTGGTGTACTGTGTTTTCGTGGAAGGGTTTGTATGCACGAGGATTTGGACTTGAGGCAAACGATTCTTCTAGAGGTGCATAGTAGCCCTTATGCTATGCACCCTAGAGGAAATAAGATGTATCGGGATCTCCGTGAACATTATTGGTGGCCAAAGTTAAAACGGGAAGTTACTAATTTTGTGGGAAACTGTTTGACTTGTCAACAAGTAAAGGCGGAACATCAATTATCGTCGGGATTGTTGCAACCAGTAAAGATTCCATTATGGAAATGGGAGTGGATAATGATGGATTTTGTTAGTGGGTTACCCTTAACACCTACTAAGAACGGTTCTGTCTGGGTGGTAGTAGATCGATTAACGAAGACTGCTCATTTTCTACCAGTTTGTATGAATTACTCGTTGTAGAAGTTGGCTAAATTGTATGTATCTGAAATCATGAGGTTGCATGGGGTACCAGTGTCTATCATATCGGACAGGGATCCTCGGTTTACATCACGATTTTGAAAAGTTTTAAATGAGGCCCTGGGTACAAAGTTAAACTTCAGTACGGCTTTTCACCCTCAGTCAGATGGTCAGTCGAAAAGAGTAATCCAAATTTTGGAAGACATGTTAAGAGGTTGTGTGATCGACTTCAGAGGTAGTTGGGAGTATTTTCACCGCTATGCGAGTTTATGATAACAATAGCTATCAGTCTAGCATTCAGATGGCACCCTACGAGGCATTGTATGGTCATAGGTGTCATACTCCTACTTGTTGGACTGAATTAGGGGAACGACAACTTTTAGGTCCTGAATTGATATCAGAGACAGAAGAAAAAGTAAAAGTTATTCGAGCGCGGTTAAAGGAAACCTCGGATAAACAAAAGTCATACGCGGATCTAAAGCGTAAAGATATTGAGTTTGCGGTGGGAGATCAGGTATTTTTGAAAGTTTCACCGTGGAAAAAGATTTTCAAATTCGTAAGGGAAGGCAAGTTGAGCCCTAGGTTCATTGGACCGTACCGTGTGTTGAAGCGTATAGGACCAGTGGCCTATCAACTTGATTTACCTCCAGAATTGAGTCAGATTCATAGTGTTTTCCATGTTTCTATGCTGAGACGTTATAGATCGAATCCATAGCACATAGTACCGGTAGAAGAATTGTAATTAAGCCCATATTTGTCTTTCGAAGAGGAACCAATGAGAATCTTGGACAGAGATGTTAAAGTGTTAAGAAAGAAGACTGTACCATTGGTCAAGGTTTTATGGCGTAATCAAGGAGTGGAGGAAGCTACTTGGGAGCCTAAGGATGCAATTCGACAACAATATCCTCATCTATTTTAGCCAGGTAAATTTCGAGGATGAAATTTTCTGTAAGGAGGGTAGAGTTGTAACATCCTAAAATTTGAGTATTGAATTGTTGCATGTCTTAGTTCTTAATTTGTGTAAAATAAAATTTTTCATGTTTAGTATGGTCTTGAAAAGACTTGAGAACTATTCAGAAGTAGAATAAATTTTAGTAAGGAGTATTTAATTGAAGTGGATCAAGTGACCTTGAGGTTTAAGTAAAATTAGGTGTTAAAAATTAGCATAAGATGAGCTAGTAGCAAGGAGGTGTTGGCGCATGCATGTTTGTTTGAGGGGAGAGGTTCGAATCTCCTAGCATGAAACTTGAAGTTTTATTTTTTTGCTTTTCCTTAAGCAAGTGTCGGTCATGAATAAGGATTGATGAGTTGGATTATTTTTTTTATGGCAAGACGATCATGGGAAAAAGGCAAGTGATAACTTAGGGAAATGAATCATATGGAAAAGGCATGTAAGGGGGACATAAGGCTTAAAACAAGGGCTCTGTTTTGGAAAGCTTTGAATGGCTAATTGCACATGAACATGGACGATTTTGTGGACTAAAGAGGGAGTTGAAATTTTGTGGTAAGTCTTGGAAAAGTTAGTAGCTTGGGAGAATTTTTCATTTTGATCTTTTGCTCTCCCAAAAATCAAAACTTTTTCTCTCATCTTTCCTCTTGGCTGAATGTGCTTGTGTTAGGAGAAAAACCATCTTTGCCTTGTTTTCTTTTAGTTATTCTTTTGACCATTTGGTCATTTATTTGTTAATAACTTTAGTAGCTCTTTTGGTGTTTCCATTTAGTGCATAAAACATCAAAAACAAAACACTTTCTTCTCCTCTCTCTCTTGGCCGAATGCACCATTGCTCAAACTCTCAATTCTTGTTTTCCTTATTTTCAAAAATTTAATCATAACTCTCTCTCATCCTCATTTCTTTCTTTCAACATTTTGATTTTTCTTTTCAACATACTTTCAACACTTTCTTTTCTTCTTGGCCGAATGATAGACTACCTCCATAGCCGAATCAATTCTTTCTCTCCTTTGTTTTTGCATTGCTGAATCTCCTATTCTCTATAAGCATCTATCCTTCAATCATTCTTTTTTTTCTTTTATTCAAATCTTGGATCATCGTGAAATAGTGGAAGGGTCGAATCTTCATTTAAGATTTGATAATAACGTACAAAGGATTCTCTTGAGATTTTTGGACTATTAAGGAAAGCCGATTTCACTCTTTAAGTTTTTAATCTTAAGATTTGTCGAAATATTGTTAGGACTAATGTTTCTTTGTCTTCGAAGACAATCAAAATAGGGACGAAAAGGGTAGTGAATAGTACTCAGAAGAGGGGTGGTTCTATTAATCCCTCTAAGTTTAAGAGAAGGACTGTTTCGGGAATCTGAGATTTTCCACCGGGTTGTGGACCTTCATTCGGTGAAAATCAATTATTCGAAGTCGTATATACTCTCGAACCATTGTTTACTCGTGGTACTGAACCTTTGATCGGAGAGAAATCGCAAATAGTGGTTATTCGAGATTCCGAGGGTAAGATTTAGGTCGCTCAATATTAGAATAGATTAATATTAAATTTTAGTGTTCTAATCCTTCGTAATGTGTGTTTAGATATCGACGAGTGGGAGAGTGTAGTTCTCACCATAATCAGGTGTATAATCTCACACTATATCTCATGGGTTAGATGACTATACAACGATTAAAGTTGGATTAAAAATCACAAAGTTGGACAAATCGGAGAATATGGTATTATTGACACTTTAGTGTTAAGATCGTAAAATCAGTATTAGGATCGTGAAAATTTTGAAATCGCCCTTAATGGCTAAAACGATAATATTTGATAAATTTGGGCCATATATGTGATATTTGATAAATTTGGGCCATATATGTGATATTTGACAAATTTGGGCCATATATGTGAAATTTGGTAAATTTGGGCCATATATGTTATATTTGGCAAATTTGGGCCATATATGTGCAATTTGGTAAATTTGGGCCATATGTGAGATGTGGTAAATTTGGGCCTTATATGTGATATTTGGCAATTATGGGCCATGTGTGATATTTGGTAAATTTGGGCCACATATTTGATATTTGATAAATTTGGGCCATAAATGAAATTTGATAATTGGATCAGTTGTGATAATTGATAAATGGGCTATATGCGATATGTGTTTTAATGGGCCAAAAATTCATAAATTATAATATGGTTTTCCTTATAAATATTTTGAAATGCATAAACATGATTGCATGGGTTGGGATCAATGATGAAGAGAAGTAAGGCTTAATGCCAGAAATCTAGATAGGTGACTCAATCACAATGGCCGTTGCCCAAAATCTAGATCAGTGGTTTTACCACAATTATTAAAATGGCCGTTGCCACAAATATGATATTGGGCTTAAAGCCTACTTCGGTGTGTTGGCGGGGTGGGTGACCAAAGCTCCCCACAGGTGTGTTGGTTGGGTACGGGGGTGTGTAGCGGATGAAATCTAGGTTTGGTTTTGGGAATTACATATCATTTGCATTATTATTTTTAAATACTAAATTATTATATTTTGAAATGGGCTTAGCCCAAATAAATGTATAAATGGTCTTGGCCCAGTGGACTATGGTAAGTGAGTTGCTGCTCGAGTTCTAAGTAACTCACCCCATTTTTTTACCCTCTCTGTAATAACAATTGATGGAGACTTGGTTGGAGATGACTTCGTGGGGTGGATATACTACAAATGGTGGTTCATAAAACTTTGAGACTTCTTTTATAATTTTTAAGTACTATTTTTTTTGGTGATGTAATAAGGCCTTCTTAAATATGGATTTTATTATGTGGATGGATTATTTATGTTTTAGTTTTATAAAGTTGGATTGATTTAGTTTTTCATAAATGATTTTCTATAACTTTCTTATAAAAACAAAAGTTTTTCTTAACTAGAAACTTAGGAAATTCTTTTAAAACTTTTTGATGAAATATTCCAATTAAATAAATCTAAAGTTTTTATCAATTACTACTTGTTATATATCAAACGACAAACTCTTGTGTTTTTAAACAAGCATTTCAAATAAACCTCGATTTTTCGATAAAGTAATGTTCTTAATCATTTTGAAATTTGATTCTACATTGTTAAATGTTTTGAATGTTTGTTAAACTTGTGTGGCATGCCGAAATTTGGGCTGAATGCATAGGCCGGGTTTGGGGTGTTACAAGGATACTATCAGCTTAAGGTCAAGGAGACAGATATTTATAAGACGGCTTTTAGGACTCGCTATGGTCATTACGAGTTCATGGTAATGCCATTCGGATTGAGCAATGCGCCAGCAGCATTTATGGACATGATGAACCGAATATTCCAACCCTACTTGGATCGGTTTGTCACAGTATTCATAGATGATATCCTGGTTTATTCAAGATCAAAGGAGGAACATGACTCACACCTTCGAGTGGTTTTGCAGATCTTGAGGGAGAAGCAGCTGTATGCCAAATTCAGTAAGTGTGAATTTTGGCTAAGGGAAGTTACGTTTTTAGCCCATGTTGTGTTGGTAGAGGGGATTATGGTTGACCCTCGAAAAATTAAAGCGGTATTGGATTGGAAGCTGCCTAAGTCCGTGGCAGAAATTCAGAGTTTTCTTGGACTGGCCGGGCACTATCGAAGGTTTGTTGAAGGATTTTCTTCAATAGAGGCACCATTGACTAAGTTATTACGGAAAGGAGTTCCGTTTGTTTGGTCCAATAAGTAGCAAAAGAGTTTCGAGAAGTTAAAAAGGATTTTGACGGAGGCTCCGGTATTGATTCAGCCGGAGGCTGGAAAGGAATTCGTAATTTGCTGTGATGCGTCACACACGGGACTAGGATGCGTGTTGATGCAAGATGGAAAGGTTGTTGTGCATACATCTCGGCAGTTAAGACCGCACAAAGCAAATTATCCTTCCCATGATTTGGAGTTGGCAACTGTGGTTTTTTCTTTAAAGATTTGGAGACATTATCTGTACGGGGAGAAATCTATTATGTACATCGATCATAAGAGCCTAAAATACCTTTTGACCCAGAAGGAGTTGAATCTAAGGCAGAGGAGGTGGATCGAGTTGTTAAAGGATTATGATTTCTCGATCGAGTACCATCCGGGTAAAGCTAATGTGGTGGCATATGCTTTAAGTCGTAGAGTAATCTCTGACTTGAGAGCAATGTTTGCTCACCTTAGTTTATACGATGATGGGAGTTTATTAGCTGAACTTCAAGTGAAACCCTCTTGGGTCAGTCAGGTTAAGGAGAAGCAGTAGACCGATAAGTTGCTAAAGGAGAAGTTTCATGTAGGATCAATTGATGGATCGACGGACTTCAGTATGAATGAGGAAGGACTATTATGTTTTCAAGGGAGAGTTTGCATGCCAAAAGATCCAGAATTGAGGCATAGGATTTTGCAAGAAGCGCATGGAAGTTCATACGCTATGCACCCCAGAGGGAGTAAGATGTATCGGGATTTACGGGATCAGTTCTGGTGGCCGGGCTTGAAGCAAAAGGTAACTGAATTGGTGAGTAAGTGTTTGACCTATCAGCAGGTAAAGGCGGAGCATCAGTTACCATTAGGGTTATTGCAGCCAGTGAAGATTCCAAAATAGAAGTGGGAAAGGATCACAATGGACTTTGTTAGTGGGCTACCCCTCACGCCTACTAAGAAAGATTCAGTCTGGGTGATTGTTGATCGCTTGACGAAATCTGCTCATTTCATACCAGTAAGGGTCGATTACCCTCTGCAGAAGCTGGCTAAGTTATATATAGCAGAGGTATTGAGGTTGCATGGGGTACCAATATCAATCATATTGGATAGGGACCCGAGGTTCACGTCGCGATTCTGAAAGGCTTCGCATCAAGCGTTGGGTACGAAGTTGGATTTTAGTACAGCGTTTCATCCTTAGACAGATGGACAGTCTGAGCGGGTAATTTAGATCTTGGAGGACATGTTGAGGGGATGTGTCATTGATTTTGAGGTAGTTGGGAAGAGTTTTACCGTTATGAGTTTGCTTACAACAACAGCTACCAGTCTAGTATTCAGATGGCGCCCTATGAAGCATTGTATGGGCGAAAGTGTCATACTCCTACCTGTTGGACGGAATTAGGGGAACGTCAGATTTTAGGTCCGGAGTTGGTTACCGAGACAGAGGAGAAGGTTGAGTTAATTCGAGCTCGACTAAAGGAAGCGTCGGACCGACAGAAGTCCTATGCAGACTTGAAGCGTAGGGACATAGAGTTTACGGTGGGTGACAAGGTGTACTTGAAGGTGTCGCCATGGAAGAAAGTACTGAGGTTTGGATGGAAGGGTAAATTAAGTCCCAAATATATCGGGCCTTATCGGGTGTTGAAACGAGTAGGGCTGGTAGCCTATCAACTAGAGCTACCTTCTGAGCTAAGCCAGATTCACAATGTATTCCACGTCTCTATGTTAAGACGTTACCATTCGGATCCATCTCATATGGTGCCTGTGGAAGAAATCGAGGTAAGACCTGACCTATCCTTTGAAAAGGAACCATTGGAAATCTTGGATCGTGATGTCAAAGTGTTGCGAAGGAAAATGGTTCCGTTGGTTAAGGTTCTATGGCGGAATCACAGTTCTGAGGAAGCTACTTGGGAGCCAGAGGAAGCGATGCAGCAGCAATACCCGCATCTATTCTGATTAGGTAATTTCGAGGCCGAAATTTCTTTAAGGGGGTAGAACTATAACATCCTAAATTAATAGGCCTTTGCGTTACTGTGTGATTAAGTTTGATGTGAGTGTTAGGGGTTTAGAATGGGCTTAGGATTGGGTTGAGGTTTTAATCAAATTTTCTGTTTGGACACTCTAGTGGAAAGCCTGATAAGATAGGGCTTAAAAGATGTTACATGTGTTTTAAGATGCAAAATAGGGCCTGTGGCCCAGTGGCAAAGTGGCGCCACTTAAAGAGCAGTGAAGTGGCGTCAACTGAGGAGGCCCAAATTCAAGTTGCATGAAGCCCAATTCTTTTAATTAAATCTAGTTAATTTTTGACATTTAAGTGGGAAGAGTGGGACGACACTGAAGCTTAAAAATAGGGGTATTTATGTGAGTAGATAATCTGGATAATGTAGCAGATAAAAAGGAGGAAGAGGTGGTGTTATCTAGGCCACTTGTGAAGGTATGATCGAATATGGATAAGGGAGAAAGTTTAGGAATTATCTATTGATCACAGTAGTGGCCGAATTTCCAACTCTGGGGGAAAGAGGAAATTGGTTTTGATGAGGCAGAGAGGGGGTGCCGAAATTTCCCTTGTTAATTAATTAGTTTTAGTTTTCAAAAGAGGGCAATTTCAGCTTTTGGTTAGTGTGTGTGCCAAAAATTTGATTAGAAACTAGGGTACTTCTTAATTTCGGCATTTATTCTCATTCTCTTCTCTTAGTTGTTTCTTTTCTTAAAAAATCGAAAACTCCTAAAGTTCCATCTTCTTCTTCATTCTCTGCTAAAGCTGAAACCTCATAGCCTTTCTAAAACCTCATAGCCTTTCTCTACACCGTTTTTCGATTCCTTCTATAAGCTGAAACCCTTAAGTATTCTTTCTCTTTACTCTCTCTTCTGCAATAGCCGAATGCCCTAGTGTCTATTCTTTTTCTTCCTGCCGATTTCTTCATTAAAAAGTTAAATCTCCATAGATTTTTTGAATCATCTTCTCTTTTTGGTTTTCGTAAAAAGCCGAAATATTCTAGGAGTAGCCGAATCTCCTGTGATAGGGTAAGTACCGATCTTTTTCTCTTTACGTTTCTTTCGGTTATTAGAAGCTAAAGTCGAAAGGCTAATGGGCTTGGTAAGGTTGACGTTTGATTAATGGTTTGATTTTTTGTGGGGAGACGTCAGGAATCGAAGTAGATCGTTTAGATCTAAAAGCCAAAAACTACTAGTCCCTGAGTCTCAATCTCTTTTCGGGATTTCAAGGTAAGGGGTTCTCTTTAGATTTTCATTAGGTTTGTTCATCGTGTTTATAATCTTAACCACATGTTATGGATTAACAACCATATGTTGTGATGGTAGCAACTGATAAGGTCTTTTGATGGAATCAAATGTCAATCAGGCGAAGGAGGGGATTGGATCTATAAAACTAATCCCTAAGTTTAAGAAACGAGCAGTGTCGGCAGTTCGGGATTGGCCGCTGGGTTGTGGACCAGTTTCGGAGCAAAACCTTAGGCAATTAGCAGTCGTATTGGCTTCTGATAGTGTCGACATAGAATGTACTGTCCTATCGGTAATCAAGTGTGTAGATCTCCATCACACTAGTTAATCTGTATTATATGTATGTTATGGACTAAAAGCCAAAAAATGAGGCTGTATGAACAGTCGTATTACTCAGAAAGGGTAGGCAAGGGATGCCAGGTACGTAATCATAGAAACTTCTCTATGTATATCGAAGTATGTGAAAGTATATGATCTGTTTAGATAGTATAATGTTCTGATTCTTGCATGTATGTATGCATGGGATGGGATTGATATGATGAATGGGAAGAAGGTCGCATGGCGATCGGTGGCTTTGCCATATAGGTCACATAGTGATTGGTCTTTATGACAGGCAGCACAGCTCTCAAAACACTACAATGTATTATTAAGGTAGCATGGCGATCGGTGGCTTTGCCACATAGGTCACATAGTGATCGGTCTTTATGACAGGCAGCATAGCTGTCGATATGGTTGTAGCGGATGGAGGGTTGATTGTAGAAATCGCCACGATGTGATGGTTGGTACGGGGGTGTGTAGAGGATGGACTCTTAGGTTTGGGATGGGCCATGTTGCATGTAAATATATATTCTGTTGCCATTGTGTATGGGCCCAGGGCCCATAATGTGTTTGTGGGCCTCAAGGCTTTTATGTGTTTTCGGGATTTGCACATTGAGTCTTGGTGACTCACCCTTTTATTTTTCTCAACTTTTCAGGTGAGCAGTAGATCGTGGACATAGGAGCTGAGGCGGACTCGAGGGGCCATCAAGTCTTTTATCTTCATAGACTATTTTCAGTTTTTCTTTGAGGATCAATTTTGGGATTATTTTTGTAATAAGGCCTTCATAACTTAGGTTATCGAACTATATTTTTTTTATGTTACATCTTATAAACTAATGTTTTCAAAGTCTTAATTATAAAGTGAAAGGAAAATGGGTTTCTCCAGCATGTTCAACGCAAATGTTAAAGTTTCTTCAAAAATGTCACAATTAATGATTAATCGGTTAAAATAAACTGAGATTTTCAAAACCCTTCAAAGCAAAGTTTTCAACATTCAACCGTAGCATACCAGATCCTGTCATGACGTATGGGCTGGGTTTGGGGTGTTACATAAATTTTCTGTAATTCCGCAGATAAAGCTAAGCGATATGCAACTGGTTCCACTCTTTTCGTAATTTTATAGGTCCAATAAATCGAGGACTGAGTTTCCCTTTTCGGCCAAATCTCAAAATTTTCTTCTAAGGCAAAAGTTTAAGAAATACTTTATCGCCAACAGAATATTCAATATCTCGACGTTTTAGCTTTGCATATGATTTCTGTCTGTCAAAAGCTGTCTTCAATCGATCTCAAATTTTCTTAACAATGTCTTCCGTTTCTTGAATTAATTCTGGCCCGATAATTTTTCTTTCACTCAATTCCATCCAACAAATAGGTGATCGACATCTACAACCATATAAAGCTTCATACGGAGCCATTTGAATACTTGATTGAAAACTATTGTTGTATACAAATTCAGCCAAAGGTAAGTAACGCTCCCAACCTGATTCAAAATCAATAACATAACCACGAAGCATATCTTCCAAAATCTAAATAACTCGCTTAGATTGTCCATCAGTCTGTAAGTGAAAAGCTGTACTAAAATTAAGTCGCGTACCAAGAGATTCGTGCAACTATTTACAAAATCTCGAAATGAACCGCGGATGTTGATAAAAAATTATCGACATAAGGACACCGTGCAATCTCACGATTTCTTGAATATAAACTTCAGCAAGCTTTTGAATTGACCAATTAGTCCCGACTACAATGAAATGAGTTGATTTCGTAAGTCAATCAACAATCACCCAAACAACATTTTTCTTTCTTGCTGATAAAGGTAATCCCGTTATAAAATCCATCATAATATAATCCCATTTCCATTCAGGAATAGAAATAGGCTGAAGTAATTCGGTAGGAACCTGAAGTTCTTCCTTAACTCGCTGACAAATAAAACATTTAGCCACATACTCAACCACATCTCTTTTCATTCCTGGCCACCAATAAGGTTCTCGTAGATTACGATACATTTTCGTTCCTCTAGGATGCAAAGCAAAATGACTATCATGAGCTTCGCGAAGTATCAACTCTTTTAATTTAGAAACATCTAGAACACATATCCGGTTATGAAATCTTAAACAACCATAATCATCAATGCTAAAATTTTCTAATGTACTATTCTGAACCATTTCTTTTTTCTTCAGTAACTTGTCATCTTCTAATTGCGTTGACTTGATCCGATCAAACATCATTGGTTTAATTTTTAAATCAGCCAATAAGCTTCCATCATCATTGATACTAAGCTGAGCAAATATTGCTCGCAATTCAATCACTACTTTTTTACTCAATGCATCAGTTAAAACATTAGCTTTACCAGGGTGATAATCAATGACACAATTAAAATCTTTCAAAAGCTCTATCCAACGACACTGTCTCAAATTCAACTCCTTTTGAGATGGAAGGTATTTGAGACTCTTATGATCAGTATAAATATAACACTTTTTGCCGTACAAATAGTGTCTCCATATCTTTAGAGCAAAAACCACAGCAGCTAACTCTAAATCATGTGTCAGATAATTACGATCATGCATTTTCAACTGACGATACGCATAAGCAATCACTTTTCCGTCTTGCATGAAAACACAACCAAGGTCGCTCAAGGAAGTATCACTATAAATGACAAAATTCCTTTCCATAAGAATCGAAGACCTTTAGTAGATTACCTTTGAAGTTATTCTTATAATCCTATATTTCCTTTTTACTTAATTGGCCTCTTATTTCTTTTGTTTCCACTTAACCAAAAGTCCTTTCTTCATTTAGTTGTCCTAAAATCATCTCTATAATTCTATAGTTCCTTTCTGCACATATTTATCTAGCTTATCATTTGTATTCATTCTTTATCCTTTCTTTTCATTTATTTTTATTATTATTCTTATCACAACTATCTCATACAAATCAAGACACTATTCTTTTAAATTTTTTTTAAGACTCTACTTTATTATACTTTTATATTCTCATTTTCATTTTCTTTCTTTTCTTTCTCTTTTCGAGGCAAACAATGATTATCCCAGTGATGGATCAAAGTTATTACTCTTAATCCAAACCTTTTAGAAATCTATTGGCCCGGCCGCTGCCAACAGTCTCCTCGAGGTAACTGTTCTTTCCAAAGTTTGTCTCTTTTATTATACAATTTATAACTTTGCTATTTCTTCTTCTTCTTCTTTTCACACTTTAGATCTCTATTTATTTACTAATTCTTAAAATCATTTCGCTACCTTTTTATGTTATATAAAGTACTTACACTATTTTTCATGGTCAATTCTATTCTTATCTTCTATAATCTATTTTAAATTCTTTTTATATTCAATTTATCCTCTTATTAATACCCATTACAGACTATTTCTTGGTTTTCTCAACAATTTTGAACAATCCTTTATTCCATTTCTTTTAGAGCCATTCTTAAAGCATCTTTTAGAAAATATTAATATTCATCTCAATGAGATTTTCTTTTTCACATTTATCACAAGGTCAAATAATTCTTTTCCTTAAACCTTTAATACTTGCCTTAGAGATAACCTGAGACCCTATGTAACTCCCCAAAATTTCTAATTTCATCATTGTGAAAATATGACACAAATATTTGTCAGCTTTAGTGGTTATGTGTTCTAAGAGTGTTTGGGAGGTCCCAAGTTCAAGCTTTCGCTTGGGAAAATTTTGGTATTTTGAATGAATTAGGCCTTACTCTTGTTCAGTAGGCTTTTATTTGATTGTTGGTAAAAATATATCAGAATGGACCTGCTGGTCTGGTGGTTAAGTGGAGTGTTAGTGTTGAAACACCCCAAACCCGGCCCACGAGAATGGACCGGATCTGGTATGTTCCTCGAAGTAACCCGGTTCAAATTCTTTTGTTACTTAGGAAAACTTGTGTGCTTTTAAAGAAAGATTGTTTTGGGTTGGGCTCGAGTTGAAAACAAATTTATTTTATATCAAAAACCCATTTGTTTCAGGTGACAAAATATTTAGAGTTTGTTTTAAATAAAATTGACTTAATCTTTAAATAACATAAATTCGTAACATAGTAATTAAAACAACAATAAAATAATCACTATGGCCTTATTACATAAAATAAATCCCAAAATAAAATTTCAGAGTACTTAAATAAAATAAAATGTCCAAATTAAATAAAACTTGAATCTGAGCATTGCCATCCCTAAGCTTCTGCCGAACCCGGTCCATTACTGTTCGTCACCTGAAAATAGTCCCACAGCGGGGTGAGTCAAATAGACTCAATGTGTAACCAACACTAAGAATTAACATTTCAGGCATGCATTATCATATCACATACATGTTCATATAACAGGTAAAATAATGATGCAATCCCGAACCCAAACCTAGTTAGCCATCCGCTACACTCCACCCGTACCATCCTGCACACCGTGGGGACTACTAAGTCAACCCTCCATCCGCTACACACCATCGAAGGCGATCATTTGCAATGACGTGCTCATTGCCCACATAAAGTTCGTGGCATAGCCACTAGATATTTGTGTCATGAGACACCACATTCACTTAATGTGACCAAGTCACCACATTCACTTAGTGAGACCAAGTCATCACATATTCTTAGTGAGACCAAGTCATCACATATTCTTAGTGAGATCAAGTCATCACGTTTCACTTAGTGAGACCAAGTCATCACCTTCACTTCCCTTTCACAAATAACCCGAATGCCCCATATTATTCATATCATGCATATCATATTTAAATTCACTTTCATATCACTTTTCACATGTTAAGTATAAAATATTTCATAATCCTAGTAGAAGTAGGAAAACATACCTGAGTACTTTCTACCATAACATGGTACTTTAGCCACATTCTTACACTTTCATATTAACATATATATCATAATTAAGCCATAAAACTATTAAAATTAGTGTGGAGTACACACGGTACCTTAGCCATATTCTTGCACTTTCATATTAACACATTTAATTTAAAACACATCCATGAACATATTAAAACTTAGAGTAGGGTACACACCTGATTTGCTTAGCAATTCCATGAGATTTCGAAAAGCTAGATCTATGGTTTAGATCCTTAATCCCTACATTTGATTTACCACTTATTACTTAGCATAAACCTTATTCGGTTATAATACCAAATCCTAGTGGGATTTGTAAAAAGACTTACCTTTGATGCCGATTTAATGATTGTTCAAATCCCGAAAACTTTGGTTTCCTTCACCTGATATTTGGCCAACCCTAGATCATAGGTTAGTTTTCGACTTTTTAATAATTAAATAACCGATCTATGTAATCATACAAGCCTTGGCCGAATGCTTTTAGGTGCTTACCTTGTGGATTTTAAATCTCGAAACTCTCCTCCTGATTAATGGAGATGCCGAAATACCTTAGATCTGAAATCCCAAAATTCACCTTTCATATTTCGATCAATAAGATATAGGAGGGATTAGACTAACTTTCGGCTTAGAAGAAAGTACTATAATTATAACTATAGATCCTTACCCTTTATATTGAAATCGATGATCCTCCCGACACCACTTCGAGATTGGCTTAGAGACTTGATGAACAATCGGCTATGATCCCCTTATGTATTCGATTTCAAAGATGAAAGAAGAGAGGAATAATAGGCTTAGAAGGTGTAACACCCCAAACCCGGTCTATGCATTGAGACTAGATTTGGTTTGTTACATGAATCGAGCTATCTTAAAATCTTCAATAAGTTGAAAACTACAATATTATTTTTAATTACGGGTTTAATAAAAATCAGAAAAGTATTTTAATTTGATGAATATTAGAAAACATTAGTTGAAAAAACATTATTAACATTGTATTATCAAAACCCTTAGGTAATTTGTTTAAGAGTTAACAATAATAAAATATTTATAAAGGAATTTCATATATTTGAAAACCCAAATTTATTTTAATAAAAACATCATATAATCATAGCCCACATTTAAAAGTCCAAAATATAGTTTAAAACCAAACACACATAAAAATCCATAAATTATTTATAGAGGCC
The DNA here is from genome assembly GCA_025506655.1 of Gossypium rotundifolium. NCBI lineage: Eukaryota > Viridiplantae > Streptophyta > Magnoliopsida > Malvales > Malvaceae > Gossypium > Gossypium rotundifolium. Next base: position 31,735,276 of record CP106728.1, read on the forward strand.
CTTATTACATTAACCCAAAATAGTAAAATACTTATTAAAAAGTTCAGAGTTTAATAAACCCATGTTTTGCAGTATGGCCTCCACGAAGTCATCCCCGGCCCAAGTCCACATCAATTTCCATTACCTGAGATGGAAAAATTTAAGGGGGTGAGTTACTTAGAACTCAGTGTATAACTCACTTACTTTGTTCACTGGGCCAGATTTTCAAATTATGGATTTGGGCCTTGAGCCCATAAGCAGAATTAACAACATGATTAATAACATAATAAATAGCATAATGAAAACATAATTAATAACATGCATGTAAAAATATGAATTTTTCCCTCCCAAACCTAATTCCATCCGCTACACACCCCCGTACCAACCATCACACCTGTGGGGATCAAGTCAACCCACCCCGCCATCACACCAGTCGTAGGCTTTAAGCCATTTTATAATTGTGGCAGAGCCACCGAACTAGATTGTGACAAAGTCACCGAACTAGAGGCATTGAGCCAATTATTATTTTGTGGCAGAGCCACCGAACTAGAGGCAAATAGCCATTTATTGCTTTTGTGGCAGAGCCACCGAACTAGAGGCAAAAAGCCATAATTTTGTGGCAGAGCCACCGAACTAGATTTTGGCAACAGGCCTTCTTCTCTTCATCATTTTCCCAACCCATGCAATATGTATGCAAAGTAAACTTGTGATTATACAATGATTTAATCAAAAAGGCCCATTAACAAGAATCAATATTTCCAAAATTTTTATTAATTAATTAAGGCCCAAAATAACATTTGGCCCAATTAACAATTTGACAACTTATGCCCAAATTTATGATTTAGCAGGAATTTGGCCCATTTATCAATCTAGCAGGGATTTTAGCTCGTTTAACAATTTTAACAGAGATTACGGCCCAATTTATCGATCTATCAGAGGTTTCAGCCCAATGATCAATCTAATTTAGATTTCGCCCAATTATCAATTTAATTTAGATTTTGGCCCAATTATCGATCTAATGATGATTTCGCCCAATTATTAAGAGATATACAATTTTACATATTTACAATTAATCTCGAGGCGTTTTGTAATTTCTACAATTTTGCCGTTTTCATGTATTTTCGTCGAAATACCAATTATTACGTTTTAAACCGATCTAAATGTTTTTACGATTTTACTCAATATCGCAATACATCCAAACCCGAGAAAAAGTGTGAAGTTACACACCTCGATATCGAGAGTACTAATCCTTCTCGCTCCTCGACACCTAAAACATATTTCGATCCGTTAGAACACTATTTTGTATAAAAATTACATTATCGATATTAGATCCAAAACCTTACCCTCTTGATTTTGAATCACTTCGATTTTCGGTTTCTCCTCGTTTATTGGTTCGTTATACGTTGAGAATCCACCAACGTATAAAGGCTCGGGAGTTCGTACCACTTCAAATAATTGACTTCCTTGGAAGATGGTCCGTAACCGGTGGAAAATCTCGATCACCAAACCGCTCTTCATTTAAACTTAGGGGGAATAGTGGATCCGCCCCTCTTAATATAACTAAACACCGCCCTTTTCTTCCCTATTTTGAATGTCTTCAATGACAAAGGAACATTAATCCAATCTAAAATAATATCGAAATAATACTAAAGGTTTTAAGGATGTGATTTCCTTACCACAATAAATCGATTCCAACGTTTCTAAGATTCTCTCGAACACTTGAGTTCCGATCTTCCGTTGTTGCACTATATTATAACGAATAAAACATTAATAGAACGAACGTTTATTTCGATCCAAATGGTCCTTCATGACACCATCAATATTCGCCATATCACTATTAACTAATTGAAAACAAAAAGAATCCCTTACCTATATTTCCACGGTTGAAAAGAATCGATTGATAAAGATGTTTGTGATTAAAGAAAGATTCGACTATGTATGATCAAAGAAAAGAAAGAAAGGTTTGGCTATGGGCACTCTAGCATTCGACCATGAGAGAGTTTAATGGAGAAACTTTGAGTGAAAAGAAATAAAATATGAAAGAAGAGATGGTGATGATGTTGTTTTGATTTCAAAGAGAAGAGAAGAAAAAGATGGGTTTAGGAACAAGGTACATTCGACAATGGTAAAAAGAAAAGAAAAGAATGGTTTTTGGTATAGGTGATTTCGCACTCAAAGAAAAGGCACAAAACAAATGCTAAAGAAATAAACAAAAATGACCAAATGGTCACAAAATTAGAGCTTTACCAAATGCACAATTCGACCAGGGGAGAAAAGTTGAGAAGAGAAATTGCAAAATTTTGCACAAAGTTGCTAGGAATGACCAAAACAAAAGACTTCAAATCCTAGCCAACTAACACCAAAAATTTGGCTCCCCCTTTAGTCCACATTGCCGTCCCTATACATGGTCAAATGACCATGATATTGTTTCCATAATAATTTCCTTGATACTTGCCCTATATCTTCATATCTTTCCTTAATTTCTTGATTCCCTTCCTTAAGTTAACAATTTCCTTAATCCTTTGATATGCTAACCAAAAATAACATGGTCAACACCCACCATATATGCACTTGGCCGACACTTGCTATACATGTGTAGAAAAATTAAAAATAAAAATTCATCTAGATGCTAAACAAGGGATTCAAACCTTCTCCCTTATGCACTAACTCATGCGCCAACACCACTTTGCCATATACTCTTCTTATGCTACACTTTGACACTTTAATTAACTTATGTGTCAATGCCACTGCTCCACTTCAATAAATTTTAAAACTAAAATTATTCTATACCCAATAAATTCTAATTCTTCTTCGAGGCTATAATAAGCACTAATAATAATAATAATAATAATAATAAAATTTCCTTCATAATCTAAACACCAAATCATGCAATATATCAATACTCAGATTTTTAGGGTGTTACAACTCTACCCTCCTTAAAAAAATTTCGTCCTTGAAATTTACCTGATTGAAAGAGGTGAGGGTATTGCTGCCAAATTGCATCCTCAGGCTCCCACGTAGCTTCCTCCACTCCGTGATTACGCCATAGAACTTTGACCAACGGCACGGTTTTCTTTCTTAGCACTTTGACATCTCGGTCTAAGATTTCCACTGGTTCTTCTTCAAATGACAAATCTGAATTCAACTCCAATTCTTCTACCGGTATAATGTGCGAAGGATCCGATCTATAACGCCTCAACATGGAAACATGAAAAATATTATGAATTTGATCCAATTTTGGAGGTAACTCAATCTGATAAGCCACTGGACCAACACGCTTCAGCACACGATAAGGTCCAATGTATCTAGGACTTAGCTTGCCCTTCTTTCCAAACCTGAAGATCTTTTTCCAAGGAGAGACCTTCAAGAAAACCTGATCCTCCACATCATACTCGATATCTTTTCGCTTCAGATCTGCATATGACTTCTGTCTATCTGAGGCTTCTTTCAACCGTGCTCGAATAACTTTTACCTTTTCCTCTGTTTCAGATATCATCTCAGGACCTAACATCTGTCGTTGGCCCAACTTAGTCCAACAAATAGGAAAACGACACTTACGACCATACAATGCCTCGTAAGGTGCCATCTGAATGCTCGACTGATAACTGTTGTTATACGCAAATTCTGCCAGTGGTAGATAATCCTCCCAACTACCCTCAAGTCGATTGCACATCCCTTAACATATCTTCCAAAATCAATTACTCTCTCCGTCGACCATCGACTGAGGATGAAAAGCCGTACTGAAATTCAACTTTGTCCCCAAGGCTTCATGCAGAGCTTTCCAGAATCGTGATGTAAATCTGGGATCCCTGTCTGATATAATAGATACAGGTACCCCATGCAACCTCACAATTTCGGATACGTACAATTTCGCCAACTTCTGCAATGAATAATCCGTACGAACTGGCAGGAAATGAGCAGTCTTCGTCAAACGATCAACAATTACCCACACAGAATTTTTCTTAGTAGGTGTTAAAGGTAACCCACTAACAAAATCCATGGTTATCCGTTCCCATTTCCAAAGAGGAATCTTTATCGGTTGTAACAATCCAGACGGTAATTGATGTTCTGCCTTCACTTGCTGACAAGTCAAACATTTTCCCACAAATTCTAAAATTTCACGCTTCAACCCTGGCCACCAATACTGTTCACGGAGATCTCGATACATCTTATTTCCTCCGGGATGCATAGCATAAGGGCTACTATGCACCTCCCGTAGAATCATTTGCCTCAGATCTGAGTCCTTAGGCATACAAACTCTTCCTCGAAAGCACAAAACACCTTCCGTGTTTACTCCAAAATCCTCGATTTCACCATTTTCAGCTTGCTGAAGTAAAAGTCCCAACTTCTCATCTGATGTTTGTTTTTCATTGATTTGTTCCAGCCACAGAGGCTTCACCTGAAGTTCTACTAACAAACTACCATCCTCATACAGACTCAAATGGGCAAACAATGCTCTCAAATCGACATCGCTTTACGACTTAACGATCGCCTACCACGTTAGCCTTTCCGGGATGATATTCAATTGAGAAATCATAATCCTTTAATAATTCTACCCATCTTCTTTGTCTCAAATTTAACTCCTTTTGGGTAAGGAGGTATTTAAGACTCTTGTGATCCGTGTAGATTATTGACTTCTCACCATAGAGATAGTGCCTCCAAATCTTTAAAGCAAAGACCACAGCAGCTAATTCCAAATCATGAGTAGGGTAGTTTACTTCGTGCGGTCTCAATTGACGAGAAGTATAGGCCACCACCTTTCCATTTTGCATCAACACACAACCTGCACCGTGTGAGATGCATCACAATAAACACTTGAATTCTTTTCACCTCCTATGAATCAAACTGGAGCTTAGTCGGGATCTTCTTCAATTTCTCAAACTCTCTTGCTTTTTCGGTCCAATAATCTGAAACTCCCTTCCACAACAGTTTAGTTAGGTGAAAAGAATCAACGAAAACCCTCTACAAAACGTCTATAGTATCCAGCTAAACCCAAGAAACTCCGAATTTTAGCTACCGATGTTGGTGGTTTCCAATCCAGAATAGCCTCAATTTTTCGAGGATCCACCCTTATTCCTTCGGCTGATACCACATGAGCAAGGAAAGTCACTTCCTTTAGCCAAAATTCACATTTACTAAATTTGGCATACAATTGCTTATCACGAAGTAGCTGTAATACTATCCGCAAATGCTTGTCATGCTCCTGCTCATTTCTCGAATAAACCAATATGTCATCTATGAACACTACCACAAACCGGTCTAAATATGGTTGAAAGACTCGATTCATCATGTCCATAAATGCTTTGGTGCCTTTGGTTAATCCAAACGGCATCACTACAAACTCATAATGTCAAGAATGCGTGTCTAAAATGCCGTCTTATAAATGTCCGTTTTTTCACCTTGAGGTGGTGATAACCCGACCTCAAATCAATTTTAGAGAAAATCAAGCTCCTTTTAATTGATCAAACAGTCGTCAATTTCGGCAGAGGATACCGATTCTTGATCGTCAATTTATTCAATTGTGCGTAGTCAATGCACATACGCATCGATCCATCCTTCTTCTTGACGAACAAAACCGGTGCTCCCACGGAGACACACTTGGTCGAATAAATCCTCGATCCAACAATTCTTGAACTTGAGCTTTAAGCTCACCAACTCCTGAGTGCCATTCTATAAGGAGCAATGGACACCGGAGCTATCCCAGAAAAGCTCAATGCCAAATTCTACTTCCCGATCTGGAGGTATACCAGGAAATTCTTCGGGAAATACATCGGGAAATTCCTTCACCATCCTCACATCATTCACAGATAACTCTTTGGCATCCAAAGCACAGATAAAGGCTAGGAATGCCCCATATCCTTTCCGAACCAACTTCTCTGCCTTTAATGCAGATACCATATTTGCCAAGTAGTTCTTTCGCTCACCAATCATTATGACTTCCTTATCATCTGAGGATCTTACTGACATTCATTTTTCAGCACAATCCAATTGCGCCCAATGGTTAACCAACCAATCCATGCCCAGAATGAGATTGAACTCGCCGAAAGGTAGTTCCATCAAGTTTGCTAAGAATGCCTCTTCTTGAATTTTCAAGGGCACGTCTTTAAACATTTTATTTACAATTACCGATTGTCTTAAAGGACTAATTATTGTCATCCCACTATCGGTAATTTCAGATTCTAAATTCAGGTTTCCAGATATGGCACTAGCTACATATGAGCGGGTAGAGCCAATATCTATTAAAGTAATAACAGGTACATCGAAGATGAAGAACGTACAGCTTATCACATCCGGTGCATTGCAGTCCTCATGGCGCCTAACTGCATAGACCAGTCCAGGGCTATCTTGCATCTGCATTTCCTCTAGGACCATTGCCTCGACCGGTGCACCTTGACCACGACCAACCCCATTACCACCGCGACCTGGTCCACGACCTCCGGTGGTCAGATGACACTCTAGCCGGTATGCATCATTATTACGAACTTCGAGTCGTATCCATACGTCGAGGGCAATTTTGTAATCGATAATCCATTGAACCGCATTTGTAACATGCTACCGCTTTTCCTCCAACGCCTCCAAAATGTCTTTTCCCACACTCAGCGTAATCTTGACTTTGATTATTTGCTACCGGGTTCTACCTTGAACCGGTTCATCATTCGAGGTCTCTTTCGAATCTCTTTGAAGAACCGATTGTCGTGTCTCTCTCTTGTTTTGAAATCTTTCTCGGTTCTACTGTTCTCAATTCTTAGCCTCTTGGCTATTTTGGCCTTCTCCACAAGAGTGGAAAATTTCTAACTTCGTGGAGCAATCGGAACCCTCACTCATCATTAAGCCCATCCTCGAAGCGCACACATCGCTCATGATCTGTTGATACAATTGTCCCGCATAGCGGCTCGTACATAAAACTCGACTTCATATGTCGCCACTTTGTCTTACTTCCTTGGACAAGATTCGTAAATTCTTTCCTTCGAAGGCCTACATAACTCGCTCCAACGTATTTTCCTTGGAAGGCGCCTTTAAAGAATTCCCAATTAATCAAGGCGACGGTGCCTTCACGAATAGTGAGCCACCACCGACACGCCTCATCTCTTAACAAGGATATAGCTCCTTTCGCTTTTTGCTCAACAAATGCATTCCATATCATCCATAATCCGCTCCCGACTTGAGCCAAGATTCACCACATTCGAGCTACACCTAAACTCCTCCGAAAACTTCTACATTATTTGACTTGAGTCATTTCAAATTGACCCACGAGTTGTTGGCCCAATTCTAGGTCCAAATGACCCTTTCCAAGGCTCGCAGATTGCTTGAGTCAATGCATTATCTTCTTCCATGTGATCGCGTGATCCGTCTCACTCTCAATTGACACAAAAGGCCCATTTTCTAGATATGATTTGGTGCTTGGTTGTAGCACCTCGGCCTCTACCACGCCACGCCTATCGCATCCACGACCACGCCCTCTAGTGCTCATGATGGCTTGTTCGTTTTATCCGATTACAAGTTTTATGAATCGAAAATTTGTTTGGTGTTTATTAACGATGTTTTATGAGATTTGAGAGGTAAAGTTGTTTTTTGCAACATATCCTATAGTCTCAATCTCTACGATTTTTCACGTCTAAAACTAGAAGTTCTAGAGTATTCCTATGATCATCATAGTAATTATTAAGCAATAAATACTTACTTGACTTGTTGCCGGATGCTTGTGGTGCCATACTGATCTTTAAAATATCATTGAACGAATTCATACATAAATTATTTGCGAACCCAAACCATAGCGGAGTTTTTGAAACTGGCTCTGATACCATTAAATGTAACACCCAAACTCGGTCTATGCATTGAGACTAGATTTGGTTTGTTACATGAATCGAGCTATCTTAAAATCTTCAATAAGTTGAAAACTACAATATTATTTTTAATTACAGGTTTAATAAAAATCGAAGAGTATTTTAATTTGATGAATATTAGAAAACATTAGTTGAAAAAAACATTATTAACATTGTATTATCAAAACCCTTAGGTAATTTATTTAAGAGTTAACAATAATAAAATATTTATAAAGGAATTTCATATATTTGAAAACCCAAATTTATTTTAATAAAAACATCATATAATCATAGCCCATATTTAAAAGTCCAAAATATAGTTTAAAACCAAACACACATAAAAATCCATAAATTATTTATAGAGGCCCTTATTACATTAACCCAAAATAGTAAAATACTTATTAAAAAGTTCAGAGTTTAATAAACCCATGTTTTGCAAGATGGCCTCCACGAAGTCATCCCTACCAAGTCCACATCAATTTCCATTACCTGAGATGGAAAAATTTAAGGGGGTGAGTTACTTAGAACTCAGTGTATAACTCACTTACTTTGTTCACTGGGCCAGATTTTCAAATTATGGATTTGGGCCTTGAGCCCATAAGCAGAATTAACAACATGATTAATAACATAATAAATAGCATAATGAAAACATAATTAATAACATGCATGTAAAATATGAATTTTTCCTCCCAAACCTAATTCCATCCGCTACACACCCCTGCATCAACCATCACACTGTGGGGATCAAGTCAACCCACCCCGCCATCACACCACGTCGTAGGCTTTAAGCCATTTTATAATTGTGGCGAGCCACCGAACTAGATTGTGACAAAGTCACGAACTAGAGGCATTGAGCCAATTATTATTTTGTGGCGAGCCACCGAACTAGAGGCAAATAGCCATTTATTGCTTTTGTGGCGAGCCACCAACTAGAGGCAAAAGCCATAATTTTGTGGCAGAGCCACCGAACTAGATTTTGGCAACAGGCCTTCTTCTCTTCATCATTTTCCCAACCCATGCAATATGTATGCAAAGTAAACTTGTGATTATACAATGATTTAATCAAAAAGGCCCATTAACAAGAATCAATATTTCCAAAATTTTTATTAATTAATTAAGGCCCAAAATAACATTTGGCCCAATTAACAATTTGACAACTTATGCCCAAATTTATGATTTAGCAGGAATTTGGCCCATTTATCAATCTAGCAGGATTTCATTTCGTTTAACAATTTTAACAGAGATTACTACCATTATGATCTAATGTAGATTTTGGCCCAATTATCAATCTAATGTAGATTTCACCCAATTTATCAATCTATCGAGGTTTCGCCCAATGATCAATCTAATGTAGATTTCGCCCAATTATCAATTTAATGTAGATTTTGGCCCAATTATTGATCTAATGATGATTTCGCCCAATTATTACGAGATATACAATTTTACATATTTACAATTAATCTCTCGAGGGCATTTTTGTAATTTCTACTATTTTGCCGTTTTCATGTATTTTCGTCGAAATACCAATTATTACGTTTTAAACCGATCTAAACATTTTTACGATTTTACTCAATATCGTAATACATCCAAACCGAGAAAAAGTGTGAAGTTACACACCTCGATATCGAGTACTAATCCTTCTCGCTCCTCGACACCTAAAACATATTTCGATCCGTTAGAACACTATTTTGTATAAAAATTACATTATCGATACTAGATCCAAAACCTTACCCTCTTGATTTTGAATCACTTGATTTTGGTTTCTCCTCGTTTATTGGTTCGTTATACGTTGAGAATCCACCAACGATAAAGGCTCTGGAGTTCGTATCACTTCAAATAATTGACTTCCTTCTAAGATGGTCCGCAACCGGTGGAAAATCCTCGACCGCCAAACCGCTCTTCGCTTAAACTTAGGGGAATAGTGGATCCGCCTCTTAATATAACTAAACACCGCCTTTTCTTCCCTATTTTGAATGTCTTCAATGACAAAGGAACACTAATCCAATCTAAAATAATATCGAAATAATACTAAAGGTTTTAAGGATGTGATTTCCTTACCACAATAAATCGATTCCAACGCTTCTACGATTCTCTCGAACACTTGAGTTTCGATCTTCGTTATTGCACTATATTATAACGAATAAAACGTTAATAGAACGAACGCTTATTTCGATCCAAATGGTCCTTCATGACACCATCAATATTCTACCATATCACTATTAACTAATCGAAACGAAAAAGAATCCCTTACCTATATTTCCACGGTTGAAAAGAATCGATTGATAAAGATGTTTGTGATTAAAGAAAGATTCGACTATGTATGATCAAAGAAAAGAAAGAAAGGTTCGGCTATGGGCACTCTAGCATTCGGCCATGAGAGAGTTTAATGGAGAAACTTTGAGTGAAAAGAAATAAAATATGAAAGAAGAGATGGTGATGATGTTGTTTTGATTTCAAAGAGAAGAGAAGAAAAAGATGGGTTTAGGAACAAGGTACATTCAAGAATGGTAAAAAGAAAAGAAAAGAATGGTTTTTGGTATAGGTGATTTGGCACTCAAAGAAAAGGCACAAAACAAATGCTAAAGAAATAAACAAAATGACCAAATGGTCACAAAATTAGAGCTTTACCAAATGCACAATTCGGCCAAGGGAGTAAAGTTGAGAAGAGAAATTGCAAAATTTTGCACAAAGTTGCTAGGAATGACCAAAACAAAAGACTTCAAATCCTAGCCAACTAACACCAAAAATTTGGCTCCCCCTTTAGTCCACATTGCCATCCCTATGCATGGTCAAATGACCATGATATTGTTTCCATAATAATTTCCTTGATACTTGCCCCATATCTTCATATCTTTCCTTAATTTCTTGATTCCCTTCCTTAAGTTAACAATTTCCTTAATCCTTTGATATGCTAACCAAAAATAACATGGTCAACACTTACCATATATGCACTTGGCCGACACTTGCTATACATGTGCAGAAAAATTAAAAATAAAAATTCATCTAGATGCTAAACAAGGATTCGAACCTTCTCCCTTATGCACTAACTCATGCGCCAACACCACTTTGCTATATACTCTTCTTATGCTACACTTTGACACTTTAATTAACTTATGTGTCAATGCCACTGCTCCACTTCAATAAATTTTAAAACTAAAATTATTCTATACTCAATAAATTCTAATTCTTCTTCGGGCTATAATAAGCACTAATAATAATAATAAAAAATTTCCTTCATAATCTAAACACCAAATCATGCAATATATCAATACTCGATTTTTAGGTGTTCTGAATGAATCGGCTAGAGGCTAAAAGAAAAGAAGAAAAGAATGGATGCTCAAGAAGAATTTTCAAAAGAGGAGGAGAAAGAATATTCTAAGAAGAAAGAGAGGGAGAATAAATAATGAATAGCCCTAGTCTCATCCTTTTATAGCCGAAATTACTAGGCCAAGAATCCTTTACTTGGCCATCACTCTTCCTCATTCTCCTAATTAAAGAATAATTCTTCATTTATCCACCTATTTAAATAAATTCTAAAGGGAATAAAACTCTTCTCTTAAGAGTCCCTATTGCAGTCCATTGCTTCCTCTATAAGTAATTAAATAAAAAATCACTTAAAGCTTAAGCTAGGTGCCATCCACCCCTTTCCCTTGATGAGCCGAATATAAACTTGTTCTTATTTGACTTCTTGTGGCCATACGAGGCCCAAATTATTCACCTAAGTGGCGTCACTCCTTGGGCTTTAAGTGGCATCTTCAGGCCACTTTTCCAAGCCTGTTTGTGTGTCAAATTTCACGTGCTTTTTCTTTTAAGGCCTCCTTGCCTTAATTACCTCTTTTAAACTTTGAAACTCGACATTTTTAAGTCATTTCTAGGTTTCCAAAAATTTTCGTTCAGCTCTGTAAACTTGACATTTCCTAGGTTTCCAAAATGTTTACTTTCCTCTTTTAGCTTAGTTTCCAAAATGTTCACTTTCCTCTTTTAGCTTAGTTTCCAAAATGTTTACTTTCCTAATTTACTTAGGTTTCCAAAATGGTCACTTTCCTATTTTACTTCGGTTTCCAAAATGGTCTCTTTCCTATTTTTAACGTAACATTTCCATACATTCTCAGGCTTCCAAAAATGTTCACTTTCCTTACATTTCCTTACATTTCCTTACATTTCCTTTCATTTCCTTACATTTCCTTTCATTTCCTTACATTTCCTTACATTTCCATTTCCTTACATTTCCATACATTTCCATACATTTCCATACATTTCCTTACATTTCCATACATTTTCATACATTTCCTTACATTTCCAAGGTTTTAAAAATGCACACAATGGGATTCGAACCTCTTCCTCAAAGTACTTCACTTGATGCCATAACCCTTGCACCTTAGGTGGCGCCCCGTGCCACTTTTCCACATCACTTCTTGTTTTAACTTAAAAACCAATAATTGTCCAAAGCTTTCTCTTCCATCCTAGGATTTTAAAAACTCTTAATTCACTTCCAAACACTGCCAAAACCTACTACTCATGAATTATGCACAAACGCATAACCCCTAATCTAGGATGTTACAAGTGTGTAGGAGGTCCTGTGTTTGAGTTCCTACGCAAACAAGGGAACTAATTTTTGGTTGAGGCGTGTGGCATGGTGGAGTTCAAATTAAACTAGACTGCTGAGTAGTTGTGTTTTAGTGGGTTAATAGGGAGTGTTTTAGGACATAATTGGGGAGAAGTTATCAAAATAAGATTTTCTTCTTATCAGTTTTCTATTTTCTTTTTTCCCAACAAATTTACTGACGTTAGACTTTTGTTTCTCTGTCGTTTCTTCTCCCTTCTTGATCACTTTTGGTTTTTGTTCCCCTTTGGCCGAATCTTGTTTCTTCTCTTTCCCCTCTCTTTTCGTTTCTGTATTTTTTTGTGAGTCATCTCTTTGGGTGCAACTTTTGACTTCATCTGTTTCGGTAAGTGGAATTTTTTCCCCTTGGTTATTGTATTTCGAGTAGGTAATTAACAAAGGGTTCGTTTTACTCTCATTTAGGTGTTGTTCAAAGGTTTTAATTGGATATTCCAGTGTGTGGAGACGAACGGTTATCGGATTCGTCGCGGTAAGTTTTCAAATTGTCTTTGGTTTAGTTTCTCGAGTTTTATGTTGGGGATATTTGGTTTGATGGACGAATCAAGTGATTAATCAAGGGATATATTAGTCAAATATATGTTTTTGAAGGCTCGGGTTACTTTACACAGCGAATCGATACCAGGTGTGTACCTGAAACATAGAAAACAAGATACGACGAAAAGTCAAAATTGCTTGCTGTCGAGAAATAAGAGAAATAAAATAAAATGATGCGAAAATTTGTAGAGAAAGGAAATAAGGGTGTTATAAACGTAGAAATCAACATTTGCACTAAAATAGTTTTGGACAACAGCAGTAGTCTAACTTCAAAAAATCATAAAAAATAGTGGGAATTTAGTTAGAGGTTGAATAAAATATGAAATTAAAATTTATTGAGTCTAGTTTTTCATGGAAGAAATAGTATAACCAATGAAATTGTAAATCATGAGATATAATAAATTTTGTGAGACAAGGTCAGAATGATTTTGGGTTCCCCTTTTCTGAATTAGGAAAATCATAAAAAATTGTAAAAAAAATAATTAGGGGTTAGATTTATATGTTTAAATCCTTAATGAGTCTATTTTCAATAGAAATAAACGAAAACATCATCTAAATTTTGTACTAAGAAATAAATAATTTTAGTAAGGAAAGGATGAAGCTGTCAAACAGTAGAATAGGGATAACTTTAAAGATTTTACTGTACTTATAAACTATAAATTCTAAAAATTTTATGGTAGAAATTTATTTGAGTCTAGTTTCAAAAACATCAAACGGATCTTAATTTGGAATTCTGTAGCTCAAGATATAAATAATTTAGTGATAATGACTCAAGTAGACAACTTAGAATGAACATATAAGTAGTGAAAACATATGAGTATTGAGCTAGCATGGGTTAGTTTAAAAATGGGTCATATGGCCAAGGACAATTTGGGCCAAGTGGGCCACATGGGTGTATGGGACCATTTTTACCGAAATATTTTTAAGGTTGCACGGGTCGCCCAAGTCGACTGTGAACCTACTGTAGGGTTGGTAAGCGCTGCTTAGACCCTTAAATGTGTGAAATTGACTGAATGATATCTTTACTGAGCATGTTAATATCTGAACTGAATATATGTTCTAAAATTGCAGAATAGCATATCATCCATTGTATGTTTCATTGCATTGGGTTGGGGGTTATTATTCGGAGGAAGTGTACTGAAAGGCTTTAAGCCTAATTTACTGGCAGCTCAGTTGCAAACTATTGTTTTGTGCCGCATTTGGTACTACTTGGAGTGTAGGGATGTGTGAGTTGATTATATCCCCACATGGAGTGTAGGGTTGGACGAAGATGGTGTGTAGAGGCTGGTTGGGTAGGATTTTGCTCTTGCACAATCATATCGCTCATCGACATTGTGATGGGCTAAGGCCCTACCGCATTTTGACATCAGTCTTGAGATGGGCTAAGGCCCAAATCACATCGACATCGAAAAGGCCTTAGGCCCAAGACATTCAATTGTGCACTATGAATACTAATTATTTATTTGTTTCGTGGGATTACACACTAAGTTTATGTAAACTCAACCTTTTTGTTTAATGTGCACAGGTAATCCCTAGACTTAGACAGATCGGTTCGACGGAGGACTCAGCGGTGACCACAGTAATTTTTGGACTTCATGGTTTCAATTTACGATTTACGATTTGATTATTATTGATTATTTAGGTTGTAATTTAAAAACCCTCTGGGACTTTGGTTTTAAATTTGCGTTTTTATTTATTTATTTTACTTTATGGATTTATACCTGCTAGTCGTAGGAAATTTGATTTTTAAAAGTTATAGTAATTTCTAAACACATGATCACCTAGACTGCTTTTATTAAAGCTTCCAATGAGGATGTTTCAAAACAAATGTTTTAAATGAATAAAGGTGACTTCCTAAGTTCTAAGAAAGGTTTACTAAAGATTATAACATGGAATCTTTTCGTCAGAATAACGAGGTTTCAAAAACACTATCGTGTGACATTGCCGACACGCCCATAACGTCTAGGCCGAGTTTGGGTTGTTACACCTATTTTATCTTGCTCTTCATGTTCAGATATGAGTACAAATTCTCAAGCTTCTTTACCTTTCTTAGTTGATCATGATAGAATTGAACTTGTTATCACTCTTTTACCTAATTCTTTTCTTTTTTCTTCTTTTCGTATTTTTTCCAAGAAAATCTCCAATTCATCTTCTCACTAGAATTTATACCTTAAAAATATATCATTGATAATTTTCACATTTTCTTTAACAAAATACTACGCTTCTTAACTATAACTTATCTCTATTAATACATTATAATATTATATACCATCAATCTCTTAGACTTATTATATTCTCTTCATTCAAGAACCTCTATTTTCTCTCATTCTCTTATTAATATTGATTATTTACTTAACTAAGGTCTTTATTTCTTTCTATAGTTCTTTATTCAAAATTATTTTCGATCTTCATAATTGGAAAATATTACTATTCTATTCCACTTCTCATATTTCTATCGTATCTTCTATTTCCAAAAGACTAACCTTATATTAATATACCAAACTTTTCATTCAAAAGCTCGACTTTCTAAGTTCTCATTCTGTACATGTACAACTATATATATATATACTCATTTTCCTTCA